>JADLZL010002502.1:0-517873 GCA_015844335.1 Chrysopogon serrulatus
TGTTATCTTGTTGTCCATCGGGTGAAAAGCCCTAGTAAAATTTGACGCTAACAGGTGTCAACAAAATGCCACTTTATGGTTCGGGAAGGAATTGTGCTAGGACACAAGGTGTCTGAACGTGGGATAAAAGTGGATAGAGCAAAGATTGAAGTTATCAAACAACTTCTAGTTCTATAGGCGTTTCATCAAAGACTTTTCTCAAATCGCTAGACCCCTAGCCTGCTAGCCAAACATACACGTTTCATTTTCAATAGTGAGTGCCTCGAAGCCTTTGAGATTCTCAAGAGGGCACTCATCTCAGCCCTAATCATCTAGCCACCTGATTGGAGTCTACCCTTTGAGATCATGTGTGATGCTAGCGACTTTGCAGTTGGTGCTGTTTTAGGCCAAACCAAAGACAAGAAACATTACACTATATCCTATGCTAGCAAAACCCTATCTGGGCCACAACTCAGTTATGCTACCACTGAAAAAGAGTTGTTGGCAGTTGTCTTTGCAATAGACAAGTTTATATCTTACTTAGTGGGAGCGAAGGTAATAGTTTATATAGACCATGCAGCTCTTAAATACCTCCTCACTAAGAAAGATGTTAAGCCTCAGTTAATCTGATGGATTCTTCTACTCCAAGAATTCGACATAGAAATAAGGGATAAGAAAGGAGCAAAAAATTTGATAGCCGACCACTTGTCTAGGCTTCAATTCAAAGACACATATGAGTGGCCTATTAATGACTATCTAAGGGACGACACGCTCCTTGCACTAACGGACTCCAATCTTTGGTACGTGAATATTATCAACTATATGGTTGCAGGTTATGTTCCATCAGGAGGAGACAAGAGGAAGCTCAAGTATGAATGTCATACCCACTTGTGGGATGATCCATATCATTATAGGATCTATGCTGATGGGTTGCTACGGAGGTGTGTCCCAACAGTTGAAGACATAAAAATCATTGAGAGATGTCACGCATCATCCTATGGAGGACATTATGGAGTGTTTCGTACTCATGTAAATATCTAGCAAAGTGGATTCTTCTGGCCAACGATGTATCAAGATACAAAAGAGTTTATCAGAAGATGTGTCAGATGCCAGAAGCATGGAAACATCAACACTCGAGATGCTATGCCACTCACGAACAACCTCCAAGTGGAATTGTTTGACGTCTGAGGAATTGATTTTATGGGACCATTCCCAAAGTCAAGAGATGCTGAATACATCTTGGTGGTAGTTGACTATGTGTCCAAATGGAAAGAAGCATTACCATGTCGAGCCGCTGACTTTAAGCACTCTAAGAAAATGTTCAACGAAGTGATATTCTATATTTTGGAATACCTAGATTGGTCATAAGTGATGGAGGGCCATATTTCATTGATAAGAGACTCCAACAGTTCTTGATAGAAAATGGAGTTAAGCACAACATTGCAACTCCATACCATCCTCAAACAAGTGGTCAAGATAAAACATCAAATAAGTTAATCAAGAACATCCTGCAAAAAACCGTGGATGAGATGGGCAAGAAATGGAAATACAAGCTTCTCGATACACTATGGGCATATCGAACTACATACAAGACACCAATAGGCATGACACCTTATCAGGTTCTATATGGGACGACATGTTATTTGCCTGTTGAATTAGAATTTAGAGCTTACTGGGTAATCAAGAAATGGAACATGGATCTCCATCTAGCAAGTAAGAATCATCAAATGCAAATATCTAAGCTTGAAGAATAGAGAGAGAAGGTTTATCATAACTCCAAGATTTATAAAGAGAGAACAAAATGATGGCTTGATAAGAGAAATAAGCACAAGGAGTACAAGCCTGGGGACAAGGTCCTACTGTTCAATTCAAGAGTAAAGCTCTTTGGCCATGAAAACTTGAAGCAAATGGGAAGGACCATTCAAGGTAGTTGAAACATCACCACATGGTGCCATCACAATTCACGATGATTTAGGTAACATCTTTAAGGTAAATGGCCAACACTTAAAAGTATTCTTTGAACCTAAAAACTTAGAATAAATAGAATTGATTGAATTTTTGCAATTCAATGATCCAATCTAAAAAAATCCAATCTTATTCTTATTTCTTTCTGGTTTAGGATAATCCATTAGGTTGATAGGTTTTGACTCTCTAGTAATCCATACCAGAAGAGTCCCTATTGTTTTCACCTTTTTTGTTTATGAGTAAAAGCCAGGTATAGTCTCAAAGAAGTGTGGGGGAAGGTGACACCTTCGCCATGAACAGAAATGTTGAAGCACACCATGAACTGGTAAAGGAGTCTGCATACAACTATAGAAACTCGGTTTGATATTTCTTGACTCATTCATATGCTTACTGAGTTTAGCACTTGTTATGCACTTGCTTAATCTTGCAAATTAAAAAGAACCAAACTACACTTTAGATTAAAATTGTGAAAAGTGACATGTTTATATAATTATCTGTCCGCTTGCAGAATCATTCTTAGTTTATATTCATCTTTATTTATTTCTGCCTAGTCACATAAAATGATAAGATTTAGTACCAGAGTTTATTCCTAGCTTTACAATTGGGGATGACAACCTAGTTTCATAGTTAGGAGTAAGGGTAAATAGGCTAGTAGCTAGTTGCTAAAGGCAAGTTAATTAATACCAACATGTTTAGCGTCATTGCTTGGGATAGGAAATTAAGATTTATTGCAGTGACATTAGAAATGCCAACAAGCATTTTTGGCACCGTTGCTGGGGAGGGCTATAAACTTAGGAAAGTATTGATAACCATATGCACCACAATAAGATCGATCACCTAATTGACCTCTAACTCAAACAGGCTTACCGTTGTTTCATCTACTTGTGTATCTTATGCAGGGTAATGAATGAATGAATAGTTTTTGATCTCCCAGACAATTACACTGAAGATCCTAAGAAACTCTTAAGAAGAAGAAAGTTTGCAATAACGAGGGATATTTTTGAATCACCGTCAAGAACACCCTCCACTTTGAAACTTCACAAGAGCAAGCTCCATCATCCGAAGGAGAAGAATTAGAAGTTAACTTGATACCAGTGTTTGAAGCTATGGCTGAGAAGACGCTATGTGAATTCTTTGCTTCAACAACCGCCACCATCCATACTGGACCTAATATCGATATCGGAGATAATAGATTTGAGCTCAAGCCTGCGCTCATCACTATGGTGCAAGCAAATTAGTTTTGTGGAAAGGCACATGAAGATACAAGTGCACACTTACAACACTTTATAGAGATATGCAGCACCTTTAAGATCAAAGATGTACCAAAAGATGCTATCTTACTCCGCCTATTCCCATTTTCATTGCTAGAGAAAGCAAAACAGTGGTTCTATAACAACAAGGCAACCAACATTACATGGGACAAATGCTCTACTGCTTTCCTGGTCAGATTCTTTCCAACAGACAAGACCACTGCACTGCGTGGGAAGATCACAAGCTTTCAATAACAACATGATGAATCATTCACCGAGACATGGGAACGCTTTCAAGATTACATTACAAAATGCCCTCATCATAGAATGGAGGATTGGCTACTTATGCAGACTTTCTATCATGGACTAGTTTCTAGTACTCGTGAGTCTATGGACGCTGCAGCTGGAGGAGCTTTCTTGTCACCTAAGCTCGCTGATGCAACAGCACTCATTGAGAAGATGGCCTCAAATCAAAGCTGGAATGAAGAACGTACTCAACCTTGTAAGAGAGGAGGAGGCACTTATCATCTTAAGGAAGTCGATAATTCACTAAAAAGCTAGACCTTATTATGAAGAGCTTGAAGAAAGAGTCACTGAGAAAAGAGAAGTCATGCACATTAATGATTCTTACATGACTTGTGAAGAATGTGGAAACACAGGACATTCAGCAGTCAGCTGTCCTGAAATCTAAGAGATCATGAACTACATCAACAACAACACCAACTATCGTCCTCAACAAGGTCAAGGGTGGAATCAATCAAATCAAGGAAGCAACTACGACAAGGTAATTTTCAAGGTAACAATAATTACAGCAATTACAATTTGCCACCTTTACGAGATCTAGTTGCTGGTCAATCTAAATTACTGGACTAAATGTTTAAAAAGGTAACTTTAAATGATAAAGCTTTAGAGAATATATACACTAGATTAGATATCTTTGCTTCTGCCATTAAAAATCAACACAGCTTCAATAAAATATTGGAATCACAATTAGCTCAACTGGGAGCTACTGTTCCTCCAATAGAAAAAGGTAAGGCTCCGGGCCAACTAGAAGATTTAAAAACTGCAAATCTTGTCGATATTCACAATGCAGGACATTTCTACACTCAACCGGCGGATGTGCAGTGGATTAACCACTCACTCCCTGAGAAGAAAGGAGACCCTGGGAGGCCGTCATTCCTATTTCAATAGAATGTCACACCTTTCCAGAGGCCATCTGTGATTTCGATGCAAGTGTCAACATTATGCCAAAGGTAATTTATGAAAAGATTCTAGGAGATCCTTTGTTGTACATAACCATGCATTTGCAGCTTGCAGATCAGTCCATTTGCTACCCCGAAGGAGTTTTGAAAGAAGCTATTGTTCGAGTGGGACAATCCTATGTCCCCGTTGACTTTGTAGTCATAGAGACTGGAGGAGATGAAAGAGCACCTATCATACTAGGCCGACCATTCTTATGCACAACTAAAGCCATCATCTATGCGGAGCATACCAAGATTGTGTTTTCCATTAAGAACAAGAAGGAGAAGTTTTCATTCAAGAACCACATCCTCACAACTCCCGCATTCCCACAGAAGCCATACGAACAAGCCCAACAATCAGCTGAACCCAAGAAGAAGAAGGGCAAATAGAAGGAGGAAGAGTGAGCTCAGTCAAACTCCGGATGAGATGGTTCAACTAATCAATTCGGTTAACACCAAACATGACCACTTGTTAGCACCACCATACATTGTCAAGAGAGAAGACCCAGGAGTCCCGACCATCGAATGCACCTCAAGCAAATGGTTTTTCCTAAGACCTTTTGTGACACTGGATCAGGGGTCAACGTCATGTCAAAGGTAGCGTACAATTATTTATTTAGTAATGAACCGTTATACCCAACCTATATACAGTTGCAGATGGCGGACCTATCAACAAGATTCCTAGAAGGTATAGTAAAGAACATCGCGATAAAGACCACACAAGGGTAGAGTTGGAAAGGGGTAGTGAGGTTCTTCTATGATTTAGGATCTCTATTCGGAGGTAACCTTGCATACTACACTCTTGCTTCGGGCACCGGATCACACCTAATCTGCTAAGTGATGCCGGCTAACAGCTCTACGCCACACCCGAACGTAGGGGAATACAAAGGATATTAGAGCTGTCACCACCTAACACCTACCCCTCACCCGTGGAGTGTGAGGCAAATGAGGGTAACCTATAACTTAGACACCACGTCTACGTTATCGATTACTATTCTAACGTTGGCCAGGAACATCCGTCTTTATCAGGAGTCCTCTACTAGAACATCCGCTACTAAGTCAAGTAACAGACAATGAACCTACAAGAATGTAATGCACAAGATAACACGAATAGAGACTCACCACCATAGTCTAACACGGACCTTATACTCCAAGCAGTACATGCGGGGGGGAAGCCGACACGTCCGGCACTCCGCCTCCTCAACTCGGAAGCACCGGATCCGAGACAAGAGATGGCAGGCACGCCTGAACCTCCTCTACTTTCCCTCTCTCACTCCCTGCACTACAACTAGCTAGGCTAGCTAGGGCCTAGGCCTAGGGCCTAGGCCCCTATGAAGTGGAGCTCTTGAGCACTCTTGCCCTCTTGGTGGTTGCTTCATTGGATGATGGAATGAGGAGGGGTGAGGCCTCCTCTTTATAGGTGGAGGGGAGGGGGTTCCATGCAAATTTGCCACCAAACCGACCTCCAAACTGACTGTCCAGGTACAGTGAATCAGAATCCCGCACACCACCACCTTTGGAACGTCGGTGGGAGCCAACCAACCAAAGTTTGGGCCATTTCGGCTTGCTGGGGGTGTGGCCGCACCAGGGTGCGGCTGCACCTTGGTGGGCTCCAATCAGGCCCTTTTTTGGTGAGTGCATCGGGCTCATCGTTTGCTTTCCAAAAAGGCCTGGATCACTGAAAACGGAGTTCGTATGCATTTTGGGCGTCCAAATTACCGAGGACTGCTCCTGTAGCCTGGACTGGATTCGAGACTTGTTTGGGCTTTCTCTTTTTGGGCTTATGCTTGATGTTTGTGTCTATGTTTTGGGACCCAGATACTCTGGTAACTGGGCCGCTCATTCTTTGAGTCTTTTGTGTATATTTGTAGCCCTTTTTTGTGTATATTTCTATGGATTTCGGTATGTCCTTCTGCAAGTGGTAGATCACCAAAACTTGTGAAACTGATTAGTTATAAGACCTATTTCTAACTTTGGTGTTCATATTTCTTGAGTTTATGCAAATGTTGGCGGTTATTTTTATGAGTTAAGGACCACCAACAAACTCCCCCCACACTTGCCTCTTGCTCGTCCTCGAGCAAGGCTTTAAAGGTAGAAGTAAACATGGGCATAAAATCCTAAGATATACAACTTACATGAAAATTACTCCATCTCATTTCTTACACAGGTGGGATATGTGGCACTAGCTAACATGTTTCCTTGGGTTGTTGAAAAGTGGAATAGTTCTTAAAACAGAGTTATCTTCCCAAATTCACATCTCAGTAACTTGGAGTTTTGAAAATTTTAACAATAAAGTATAGATCACTTTATACTCCTCAAAAGGTACTCTCGAATCACTCAAATATGTATGATTCCTTACCAAGGCATAGCAAAGTCTTTGCCTCCTTTTTGTTCTTCCTACCTCTAAAAGGTTTATGTGGAGCTTTGGGTAGGGATAAAATAAGATGGCATACTTGCATTGCATATATTGTAAAGTCAAATCATAGATCCAAGGAGAGAAGCGTCATACCCTTAGATCAAGATGTGTATGTGTGTGGAAGAAGATATACTAAACTATACTCCTTTTGTAGACATGATCTTTCTCTACTATTTATTTGTGAGACATGGCTATCTTTTCTCTTTGAATATATATGAGCCTTCATATGCTCATCTTTTTTTTCATGCATTGGACCTTCATGTGTCCAAATTTTTTTTGGGACCTTCATGTGTCCCTATTTTTTTTACACTTTTGCATAGCCCATGTCTTATCTTATAAACCATATATGTAGAGAGATCATAATCTTTTTAAACATGGAGTATTTATCTACTAAATGTATATTTTTGTGTCTACTCCGAGTGTAAGAGTAGAATATTTTTGGTGGAACTAGATGGAAGGCATGTTTTTGCATACTCCTAGTGTAGGAGCAACATATATATGTAGTGTGTGTGATCTTGATCTTGGGAGCATGATAAATCTCTCGACACGGGTCATAAGACTTGACCAAACTCAATGCAATAACAAGCAGCATATGTAGCAGGTTCAAAACTTTGCGGGATGCATGTCATATTTGGCCTTGGTAGGAATTTCTTTATCAAATGAGGAGTATGTGAAACTATGGTTTTGTAATATTTTTTTAAACAAATTCTCCAAGTACTTTGAGTAGAATTGGTAAGATTTCTAAGTCAGAACCATATCACACCCCTCGACAACTTAGTTAACATGATTGTCCTATCAAAATATTTTCCCACAAGCATAATAACATATAAATGAAACAAACTTCATGCAAGCTTCTATCTTAGAAATATTATAATCATGTCACTTTTTGAGAATGTAAAAAAAGAAGTGTGGTTTTTTCAAGTTGCACGGAGGCATTTGGTTCATTGAGTTTAATTTTAGTGATCAAGATTATGTTTGTTTAAACTCAAGATTATAGGGACACGAGTGAGGTGTTGCATAAACCATCGTTTGTAGAGGAGAACTGGAGTAGAGATGGCTTGCCATGAACCAGAAGTTCAACCAGCCTTCTCTTGAGCCATCTGTCTTGTTCTCCCGCATGAAGGATCATACGATTTTGTGCGATATGTTGAGGGGGAGGATCTCAAATGTGTGTGTTAAGCTCGAGAGATCCCCCCGCACTTATTCTTGTACCTATTTTATTTGGCAAAAAAAAAAAAAAAAAACTGGCTCTACCGGTTTTTACTTTGGGAGCCTAAGCTTTTTTTTATAGTTGTTGTTATTATTATCATTGTTAAAATCATATTCATTTTATTAATTTATTTTATCATGGTAAAAGAAAGTATGACCATATCCATGCTATAAAAAGTATTTAGATGCAAAAGTCAAGTACCATGGATCCAAACAAGATTGCCATTCATTATCATTATTTATTTTATTTTATATATATTTTTTTTATTTTAATCACCAAACTTTTACTCATACAAGGCTAAGATAAAGTTTTGTAACAAATTATGAGCCTTGGTTTATCTCCATCAAAGATTACGTTCATTATATATGAGACCAACTCAAAGTTCATTAATCAAAGTTCAACACCATGTCAAATTTTGATCAAAGAAGGCTATTTTAACCTAAGCACCATGCTTAATTAAAAAAAAAAACCTATGGATATATCTTAAGAATACATCCAAACCGAAGCACGTGGCATAAATAATGAAAGCATGAATGAACATGCACAAATTTCTATAAAGATAAATATGAGTAAAGGAGTTGGTGATTTTTTTTATTACCTCTGCATACCTGAGTATATTTACCGGTAGTAAATGAAGATGAAGCTTTGATCTTGCTGCATGGTGGTTTGATTGCATATGATCCTACTCAGACGACCAACAAAGCTTAAGCTACACACACAAATAGTGTATATAGGCCATGGGCCTTGGTGACAAGCAGCAAAGGGGGCATCCGTTTTTTTCTCTCTTTATTTTTCTATTGGATACTTTTTTTTCTCTCTCTCTTTTTTTAAATTTTTTCTCTCTTCTCTTTTAATTTTCTCTTAGTTCATTTTTTTTTTTTCTTCTATAGCTTTCTTTTTTCTCTTTTTTTTTCTTCTTTCTTTTTTTCATAATTTTTTTAGCAAGATAGAGCTAGCACTTCTTGATTGAGACAGTTGTTGGTATTTCTTAGCGAAAGCAGCCAAATCCGCAAGCGCACGGAATTACCGTCATAGCACTTCACCCGGAAGTATTCAGGGAATCGTATTTCCATGAGGAACGGAGGTAATTCTTCTAATTAGCTCGTCCAAGGACCACACAAGGGTAGAGTTGGAAAGGGTAGTGAGGTTCTTCTATGATTTAGGATCTCTATTCGGAGGTAACCTTGCCTTCTACACTCTTGGTTTGGGTACCAGATCGCACCTAGTCTGCTAAGTGATGACGGCTAACAGCTCTACACCACACCTGAACGTGGGGGAATACAAAGGATGTTAGGGGTATCACCACCTAACACCTACCCCTCATCCGTGGAGTGTGAAGCTCGATTACTATTCTAGCGTTGGCCAGGAACATCCGTCTTTATCAGGAGTCCTCTACTAGAACATCCGCTACTAAGGCAAGTAACAGACAACGAACCTGCAAGAATGTAATGCACAAGATAACACGAATAGAGACTCACCACCGTAGTCGAACACGGACCTTATACTCCAAGCAGTACATGGCCGCAGAGGTACATGTCGGGGGGGAGCCGACACGTTCGGCACTCCGCCTCCTCAATCCGGAAGCACCGGATCCGAGATAAGAGATAGCAGACACGCCTGAACCTCCTCTACTTTCCCTCTCTCACTCCCTACACTACAACTAGCTAGGCTAGCTAGGGCCTAGGCCTCGGGCCGAGGCCCCTATGAAGTGGAGCTCTTGAGCACTATTGCCCTCTTGGTGGTTGCTTGATTGGATGATGGAATGAAGAGAGGAGGAGGCCTCCATTTATATGTGAGGTGGAGGGGGCTCTTTGCAAGATTCTGCCCGAACCGACCTTTCCTAGTACAATGAACCTGGACGCCCATGCAAACCGATGTTGGGAAGGCGGTGGGAAGCAACCGACCAAAGCTCAGGCTGATTGGGCCTACTGGCGGTACGCCCGCACCAGGGTGCGGCCACACCCTGGTGGGCTCCAATCAGGCCCATCTTTGGTGAGCACGTCGGCCTCATCGTTAGCTTTCCGAAAAGTCTTGGATCACTGAAAACGGAGTTTGTATGCATCCTGGGCGTCCAATTTACCAAGGAGTGCTCCTGCAGCTTGGGCTGGATTCGAGACTTGTTTGGGCTTTCACTTCTTGGGCTCATGTTTGGTATTTGTATCTATGTTTGGGGCCCAAGTACTCTGGTGACTGGGCCACTCACTCTTTGAGCCTCTTTATGTATATTTTGTAGCCCTTTATGTGTATATTTCCATAGATTTTAGGCATGTCCTCCTGCAAGAGGTAGATCACAAAAACTTGTGGAACTGATATGTTATAAGCCCTAACTCTAAGTTTGGTGATCATATATGTTTATTTTATGCGTGTGTTGGCAGTTATATTTATGAGTTAAGGATCGCCAACAAAATCCCCCACACTTGCCTCTTGCTCGTCCTCGAGCAAGGCTTGTTAAAGGTTGAAGTAAACATGATCATAAAATCCTAAGATATACGGCTTTTATGAAAATTATTCCATCACATTTCTTACATTGGTGGGATATGTGGCATTAGCTAACATGTTTTCTTGGGTTGTTGAAAAGTGGAATGGTTCTTGAAACAAAGTTATCCTCCTAATTTCACATCTTAGCAACTTGGAGTTTTTGAAAGTTTTCAAAGAAAAATCATAGATCACTTTATACTCCTCAAATGATACTCTCAAATCACTCAAATGTGTATGATTCCTCACCAAGGCATAGCAAAGTTTTTGCCTTCTTTTTTTATTCCTCCTACCTCTAAAGGGTTCTTATGGAGTTTTGGGTAGGGATTATCAAGATGGCATACTTGCACTGCATATATTGTAAAGTCAAAACAAGGATCCAAGGAGAGAAGTATCATACTCTTGGATCAAGATGTGCATGCGTGTGGAAGTTGATATGGTAAACACTATACTCCTTTTGTGGATATGATCTCCCTCTACTATTTATTATTTTTTTAGACATGGCTATCTTCTCTTTTTTTTGAATACATGAGCCTTCATGTGCTCATCATTTTTTTTCATACTTTGGACCTTCATGTGCCCCTCTTTTTTTTATACTTTTGCATAGCCCATGTCTTATCTTATAAACCATATATGTAGAGAGGTCATAATCTTTTTAAACATGGAGTATTTATCTACTAAATGTATATTTTTTGTGTCTACTCTAAGTGTAAGAGTAGAACATTTTTGGTGGGACTAGATGGAAGGCATGTTTTTTGCGTACTCCTAATGTAGGAGCAGCACATATATGTGGTGTGTGTGTGGTCTTGATCTTGAGAGCATGATAAATCTCTTGACACGGGTCACAAGACTTGATCAAACTCAATGCAATAACAAGCAGCATATGTTCAAAACTTTAGAGGATGCATGTCATATTTGGCCTTGGTAGGAATTTCTTTACCAAATGAGGAGTATGTGAAACTATAGTTTTGTATTATTTTTTTTTTAAATAAATTCTCCAAGTACTTTGAGTAGAATTGGTAGGATTTCTAAGTCAGAACCATATCACATCTCTCAACAACTTAGTTAACATGATTGTCCTATCAAAATATTTTCCCACAAGCATAATAACATGTAAATGGAACAAGCTTCATGCAAGCTTCTATCTCAGAAATATTATGATCATGTCACTTTTTTGAGAATGTAAAAAGAAGTGTGGGTTTTTTTTCAAGTTGCACGGAGGCATTTGGTTCATTGAGTTTAATTTTAGTAATTAGAATTTAAATTTGTTTAAACTCAAGATTGTGGGGGAGGTGAGTGAGGTGTTGCACAAACCATCATTTGTAGAGGAGAACTGAAGTAAAGATGGCTTGGCATGAACCGAAGTTCAACCAAACCTTCTCTTGAGCTATCTGTCTTGTTCTCCTGCATGAAGGATCATACGATTTTATACGACATATTGAGGGGGAGGATCTCGAATGTGTGTGTTAAGCTCGAGAGATCTCCCCACACTTATTCTTGTACCTATTTTTATTTAATAAAGAAACAAAAACAAAAACAAGAAATGGCTCTACCAGCTTTAACACTTTGGGAGCCTAAGCTTTTATTATCATAATAAATTTTTATTTTATTATTACCTCTTTTTATGCTTTTTGTTTATTATTCACCAAACTTTTTATTCTCACAAGGCAAAGATAAAATTTATAAAATTATAGCCTTGGTTTATGTCCATCAAAGATTACTTCTATAACTTATGAAAACAACTCAAAGTTCATTAATCAAAGTCTAACACCATGTCAAATTTTGATTAAAGAAGGCTATTTTAACCTAAGCACCATGCTTAATTTAAAATGCCTATGGATGTACCATATGTGAAACATCCAAACTAGAGTATATATCATAAACCATAGGAGCATGAACTTGTATTCGCTTAAAGATTCAATAAAGAAGTTGGTGATCATTTATTACCTTTGCATACCTGAGTATACTTACCAGTAGTATATATAGATGAAGTTTTGATCCTGCTATATGGTGGCCTGATTGCACATGGTCCTACTCAGGTGATCAACAAGGCTTGGGCTACACACACAAATAGTGTGTATAGGCCATGGCCTTGGTGATGTGTAGCAAAGGGGAGCAACTTTTTTTCACTTCTTTTCTTTTAATACTCTCTTTTTTTTAATTTTCTCTCATCTTTTTTCTTCTACATCTTTCTTTTTTTCTCTCTTTTTTTAGCAAGAATGAGCTAGCACTTTCTTAATCGAGACGGTCTTTGGTGTGTATGGAGCTTGTGGTGAGAATCTCACCATCCTCCCCCTCACTTGGACTTTTATGAAAAGTCAAGTGTGTCCTGTGTTTCTCCACCCAAAACTGTCAAAAATGTGCACTCAGTGCAGCTCCATGGTCTCCAGCGTCGCATGTACCTTTGTTCTTCTCAATCTTTAACCTGAAATGGTTAGCAACCAACAATACCCGAAGGTGCACGCTATCTTGACAACATGTTCTTGCACCCTTCTTTTTTTTAATTATTGAGAAGAAAAGTTGTGTTAAAATTTTTTTTAATGGTAATCCAGGGTGACTCCCGGCAGTGCTTTGTTTATGGTCATAAGCTTGACTGTGGGAACTTCATCCTGCAGCTCTCAATGGTGGTATAGTTCCCATCTTCACCACCAAGTGTTTAGCATTATGATTCTAGCTGCAAGGTTAGTACCACAATGCATATACAAGATTTGCAATACTTATGAAGGCATCCATAACCATTCTCTTAAAAAGTTTAAAAACAAGAATGAAGAGGTGGTTTGGATCCTTATAGAGTCACGTGGCACTAAGTGAGATGTCCATAGTACAAACGTTCTCCTTCTCAAAGGATATATCATGAACAATCAATGTTGAATCTTGAACACTATCAAGAGCAACGTTTGGATGGCCAGAGGGACACGGCTTGGGTTTGAGTGAGGGTGATGATAGATGTTCACTTTCACTAAGAGGCCTAGGTGAAACAAATGAGGATATGAACTTCACCTCCTCAAATGGCTCATGGTTGGTATCTTGCTTCGCCATTGAGATTTCTAGATAAGGTTTAGGAGTGGCAGAAGCAATATGTCTCAACTTCTCACTAAGGCTCCTATGGGATGGTTTTTCTTGAAAAACCGTTTCCAAAGGGCAGCCTATGAGAAGTTCAAATTCAAGGATTGTATAGATGTAGGAATCTAAGCGAACCTCGGTTTTGTCTATCATGATTGGCACGGCCCTAGCCATCCCACAATACTCGAAAATGAGTCCAAACGGACTTTTGAAGAGTCCATTGTTCGGGACTAGCGACATGTCACTCAAATGGTATTTCACTAGGAATTTTGACATGATATTAGTCCCAACTGTGGGGTGGTAAAGAGCTTTTACGATAGTTTCCCTTAACGAACAAGTCATGGTCGTGGAAGGTGAAAGGATCCGAATTGCTTTAGAAGAGCATTTCAATTCCATTAACCATTTTTTTTCAAAAGTTCTACTTAGGGGAAACTTCATCATGCCCAAAATGCCATGAGGTATTGCCATAACCCTCGAATTGGATGGAGAACTCCGAAGGATGAATTACTCCTTCCTTCGGTGCTCCCGGTTCGGGTGAGGGCCCCAAGGATTTGGCTTTAGCTAAAGAGGGCTCCTCAAAGCATGACATGCCCTTATCATGGAGGGATCTAGTTTCTATGACGGAAGAAGCATGTGTGTCTAGGAGTTTCCAAAGAACTTCACATGTTCCATCAACATCCATGTCAAGACCCGAATCAAAAGAGACGCAATAAAATGTCATCGGGTAAAGACAAGTTTGGGCTTGAGTGTATTAACACTAAAAATCTGGCCCAAGTTGCATCTATGGACTCTTCTCGGCTTGCTCAAAATTGAGGATTGCCCTTGGTAGAGAGACAAAATGAGACATAGGGAAGAATGCAAGACAAAAATTGTCTTTTAAGTCCTTCCTATTCCCCATTCATACATCCTATGGCAAGAGTGCACCATTGCTCCACCTCCCCATGAGAGAGAATAAAAACAATTTTCACTTTAAAATTTTCCTCAAAATCTCGCAAGTAATTGTTCGGGTTTTCATTTTCATGCCTTGAGAAGGGTCGTGCCCGAACCATGGCTATTAAGCCAGGGTGGAGTTCATAACTAGATGAGAGTTTTATTTTTTTAGAGAAAATGATGGCTCAGTGAACTCCCCCTTAAAAAAAGAAAGGTTTTGAATAGGAGTGGAATTCATGGTAAATGGGATGTGGGTGGAAAATATTTTTTTTGATATATATAAAAAAGATAAAAGATACAGATACGAGGACGAACTAGGTTTAAAGGAAATACAGCAACCGTTCCCTGGCATCGGCACCAGAAATGCTTGTTGGTATTTCTTAGCGAAAGCAGCCAAACCCGCAAGCACACGGAATTACCGTCGTAGCACTTCACCCGGAAGTATTTAGGGTATCGTATTTCCACGAGGAACAGAGGTAATTCTTCTAATTAGCTCATCCAAGGACCACACAAGGGTAGAGTTGGAAAGGGGTAGTGAGGTTCTTCTACGATTTAGGATCTCTATTTGGTGGTAACCTTGCATACTACACTTTTGCTTTGGGCACCGGATCGCACCTAGTCTGCTATGTGATGACGGCTAACAGCTCTACGCCACACCTGAACGTGGGGGAATACAAAGGATGTTAGGGCTGTCACCACCTAACACCTACCCCTCACCCGTGGAGTGTGAGGCAAACGAGGGTAACCTATAACTTAGACACCACATCTACGTTATCGATTACTATTCTAGCATTGGCCAGGAACATCCGTCTTTATCAGTAGTCCTCTACTAGAACATCCGCTACTAAGGCAAGTAACAGACAACGAACCCGTAAGAATGTAATAAACAAGATAACACGAATAGAGACTCACCACCGTAGTCGAACATAGACCTTATACTCCAAGCAGTACATAGCTGCAGAGGTACATGTCGGGGGGGAAGCCGACACGTCCGGCACTCCGCCTCCTCAACCTAGAAGCACTGGATCCGAGACAAGAGATGGCAGACACGCCTGAACCTCCTCTACTTTCCCTCTCTTACTCCCTACACTACAACTAGCTAGGCTAGCTAGGGCCTAGGCCTAGGGCCTAGGCTCCTATGAAGTGGAGCTCTTGAGCACTCTTGCCCTCTTGGTGGTTGCTTGATTGGATGATGGAATGAGGAGAGAAGGAGTCCTCTATTTATATGTGAGGTGGAGGGGCTCTTTGCAAGATTCCACCCAAACCGACCTTTCCCTGGTACAATGAACCCGGACGCCCATGCAAACCGACATTGGGAAGGTGGCCACACCCTGGTAGGCTCCAATCAGGTCCATCTTTGGTGAGCACATCGGCCTCGTCGTCAGCTTTCCGAAAAGTCCTGGATCACTGAAAACGGAGTTCGTACGCATCCTGGGCGTCCAATTTACCGAAGAGTGCTCCTGCAGCCTGGGCTGGATTTGAGACTTGTTCAGGCTTTCACTTCTTGGGCTCATGTTTGGTATTTGTATCTATATTTAGGACCCAAGTACTCTAGTGACTGGGCCACTCACTCTTTGAGCCTCTTTATGTATATTTTGTAGCCCTTTATGTGTATATTTCCATAGATTTTAGGCATGTCCTTCTGTAAGAGGTAGATCACCAAAACTTGTGGAACTGATAAGTTATAAGCCCTAACTCTAAGTTTGGTGATCATATATGTTTATTTTATGCGTGTGTTGGCTGTTATATTTATGAGTTAAGGATCGCCAACAACAGTCTTCGATGTGTATGGAGCTTGTGATGAGACTCTCATCATCCTCCCCATACTTGGACTTTTGTGAAAAAGTCAAGTGTGCCATATGTTCCTCCACCAAAACGTAAAAAAAGTATGCACTCGGTGCAGCTCCATGTTCTCCGGCGTCACATGTACCTTTGTTCTTCTCAATCTTTAACTTGAAATGGTTAGCAACCAAGAATATCCGAAGGTGCATGCTATCTTGACAACATGTTCTTGCTCTTTTTTATTATTATTGAGAAGAAAAGTTGTATTACAATAAAAAAATTTTAATAGTAATATAATTATTTTTTTAATTTTTATGATAACTGGGGTAACTCCTGGTAGTGCTTTGTTTATGGTCATAAGCTTGACCGTGGGAACTTTATCTTGCAGTTCTCAATGGTGGTGTAGTTCCCAGCTTCACCACCAAATGTTTAGTATCATTATTTCGGCTGCAAGGTTAGTGCCATAGTGCATATACAACATTTGCAGTGCATATGATAAACGGAGGCATCCATGACCACTCTCTTAAAAAGTTTGAAAACAAGGATCAAGAGGTGGTTTGGATCCTTATAGAAGCATGTGGTACTAAGTGAGATGTCCATGGCACAAGCGTTTTCTTCCTCAAGAGAGAAGTCATAACTATCGAGAACAATGTTTGGATGGCCAGAGGGACATAGCTTGGGTTCGAGTGAGGGCATTGATGGATGTTCAGTTTCACAAGGATGAAAGATAAGCTTAGGTGAAATGAACAGGGATATGAATTTGACCTCCTCGAACAAGTCACGGTTGGGATCATGCTTCGCCATCGAGATTTCTAGGCAAGGTTTAGGAGTGGCAGAAGCAATCTGTCCCAACTTCTCACTAAGGCTCCTATGGGATGGTTTTTCTTGAAAAAGTGTTTCCAAAGGGCAGCCTATGAGAAGTTCAAATTTGAGGATGGCACAGATGTAGGAATCTAAGCGAACCTCTGTTTCGTCTATCATGATTGGCACGGCCCTAGCCATCCCACAATACTCGAAAATGAGTCCAAACGGACTTTTGAAGAGTCTATCGGTCGGGACTAGCGACATGTCACTCAAATGGTATTTCACTAGGAATTTCGACATGATATTAGCCCCCAACTGTGAGGTGGTAAAGGGCTTTTTATGATAGTTCCCCTTAACGAACAAGTCATGGTCGTGGAAGGTGAAAGAATCAATTGCTTCGGAAGAGCATTTCACTTCGATTAACCATTCTTTTGAGGGTTCTACATTAGGAGAAACTACATCATGCTCAAAATGCCATGAGGTATTGCCACAACCCTCAATTGGATGGGGAACTCCGAAGGATGAATTACTCCTTCCTTTGGCGCTTCTGGTTCGGGTGAGGGCCCCAAGGATTTGGCTTTAGCTAAAGAGGGCTCCTCAAAGAATGACATGCCCTTATCATGGAGGGATCTAGTTTCTATGACAGAAGAAGCATGTGTGTCTAGAAGTTTTCAAAGAACTTCACATGTTCCATCAAAGATCTATGTGTAAAACGACCTCCAGAGGGTATGTCTAGGCATAGGTTCAGCATCCATGTCAAGACCCGAATCAAAAGAGACATAACAAAATGCTATCGGATAAAGACAAGTCTAGACTAGCTTGAATTAACGTTGAAAACCTAACCTAGGCTGCACCTATGGATTCCTTCTCATACTGCTCAAAATTGAGGATTGCCCTTGGTAGAGAGACGATATGAGACATAGGGAAGAATGCAAGACAAAATTGTCTCTAAGTTCTTTTCAATCCGCATTCGTATATCCTACGGCAAGAGTGTACCATTGCTCGCTTCCCCATGAGAGAATAGAAACAATTTCCACTTTAGAATTTTCCTCAAAATCTCGCAAGTAATTGCTCGGGTTTTCATTTTCATGCCCCGAGAAGGGTTGTGCCGAACCATGGCTCTCAAGCCGGGATGGAGTTCATAGCTAGATGAGTGGTTCATTTTTTGAAAAATGTGGTGGCCTCGGATAACTCCCCTTTTGAAAGCAGAAACTTTTTTTTGAATAGGAGTGGAATTCATGGTAAATGGTATGTGGGTGGAAAATACATTTTTATTTTTTGATAAAGAAAAAAAAAATAAAAGATACAGATACGAGGGATCTAACTAGGTTCGAAGGAAATACAGCAAACCGTTCCCAAAGAACGGCACCAGAAATGCTTGTTGGTATTTCTTAGCGAAAAGCGACCAAATCCCAAAGCGCACGAAATTACCGTCGTAGCACTTCACTCGGAAGTATTCAGTGGTATCGTATTTCCACGAGGAACGGAGGTATTTCTTCTAACTAGCTCATCCAAGGACCACACATGGGTAGAGTTGGAAAGGGGTAGTGAGGTTCTTCTATTATTTAGGATCTCTATTTGGAGGTAACCTTGCATACTACACTCTTGCTTCGGGCACCGGATCGCACCTAGTTCGCTAAGTGATGTCGGCTACTTGACTTTACGCCACACCGAACATGGGGGAATACAAAGGATGTTAGGCTGTCACCACCTAACACCTACCCCTCACCCGTGGAGTGTGAGGCAAACGAGGGCAACCTATAACTTAAATACCACGTCTACGTTATTTATTACTATTCCAGCGTTGGCCAAAAACATCCGTCTTTATCAGAGTCCTCTACTAGAACATCCGCTACTAAGTCAAGTAACGGATAACGAACCCGCAAGAATGTAATGCACAAGATAACACGAATAGAGACTCACCACCAGTAGTCAAACACGGACCTTATACTCCAAGCAAAGTACATGGCCGCAGAGGTACATGTTGGGGGGAAGCCGACACGCCCCAGGCACTCCGCCTCCTCAATCCGGAAGCACCGGATCCGAGACAAGAGATGGCGGACACGCCTGAACCTCCTCTACTTTCCCTCTCTTACTCCCTACACTACAACTAGCTAGGCTAGCTAGGGCCTAGGCCTAGGGCCTAGGCTCCTATGAAGTGGAGCTCTTGAGCACTCTTGCCCTCTTGGTGGTTGCTTGATTGGATGATGGAATGAGGAGAGAAGGAGTCCTCTATTTATATGTGAGGTGGAGGGGGCTCTTTGCAAGATTCCACCCAAACCGACCTTTCCTGGTACAATGAACCTGGACGCCCATGCAAACCGACATTGGGAAGGTGGCCACACCCTGGTAGGCTCCAATCAGGTCCATCTTTGGTGAGCACGTCGGCCTCGTCGTTAGCTTTCCGAAAAGTCCTGGATCACTGAAAACGGAGTTCGTATGCATCCTGGGCGTCCAATTTACCGAAGAGTGCTCCTGCAGCCTGGGCTGGATTTGAGACTTGTTCGGGCTTTCACTTCTTGGGCTCATGTTTGGTATTTGTATCTATATTTAGGACCCAAGTACTCTAGTGACTGGGCCACTCACTCTTTGAGCCTCTTTATGTATATTTTGTAGCCCTTTATGTGTATATTTCCATAGATTTTAGGCATGTCCTTCTGTAAGAGGTAGATCACCAAAACTTGTGGAACTGATAAGTTATAAGCCCTAACTCTAAGTTTGGTGATCATATATGTTTATTTTATGCGTGTGTTGGCTGTTATATTTATGAGTTAAGGATCGCCAACAACAGTCTTCGATGTGTATGGAGCTTGTGATGAGACTCTCATCATCCTCCCCCATACTTGGACTTTTGTGAAAAAGTCAAGTGTGCCATATGTTCCTCCACCAAAACTGTAAAAAAGTATGCACTCGGTGCAGCTCCATGTTCTCCAGCGTCACATGTACCTTTGTTCTTCTCAATCTTTAACTTGAAATGGTTAGCAACCAAGAATATCCGAAGGTGCATGCTATCTTGACAACATGTTCTTGCTTTTTTTATTATTATTGAGAAGAAAAGTTGTATTACAAAAAAAAAATTTTAATAGTAATATAATTATTTTTTTTAATTTTTTATGATAATCTGGGGTAACTCCTGGTAGTGCTTTGTTTATGGTCATAAGCTTGACCGTGGGAACTTTATCTTGCAGTTCTCAATGGTGGTGTAGTTCCCAGCTTCACCACCAAATGTTTAGTATCATTATTTAAATTTTGCAAGGTTAGTGCCATAGTGCATATACAACATTTGCAAAGTGCATATGATAAACGGAGGCATCCATGACCACTCTCTTAAAAGTTTGAAAACAAGGATCAAGAGGTGGTTTGGATCCTTATAGAAGCATGTGGTACTAAGTGAGATGTCCATGGCACAAGCGTTTTCTTCCTCAAGAGAGAAGTCATAACTATCGAGAACAATGTTTGGATGGCCGGAGGGACATAGCTTGGGTTCAAGTGAGGGCATTGATGGATGTTCGGGTTTCACAAGGATGAAAGATAAGCTTAGGTGAAATGAACAGGATATGAATTTGACCTCCTCGAACAAGTCACGGTTGGGATCATGCTTCGCCATCGAGATTTCTAGGCAAGGTTTAGGAGTGGCGGAAGCAATCCGTCCCAACTTCTCACTAAGGCTCCTATGGGATGGTTTTTCTTGAAAAAGTGTTTCCAAAGGGCAGCCTATGAGAAGTTCAAATTTGAGGATGGCACGGATGTAGGAATCTAAGCGAACCTCGGTTTCGTCTATCATGATTGGCACGGCCCTAGCCATCCCACAATACTCGAAAATGAGTCCAAACGGACTTTTGAAGAGTCTATCGGTCGGGACTAGCGACATGTCACTCAAATGGTATTTCACTAGGAATTCTCGACATGATATTAGCCCCCAACCGTGAGGTGGTAAAGGGCTTTTTATGATAGTTCCCTTAACGAACAAGTCATGGTCGTGGAAGGTGAAAGAATCTGAATTGCTTCGGAAGAGCATTTCACTTCGATTAACCATTCTTTTGAGGGTTCTACATTAGGAGAAACTTCATCATGCTCAAAATGCCATGAGGTATTGCCATAACCCTCAATTGGATGGGGAACTCCGAAGGATGAATTACTCCTTCCTTTGGCGCTTCTGGTTCGGGTGAGGGCCCCAAGGATTTGGCTTTTAGCTAAAGAGGGCTCCTCAAAGAATGACATGCCCTTATCATGGAGGGATCTAGTTTCTATGACAGAAGAAGCATGTGTGTCTAGAAGTTTTCAAAGAACTTCACATGTTCCATCAAAGATCTATGTGTAAAAACGACCTCCGAGAGGGTATGTCTAGGCATAGGTTCAAGATCCATGTCAAGACCGAATCAAAAAGAGACATAACAAAATGCTATCGGATAAAGACAAGTCTAGACTAGCTTGAATTAACGTTGAAAACCTAACCTAGGCTGCACCTATGGATTCCTTCTCATACTGCTCAAAATTGAGGATTGCCCTTGGTAGAGAGACGATATGAGACATAGGGAAGAATGCAAGACAAAATTGTCTCTAAGTTCTTTTCAATCCGCATTCGTATATCCTACGGCAAGAGTGTACCATTGCTCTGCTTCCCCCATGAGAGAATAGAAACAATTTCCACTTTAGAATTTTCCTCAAAATCTCGCAAGTAATTGCTCGGGTTTTCATTTTCATGCCCCGAGAAGGGTTGTGCCCGAACCATGGCTCTCAAGCCAGGATGGAGTTCATAGCTAGATGAGTGGTTCATTTTTGAAAAATGTGGTGGCCTGGATAACTCCCCTTTTGAAACAGAAACCTTTTTTTGAATAGGAGTGGAATTCATGGTAAATGGTATGTGGGTGGAAAATACATTTTTATTTTTTTGATAAAGAAAAAAAATAAAAGATACAGATACGAGGACGAACTAGGTTCGAAGGAAATACAGCAACCGTTCCCCAGCAACGGCACCAGAAATGCTTGTTGGTATTTCTTAGCGAAAGCAGCCAAATCCGCAAGCGCACGAAATTACCGTCGTAGCACTTCACTCGGAAGTATTCAGGGTATCGTATTTCCACGAGGAACGGAGGTATTTCTTCTAACTAGCTCATCCAAGGACCACACATGGGTAGAGTTGGAAAGGGGTAGTGAGGTTCTTCTATGATTTAGGATCTCTATTTGGAGGTAACCTTGCATACTACACTCTTGCTTCGGGCACCGGATCGCACCTAGTCTGCTAAGTGATGTCGGCTAACAGCTTTACGCCACACCCGAACATGGGGGAATACAAAGGATGTTAGGCTGTCACCACCTAACACCTACCCCTCACCCGTGGAGTGTGAGGCAAACGAGGGCAACCTATAACTTAAATACCACGTCTACGTTATTTATTACTATTCCAGCGTTGGCCAAAAACATCCGTCTTTATCAGGAGTCCTCTACTAGAACATCCGCTACTAAGTCAAGTAACAGATAACGAACCCGCAAGAATGTAATGCACAAGATAATACGAATAGAGACTCACCACCGTAGTCAAACACGGACCTTATACTCCAAGCAGTACATGGCCGCAGAGGTACATGTTGGGGGGGAAGCCGACACGTCCGGCACTCCGCCTCCTCAATCCGGAAGCACCGGATCCGAGACAAGAGATGGCAGACACGCCTGAACCTCCTCTACTTTCCCTCTCTTACTCCCTACACTACAACTAGCTAGGCTAGCTAGGGCCTAGGCCTAGGGCCTAGGCTCCTATGAAGTGGAGCTCTTGAGCACTCTTGCCCTCTTGGTGGTTGCTTGATTGGATGATGGAATGAGGAGAGAAGGAGTCCTCTATTTATATGTGAGGTGGAGGGGGCTCTTTGCAAGATTCCACCCAAACCGACCTTTCCTGGTACAATGAACCTGGACGCCCATGCAAACCGACATTGGGAAGGTGGCCACACCCTGGTAGGCTCCAATCAGGTCCATCTTTGGTGAGCACGTCGGCCTCGTCGTTAGCTTTCCGAAAAGTCCTGGATCACTGAAAACGGAGTTCGTATGCATCCTGGGCGTCCAATTTACCGAAGAGTGCTCCTGCAGCCTGGGCTGGATTTGAGACTTGTTCGGGCTTTCACTTCTTGGGCTCATGTTTGGTATTTGTATCTATATTTAGGACCCAAGTACTCTAGTGACTGGGCCACTCACTCTTTGAGCCTCTTTATGTATATTTTGTAGCCCTTTATGTGTATATTTCCATAGATTTTAGGCATGTCCTTTCAGAAGAGGTAGATCACCAAAACTTGTGGAACTGATAAGTTATAAGCCCTAACTCTAAGTTTGGTGATCATATATGTTTATTTTATGCGTGTGTTGGCTGTTATATTTATGAGTTAAGGATCGCCAACAACAGTCTTCGATGTGTATGGAGCTTGTGATGAGACTCTCATCATCCTCCCCCATACTTGGACTTTTGTGAAAAAGTCAAGTGTGCCATATGTTCCTCCACCAAAACTGTAAAAAAGTATGCACTCGGTGCAGCTCCATGTTCTCCAGCGTCACATGTACCTTTGTTCTTCTCAATCTTTAACTTGAAATGGTTAGCAACCAAGAATATCCGAAGGTGCATGCTATCTTGACAACATGTTCTTGCTCTTTTTTATTATTATTGAGAAGAAAAGTTGTATTACAATAAAAAAATTTTAATAGTAATATAATTATTTTTTTAATTTTTTATGATAATCTGGGGTAACTCCTGGTAGTGCTTTGTTTATGGTCATAAGCTTGACCGTGGGAACTTTATCTTGCAGTTCTCAATGGTGGTGTAGTTCCCAAACTTCACCACCAAATGTTTAGTATCATTATTTAAATTTTGCAAGGTTAGTGCCATAGTGCATATACAACATTTGCAAAGTGCATATGATAAACGGAGGCATCCATGACCACTCTCTTAAAAAGTTTGAAAACAAGGATCAAGAGGTGGTTTGGATCCTTATAGAAGCATGTGGTACTAAGTGAGATGTCCATGGCACAAGCGTTTTCTTCCTCAAGAGAGAAGTCATAACTATCGAGAACAATGTTTGGATGGCCAGAGGGACATAGCTTGGGTTCGAGTGAGGGCATTGATGGATGTTCAGTTTCACAAGGATGAAAGATAAGCTTAGGTGAAATGAACAGGGATATGAATTTGACCTCCTCGAACAAGTCACGGTTGGGATCATGCTTCGCCATCGAGATTTCTAGGCAAGGTTTAGGAGTGGCAGAAGCAATCTGTCCCAACTTCTCACTAAGGCTCCTATGGGATGGTTTTTCTTGAAAAAGTGTTTCCAAAGGGCAGCCTATGAGAAGTTCAAATTTGAGGATGGCACAGATGTAGGAATCTAAGCGAACCTCGGTTTCGTCTATCATGATTGGCACGGCCCTAGCCATCCCACAATACTCGAAAATGAGTCCAAACGGACTTTTGAAGAGTCTATCGGTCGGGACTAGCGACATGTCACTCAAATGGTATTTCACTAGGAATTCTGACATGATATTAGCCCCCAACTGTGAGGTGGTAAAGGGCTTTTTATGATAGTTCCCCTTAACGAACAAGTCATGGTCGTGGAAGGTGAAAGAATCTGAATTGCTTCGGAAGAGCATTTCACTTCGATTAACCATTCTTTTGAGGGTTCTACATTAGGAGAAACTTCATCATGCTCAAAATGCCATGAGGTATTGCCATAACCCTCAATTGGATGGGGAACTCCGAAGGATGAATTACTCCTTCCTTTGGCGCTTCTGGTTCGGGTGAGGGCCCCAAGGATTTGGCTTTAGCTAAAGAGGGCTCCTCAAAGAATGACATGCCCTTATCATGGAGGGATCTAGTTTCTATGACAGAAGAAGCATGTGTGTCTAGAAGTTTTCAAAGAACTTCACATGTTCCATCAAAGATCTATGTGTAAAACGACCTCCAGAGGGTATGTCTAGGCATAGGTTCAGCATCCATGTCAAGACCCGAATCAAAAGAGACATAACAAAATGCTATCGGATAAAGACAAGTCTAGACTAGCTTGAATTAACGTTGAAAACCTAACCTAGGCTGCACCTATGGATTCCTTCTCATACTGCTCAAAATTGAGGATTGCCCTTGGTAGAGAGACGATATGAGACATAGGGAAGAATGCAAGACAAAATTGTCTCTAAGTTCTTTTCAATCCGCATTCGTATATCCTACGGCAAGAGTGTACCATTGCTCTGCTTCCCCCATGAGAGAATAGAAACAATTTCCACTTTAGAATTTTCCTCAAAATCTCTCAAGTAATTGCTCGGGTTTTCATTTTCATGCCCCGAGAAGGGTTGTGCCCGAACCATGGCTCTCAAGCCAGGATGGAGTTCATAGCTAGATGAGTGGTTCATTTTTGAAAAATGTGGTGGCCTGGATAACTCCCCTTTTGAAACAGAAACCTTTTTTTGAATAGGAGTGGAATTCATGGTAAATGGTATGTGGGTGGAAAATACATTTTTATTTTTTGATAAAGAAAAAAATAAAAGATACAGACACTGAGGGACGAACTAGGTTCGAAGGAAATACAGACAACCGTTCCCCAAACAACGGCACCAGTAAATGCTTGTTGGTATTTCTTAGCGAAAGCAGCCAAATCCGCAAGCGCACGAAATTACCGTCGTAGCACTTCACTCGGAAGTATTCAGGGTATCGTATTTCCACGAGGAACGGAGGTATTTCTTCTAACTAGCTCATCCAAGGACCACACATGGGTAGAGTTGGAAAGGGGTAGTGAGGTTCTTCTATGATTTAGGATCTCTATTTGGAGGTAACCTTGCATACTACACTCTTGCTTCGGGGGCACCGGATCGCACCTAGTACGCTAAGTGATGTCGGCTACTTGACTTTTTACGCCACACCGAACATGGGGAATACAAAGGATGTTAGGCTATCACCACCTAACACCTACCCCTCACCCGTGGAGTGTGAGGCAAACGAGGGCAACCTATAACTTAAATACCACGTCTACGTTATTTATTACTATTCTAGCGTTGGCCAAAAACATCCGTCTTTATCAGGAGTCCTCTACTAGAACATCCGCTACTAAGTCAAGTAACAGATAACGAACCCGCAAGAATGTAATGCACAAGATAACACGAATAGAGACTCACCACCGTAGTCAAACACGGACCTTATACTCCAAGCAGTACATGGCCGCAGAGGTACACGTTGGGGGGGAAGCCGACACGTCCGGCACTCCGCCTCCTCAATCCGGAAGCACCGGATCCGAGACAAGAGATGGCAGACACGCCTGGACCTCCTCTACTTTCCCTCTCTCACTCCCTACACTACAACTAGCTAGGCTAGCTAGGGCCTAGGCCTAGGGCCTAGGCCCCTATGAAGTGGAGCTCTTGAGCACTCTTGCCCTCTTGGTGGTTGCTTCATTGGATGATGGAATGAGGAGGGGTGAGGCCTCCTCTCTATAGGTGGAGAGGAGGGGGTTCCATGCAAATTTGCCACCAAACCAACCTCCAAACTGACTGTCCAGGTATAGTGAATCAGAATCTTGCACACCACCGCCTTTGGAACATCGGTGGGAGCCAACCGACCAAAGTTTGGGCCATTTGGGCTTGCTGGAGGTGCGGCCGCACCTTGGTGGGCTCCAATCAAGCCTATTTTTGGTGAGTGCGTCGGGCTCGTCGTTAGCTTTCCGAAAAGGCTTGGATCACTGAAAACGGTGTTCATATGCATTCTGGGCGTACAAATTAACGAGGACTGCTCCTGCAGCCTGGACTGGATTCGAGACTTGTTTGGGCTTTCTCTTTTTGGGCTCATGCTTGATGTTTGTGTCTATGTTTTGGGACCCAGATACTCTGGTAACTGGGCCACTCATTCTTTGAGCCTTTTGTGTATATTTGTAGCCCTTTTTGTGTATATTTCCATGGATTTCGTTATGTCCTCCCCGCAAGTGGTAGATCACCAAAACTTGTGGAACCGATTAGTTATAAGGCCTATTTCTAAGTTTGGTGTTCATATTTCTTGATTTTATGTAAATGTTGGCGGTTATTTTTATGAGTTAAGGACCGCTAACAAGCACAAAAATAGATTTTCTTTCTTTTGCATTATGAATAGAAAAGTATAAAAATATAAGAATCTTGCTACACATTCATATCTGCTTATAAAGATAATCAATTACTTATTTCGCTGACCGCTAACCCATTATCATATTTGAGCCTCGAGTTTTAGTTTTCTTGTTGGAGTATACCTTGTAGGATTATACAATGGAGGAGTGAGACCGATCAGTGGGTCACCACTGCTAAGTTTACTCTAAAGATCATCCAAGCAAAATACGACAAACATCTAGTTTGGGGGAGGAGCATCCTCTAGTTATCAGGTAACTATACCTATGTGATTTTATCGAGTCTGTCTTATAGTTATAAAATACCAAAAATATGTGGGCACATAAAGATCTACGTCTGTTGAGTCTTTTATGAGTCTTTAAATAAAATCTTAAAACCAATAAAAAGAAGTTTTAGTCAGTCTTAGTTAATCGAGTGTGTCTAGAGTCAACTATGAACTAGAAATTTTGTCTTGGAGATGATAAATAGTTGCTCTGATGGAAGTCTTTCAAGTACCTAGTTTTTCAATCTTGAGCTCTTCTAAATTTTTGACATGACTGCTTTAATATAAGAATTTACTCTGAACCTGAAACTTATGGAGTAATATGCTTAAGCTAAGTCTTGGTGATTGATGGATATAATATAGGAAAGTCTGAGCTGCTATTTATCTTATTTCTAATGATGCTAAATTCTAGAGATTTATCTTTTGAAAATTCAAAACCTTACATGATGAGCTCTTGTATGACAAAATTGAATTCCTACCAAAGCCATATATGATACATACTTAGAATAGGAAACCTTTACTCATTTATGCTACTTGTTTTTTTATTGAGTTCAGTCAACCTTTATGTATACTTAAGAGAGTCTTGTCATGCTTTTAAAATTAAGATCACACACACACTCCACCCATATATGCATTACTCTTACCTTAAGAGTAAGCGCAACTATTTTCCACTTTTTTCCACGTCCACCTCAAAATATTTTTCTCCTACACTTTGGGAGAGAATACCCAAAAATATCCATAAACCCATAGGACAACCTTTGTTTATTAGCTCTAAGTTCTTTATTTTTATCTCTTCAATCAATTATTGTATCTAAGGATGCATGTGGGCTGTGCAAAAATATTGAAAATAAAAGGGAGTAAAAGATAGACAAATGTCCCAACATTAAAACAATGGGTACTTAGATGCCCGCCTCCCAATGAAAAAAAAGAAAGAGAGAAGAAAGAAAAGAACAAAGGTAGCCCATGTTTTCCTAAGAAGGTCTGAAAGTCTAAGAAAAAAAATTCATTTTGAAGAGCAAAAGTAGAATTAGGATTAGCCACCACATATACACCTATCCACCATATTCCACATACATGCACATCTTGGTGTTGATGGTCCTTAACGTTCAAATTCAACCGTCAACTAACCTTCTAAAGTGATATAAAAGCAATTCATCTACCTAGAAGTAGGGCTTTGACTAACGAATTCCACGAGTTTTGGTGAATCAATGGTTTTGCAGGTAAACACTGGAAATAACACACTTTTGAGCTACACCGCAACATAGAATGCAAGATTGGATGCCACGGTGACACAGGAACATTCCAGAAGAAACGAGAAGACATGAGACCGAAGCAGAGGACCAGCGAGAGCCAGGCCAGACTGGCCGGTCTGGCCCTTGACCAGCTGGTCTGGGGTGGGCCCTACTCACGGCCCGGTTCGCCCGGTTTACTCCACCGCCTTTGAGGATTGATCTCCATCGTCCGCCAATATCGGTTTGATCCAAGGGCTCACGTTGATTCGCTAGGGCTATAAAAGGAGAGGCAACCGCTCAGGGAGGAGGATCCATTTAGAAGAGAAGAGCTCTAGTGAGAAACCCTAACTAGGATCCTCAGAGGTGTCCCTTGAATGGATGACCTCTCGAGTTAGCATTCCAAGAGAGAGCTAGTTCTATACCTCTAGAAGCTAGTTTTTCAGAGATAGAGAGACAGAGTTAAAGAGAGAGTTTTTGAGAAGTATCGGCTTGTCGGTGCTACCTCTACGGCTTGTATCTAAGATTACTTCGGAATCGACTTCTGAGTTCAAGTAAGTAACATTGTTTATCTTATTTTACTGGTTTTCGACTCTTTTGAGTACTTTAATCCTTGTAGCTCTTGGGTTAGAGTAGTATTCGTAGTGTAAGCGTGGTGCTTAGATTTTGTTACTCGTAGATGTACCCTATTGTCCGGATTTGGTGGTAGCTCGCGGAGGTGACTTTATAGCTCCGTTGAATCTTATATATTCCACTATCCCGTCGATAGGCCGAGCAGGAGAATAATTGGTA
Organism: Chrysopogon serrulatus; assembly: GCA_015844335.1. Classification (NCBI taxonomy): domain Eukaryota; kingdom Viridiplantae; phylum Streptophyta; class Magnoliopsida; order Poales; family Poaceae; genus Chrysopogon; species Chrysopogon serrulatus. Next base: position 29,506 of record JADLZL010002502.1, read on the forward strand.
GTCGGGTTACAGTTTTGCCTGTGCTCCTCTATCCAATTCCCTAGTAAAGCATCCTAATCATAACTTGCTTGAGCCTAAACTAGAGGCCTTAGTTGTCTCCTCTATATCCCTACCTTCTACAGCCTTGTTTGCTACTCAGTTGGTTAAGTGTAGTTTAGAAGACCCTCACATATCTTCCTTTGGGTTCGATATTAAAACTGGGTATACTTATCCGGTGAAGTGCTACAACGTATCCGTGCGCTTGCGGAATTATTCAGTAGGCATTAACAGATACCAACAAGCATTTCTGGCGCCGTTGTTGGGGAAGACGTTGCTGAGATCACTCTAAACTTATCTTAACCTGTATCATAATCTTATCTTTTATTTGTATATTATCACTCTTCACCTTTTTCATTTCTCTTTACCTTTTCTATCCTTCAATGGATCAACTTAATTCCAAGCCTATCTATAAATATAACTTCACGAGCCTACGCTTAGAGCCAGAGCCATCCTCAAAGCCTATCTTAGCCTCTGACTATAAGCTACGCCCGCGTTTAATAGACATGGTCAGAAACCAATCTTTCTCAGGAGAAGATAATGCTAACCCTTATTCTCACCTCAATGAATTCGAGTAGACCTGTGTGTACTTGCGCATTGAGGATATGTCCGATGAGACTATCCGATGGAAGCTTTTTCCTTTTTCTTTGACTGGAGAAGCTAGACATTGGTATGATCTCCACGTTGAGAGTGTTAAAGGTGACTGGAGAGCATTGTGTGCTGAATTCTGTCTCCAATTCTATCCTATCTCTAAGGTAGTAGATCTTCGCTTAGAAGTTCTATCCTTTAGACAAGGAAAGAAGGACTCTCACTGAAGCCTGGAAATGCTTTAACTATCTTACTTATTCTGGACCTAGTCTATCCATACCAGACCCCGTTCTACTTCAACATTTCTATAAGGGTCTAAATAGAAAAACTTCTAACCTCGCTTCTGGAGGATCATTATTGCATATCACTTTCGATGTTACGAGAAATGTCCTTACAAAGATCCATGAAAATGAAACACCTTTAAAGAAGCCAGTAGAGGAAGAAGATTTGATAGTTGATCAGGAACCCATACCTACCACATCCCAACCTACAACTATCAACGAGCCTGAACCATAGGAGGAGGAAGAGATTCCACTTCTAGAGTTTATGCTCAAGATCAAGGATGATATATTCACTGATTATGGAAACATCTCGAATTACTACACCATTAGAAGACCACAGAAGCCTAAGAAGTCATCACCTAATGAAGAAATCTTACTGATGAGGCTTTCCTCAAGCAAAATGCTAAAGAGCTTGTGTCGATTATAAGCAATAATTGGTTGGAAGAATCAGAGCTTTCCTCTGATGCCATCCAAGTTGATCTCACTTCAACTACCATACCTTGCCAAATCCATAAGGGTTCTTTTAAAGCATTATACAACCCTGTTGTGGGAGTTAACATCATGTCTGCAACATATGCTCTCTTTTAAAAGACATGCCTTTAACTCCAACAACAAAGTTTTTGAAAAGTCCTTTAGGCCATGTTCGCCCAAATTTGGAAATCCTCTATGTCTTACATATTCATGTCAAAGGGATAAGAGTTCATTTGAGCTTCTATATCTTTGATGTCATAGAGTTTGACGTATTGATTGGACAGCCTATAGAGAGACTTTTGCAAGAAGGACAAAAAGGAAATCTAAACATCAGCCTCGAGAAGAATTTTAATTTGCCCATATCCATAACTCATGCTCTCAATAATGAGGCTGAGTCACTTCTTGAGCCTGATCCTATGGAAGAAGTCTTAGAGACAACCATTGAATCTTCTTTCGAGCCAAATTTTGGAGATGATTCTGAACCACTAGATGAGGAAGAAGATAGTACGCTAGAACCCGACCCTCTAGATGAATCTAAGGAACCACCTAAACCTCCCATAGAACTCAAACCCCTGCCTTCTGGTCTTAAATATGCTTTCCTAAACAATGATCGAGAATCCCCCTGTGATAATAAGTGATAAACTCTCCGAGGAGGAAACCTTTCGATTGATTACAGTCTTAGAAAAGCATAGATCTGCTTTTGGCTATTCACTTCAAGATCTCAAGGGAATCAGTCCTATTCTTTACACCCATCGCACTCCTATAGACCCCGAGATAACACCTTCTAGAGAACCACAACGTAGGTTGAATAATACGATGAGAGAGGTTGTTAAGAAAGAGGTTTTGAAACTGTTACATGTTGGGATCATATATCCTGTGCCATACAGTGAGTGGGTAAGCCCTGTGCAAGTTGTGCCTAAAAAGAGAGGCATGACAGTTGTTCAAAGTGATAAGAATGAATTAATCCCACAAAGAACCGTCACTGGATGGCGGATATGTATTGATTACCGAAAGCTTAACAAAGCAACAAAGAAAGATCATTTTCCACTTCCCTTCATTGATGAGATGTTGGAGAGGTTGGCAAATCATTCTTTCTTTTATTTTCTTGATGGGTATTTGGGATATCATCAAATACCGATTCATCCAGATGACCAAAGCAAAACCACCTTTACATGTCCATACAGAACTTTTGCCTACCGTAAAATGTCTTTTGGACTATGTAATGCTCCAGCTTTATTTCAAAGATGCATGATGTCTATATTTTCTGATACGATTGAAGAGATAATAGAAGTTTTCATGGATGACTTTTTCGTATATGGAAAAACTTTTGATAAATGCCTTGAAACTTAGATAAGGTTTTGCAAAGATGTGAGGAAAAGCACTTAGTCCTTAATTGATAAAATATCATTTCATGGTTAGAGAAGGAATAGTGCTTAGACATTTAGTGTCCGAAAGAGGGATAGAGGTAGACAGAGCTAAAATTGAAGTGATTGAACAACTACCTCCTCCCATTAATGTTAAAGGAATTCAAAGCTTTTTAGGCCATGCAGGTTTTTATCGACGGTCCATACATAACTTTTCATATATTGCTAGACCTCTAACAAACCTGCTAGCTAAGGATGCTCCTTCGAATTTGATGACACATGTTTAAAAGCTTTTGAAACTCTTAAGAAAGCACTCATCTCTTGAAAGCGACCCGTGATTTCCTCGAAGGGAAATCCACAGAGTACATCATTTACAGTTGATACCACAGTTCATACATCGTAAAAAGGTACAAGTTGCAAGGTTTACAACACTTGGAGACACACCTAGGTACAATGCATCCTAGCGATATACACACGAAGGTCTTCATCAGAGTAGGTGTAGCGCCATAGCGGGTGAAGGCTCCTCCTTCACGAACGATCATCAGAGTCACGGTAGAGTATCAGCGGGCGTAGACTTGATCTCCTTAACCAAACTTGAGTGTAGGTACGAGATCACCTAATCCTTTCAGCTCCATCATTGTCGTAGTCCTCCTCAGATATCAACCTGCTCAACTCTATCAGTACGATTTGTGCTGGCCACTGGCTCCCACCCTATGCTTTGCTTTGCTATGTGGTAAGTGGAATGCAAAGGTAGAGAGAAAAAGGCCTATATTTGGCTGTAGTTTTCCTATGCCAGTTCATAATATAAAAGTAATATAGTTCATCAAGTTTTTAACCCATCTCATCCACACATCCATCCATCCCATCCATATCCACATCCACATCCACACATCTCACCACACTCTCACTCTCTAGTCGGCAAGGAAGACTCCCGCTCCTCCTTGCCTCAACGGCCTAAGCCGGAATCCAACAACACCCAAGGGGAGAAAAGAAGGACACCTCTCACTATAACGAACATATGGTAACTCATGGGAATGTCCGTACCGGGGACACGGCTATACGTATAGATTTAGTAACTCTGCAGAGCTTGTACACCTGGAACCACAAGATCACCATCATCGACGATGCCTCGTCTAGGCTGATACCAAGCCGCCGCCTAACTGGCCCGATGCTACCCTACCACTCAGCTCTGGGGCACCCGGAGATCCACCGGCACGCTGAGAGGCGTGAGGCGTGGTACCGGATCCCCGAGGGTTCCACGTTGTCTCGGGAGGGTGTGGGTCTCGGCACCGCACCTCCCTACACTATCACCTACCAACCTAGTAGTAATGGCAGGGGGCCAGCTAGCCGTCAAGTCGTTTCCCGCCCATCAGGAACGAGTGGTGTGTACGAAAAGGTCCCATGAACCGCATCCTCGCCCAATCAGTCCTTAGATGGACTGGACAGGATATCTTCACATGGGGCTCGACGCCCCGTGCCTCGACGGCACCTTCCAGGGATTCGTCCCACGAAGACACTCCTCCCCGGAATCTACTCACATCACATATACCCGCCACAGGTACTCTTTCACATAGGGAGTGCCCAGATCACACTCTCCCGGCAAGACTTGTCCCCTGACTCGTCGTAGATCCCGTCCAGTCGACATAACCCTCACCACACACCCAAGACACACGCCAAGATCTCTCCCATGTTAACCCAGTTATCCAGTTTACGGCACCACGTGCCTTAGCCACACACAAGCATGTATGAGTAAAATGTAAGTGTGTAGCAAGTATATATCATGAAGTAGGCGAGCGTCTATCCTAGCAGCGGGTGTGCAGGGGAAAGGTTGCGTCAAGGTATTGGATTATCAAGCAATCTATCATGCATCCTATCACAGTTCATTTGTACAAAGTAAAGCACTAGCAGCTACACATTGCATGCCTAATAGGATTCTACGAGGTTGGGTGGGACGTGGCACCTGTTTATAGCAATCCATAGTCATCCATATCTGGTTGCTCTTCGTGTCTCCTTCCTCCAACGGTTCTCCAGACCGTCCATCGACACCGCGATGCGACTACCTCGATAAAGCAACAAGCAAGGCAAAAGAGCAATCAATCCCTAACCAAAATACAATACTCCCCAAAAAGGCAACAAGATACAAAAGGAACTAGATAACTCCGAATAAACACTAAAAAGACTTAGCCCTCGTGGAGAGTGTCCAATCCTTGGGCTCCAAACAAACAGAAGTGGTTGTTTGTCAAGCATAGGTTTGGGTTGAGGCCTCAAAATAGCCAGTACGTCCCGGGTCAACCATGTCAACCTATACGGCTCCAAGAGAAGAGACCTTGATCCTAACTTAACTTAAACAAACACCACAGCTTGTGGCCTCCCAATCCAAACGTCATGGAAATTGGCGGGGACCAGAGGATCACAAGCAAGAGGAAAAGGGAAATAAGAACAATAGGGTTTGGCCCTTGTGGCCTTTAATCTGCAAGTCACAACTACTACATAAGGTTCAAGTAAGAACGATTAACATGAAACAGAGGAATTGTGACTTGGTTCTGAGGCTCTTTTGCTTACCCGTCATGGTAGCGACAGTAGCAAAAGAGATTGGAACACGAGCAACAGAGGAGCGACTACAGATCCTCTTGACCCGCACGACACAACAACGTCGGGAGCCGAGAAGAGAGTAGCACAACAGGGGAAGAGAGGAGAGTTAGCTAGGCATGTCCATGCCGCGGCCTCGGTCACATCCTCAGTGAGGATGGTTTTCCAATGGTCGATCGGGTCGACTCACACGGTCCGAGAACAAGACATAGACCATAGCTTCGCTAACTGCAAGAGATAGTCTGGTCTTTGATCCAATCGTCATGGCTAAGACGGGATCAGACAGAACGGGCTAGCGGGGAAAAATAAAGGGTAGAAAAGAGAGGGAGCGGTGGTCTCCCCCTTCCAATGCACATGCCACGGCAAAAGGCGAGGCATCGAAGAGGAGCGATGCACAAGAGAGTACAAGCGCCTAATCCGCTTGTAGGGTATCTTGACCAAGGTGCACTAAATGCACTGAGACGTTCCCCGAATTCATGGCGGTGTGGTTGTCACCGCGAAAACCCAGGGAGTGTCACGGTCTTAATGGGTACCAGCATACAAGAGGGTTATGCACCAAGGAACCAATAGAGGGAAGTAAAAGTAGGTTTCCCCTTCCCTTGATCCACTCGTCACAGTAGTCGATGGAAATCAAGGGAGTGGGATCAAGAGTGCAGTAATAGAACACCAACAAACTCAAACCAACATCAGACGGGATTTTGGCTCCACAGTACTTCGGTCCACTTGACATGGCAATAGTCAATAACCGAAGTACTCGGGGTCAGGAGAGTCAATCCACGCCTTACTGAACTAGCGAGGATTGAAAGGATAAAGAAAGAAAGGCCCCGCACTCTTCTCGACCTACTCGTCATGGCAAGGGGCGGTGGTCGGAGAAAAGAGACGAAAGTCTCGCACAGTCCCTTGATCCACACCAACTCGTAGGGCACCACGACCTCCGTGCAACTAAAAGCGGCAAAAGCTATTCCTCGAGTTCGTAGCGATGCGGTTGTCATCACGAGAACCGAGGAATGCTCCCGGTCTAGGTGGTGCAAGCATACGAGGTGGTGGGGAAATTAGCACAAGAAAAGAAAAGACAGAACAGAGGTGAAGCCCGATGGTCATGGCGAGATGACTCGCGGCCATAAGCTTTACCTACACGGGTTTGGCTCCCGTCGTCCCAAGATAGTTGCTTCCTAGTTCATTTCCCAATAGACTAGGTCTTAGGGGGCTCAATATGCACGGGTAAGATCCGCATCGATAGCGATATCGAGCTCCTTTATGACCACGTCTAGGGCCGAAGGTAGAAGCTAACACTCAGGGTACGACGAAGACAACTAAAGCACGAGAGAACGAGTTACGCTCGGCGTCGCGATCACGGTGGGACGAACCCACGATCGAAACGCTCAAACGAGGTACGGTCCCTTGACCAGCTCGAAGGCTCGGTCCACATACAAGCTCCATGCAAACACACAACCCAATGCAAGACGGCGACCACACACGGAGTAGCACATATCCACAGCATGAGACAAACCGGCACGAAGGCATGGCACAGGCAGGCATGTATCGACATAGTATGATAAAGTACGACAAGCGAGTATAGAATGAAAAAGCGTGGGCTTTGCCGACGTCGAGGATGGCGTCGGCGAGGTTTCAAGGTTCGACCTTGTCGGTGGGGAAGGCGAGGACGGTAGGACTTCCGCAGGGCATCGCCGGAGGTGGCGGAAGGTTCTTGGCCAACCGGGCTTCGCCCTGGCCAGCCGTAGCCATCTCGGGCTGGCTCTGGCCAGCTGCTGGCCGGCTGCAGCTAGCTGCGGCAGGCTACAGCTAGCCGGCAGTGGCTGTGGCTGGCCAGAGCAGGCCGGGACGCAGCAGCAGGTGGCTGGAAGGCTGCGGTGGCTTCAGCGACCTTCCTGCATGGTGTACAAAGTGGCACAAAGGCCGGTGTCAGGCCTGGATCACGAAAGACCGATGGCAAGAAGAAGAGGGGGGGCTTGGCTGCTGGAGGTTGACCGGTGCATGGAGGATGTCGCGGCGTGCTCGGTTGCCGCTTCTGCGCCGCCGTGGTTGGTGGCAAACGCACGGCGCTCGCGCCGCCGCGGCGGTGCCGCTGGTGCAGGTGCTCGGAGTCCACGTGGTGCACGGCCAGGACGGTGTCGACGCGGTGCTGGTGCTGCAGGATGGCGTTCGGCGTCGAGGCGAGGTGCAGGGGCGGCGTCGCGTCGCGGCCGGAGCACGGCGATGTGGCTTCGGTGCAGATGTTGGTGCGGCGCCGGGACGGTATGGCACAGGAGCAGCTCAGGGCGGAGCGCGGGTGGTGCAGAGAGCGCCCCGGCGATGTCCAATGCAGCTTCGGTGCAGGCGCGGTGCAGGCGACGTCGTCGCGGCGCGACATGGCGTGGCTCGCGCGGGGAGACGGCGCGGTGGCGCCCCTGATGGACGCGGCGTCGCGGCGGTGACGCGGTGCTTGCCGCTGACGACGAGGCGAGCACGGCTCGGCGCGGACGCGAGCCGGGCGCAGTGGTGACCGGCCGTCGGCTTCTCGGGCGTGGTGCGTGGCGGCGTTCCATGGCTCGGCGAGGTCGGTGACACGCCGGGGACTGCACCGAGAGGCCGGGCGTGGTGCCGCCTTGGCATGGTGTGCCCGTGGCGCCATCGGGTGGTCGTGGGCGAGCCCGCAGCGGGCTGGGCGAGGCCGCGGCGGCGTGGCGGGGCGGCCGGCGTTGCAGGTAGCCAAGACGCCGAGGATGGCGCGGCGGAACGACACAGATGGGAGGCAAGGCTGGCTCAGCGGCCTAGCTAAGCGCCGGCGCTGGGGCCGGAGCAGCGCCGCTGGTGGGTTGGCTGGCGCCGCCGTGGCGTGCTCCGACGCGGCCGCGGGCCAGCCGTGGGTCGCCCGGCGCGGTGGCGCTGCCCGGCGCTGAAGCGGCTGCCCGGGGACGCAGGCTGCCGCGCTGGGCGTGAGGAAGAAGGCGAGGGAGAGGAAGGGGTGAGCAGCGGCGGCGGCTTTTGGCTTATAGCGGCGAGCTAGGGCTTCAGGGTGGAGTCGGACATCTCCGCGCCCGTGTTAAGCGATGGGACGCGTGGCGTCCATCCCGTGGCGCCGTGTACGGACGCCGAGGCGTTTCGCGGACGGCCAGCCGGGCGCTGGCGGCGGCGGCGGCTGGAGCGCCAGCGCGCCCTAGGGTTCCCAGGGGTGGGGTGCGCCTAGCGGGCCAACGGGCCGCGTGGGCCATGCGCGAGATGGGCTTCGGGGAGGGAGGCCGAGTGGGCTGGGCCCGTGCGGGTAGGGAGAGGGGAGGAGGGAAGAGAAGGGCCGGTTGGGCTGATTTGATGGGAGAAAGGAGAAAGGCTTTTTCCATTTTGGTTTTTAGGGATAGGTCTACTACATGTATTTGCAAAAGCTTATGGTATATGATAACTCTCCAAAAGGAGATTGAGATGAAAATACAAAGGAGCATAGAGTTGGGTTATGGTCTAGGTAGAATTTGCATAGTGGTTCTCGGAGGGAACTGACAAGTAGTGATTTGCCATGGCTTTGTGCACTCCAAACTCCGAATAGAACTCAACCCGAGGTTGACACAAAATCTGAGACACATTCCTACAACCAATTCTAAGTGAATGCACTGATCTGTGTAGGATCTTTTCTCTGTCTGACATAGGTTCGACCTAGCAATTACATGCTTACACATGATTGCAGGAAAAATTTTAAAAAGTTCGGATTTTTGGTGTTCTGAAAACACGGGATGTTACAGACTACCCCCCTTACGGGAATCTCGTCCCCGAGATTCAGGTGTTGTCTAGGCTTTGTTGGCTCCTACCGGATGTCTCACTTGCATCAATGCATCAAGCCTTTGCAAAGAGGGACTTTTTGGGAAAGGAGTTTTGAATGAAGAGCTTTTTCGAAAACATTTCGCGAAAAGCTTTTGAATGGAGGGAGGCGTTTATGAAAGGCATGAAGACACTTTTTGTGTGATCAAATGAGTTTCCATAGAGGCAAGCTTTTGAAACTCGTTTTCAAAATCAAGAAGAGGTTTTAAAATCTTCGTGCATCAAATTCAAAATATCTTTCGAAAGAAGCCTTTCGCAAATCTGGATTTTCGGGAAGCAGATTTTGAAGCTAGGTGAAAACATTTTTCATACATAAAACTCTGTAAACAAGTTTGAAGACTAAAAGAAACCCCTCTTTTTAAGGTAGAAGCATCGGTTTTCAAGGACAATGTAACGTAGTTTAGGAAAGAGCTATTACTTAAACAAAATCCATTTTGAAGAAACTCCTTTCAAAACAAAATTGTTATTTTCGAACTGTTTGGAAAAATTGGATTTTGAGTTGAAACCCAAAATATTTTATTATTTGCAAAGCTTTTGAAGAAATTTTGGAAATCAAATTCTTTAGTTGGAAATCGTTTTGAAAGAGAAGAGCTTCTCCAAAAATTTGACTTAGAAATAAAAGATAAAAGAGGAGTAGAAAACCCTATTGCCGATCACTTGTCTAGAATGCAGTTCAAAAATATGTAGGAACTACCAATCAGTGACTCCCTTCAAGACGACACGCTCTACGCTATCTCCAGATCGGATCCCTGGTACGCGAATATTGTCAATTTTATGGTTACAGGATATGTACCACCAGGGGCGGCGAACAGGAGAAAGACTATCTATGAAAGCCGTCTACACATATGGGATGATCCTTACCTCTTTCGAGTGTGTTCTGATGGATTACTCCGAAGATGTGTACCCACTAAGGAAGGACTATAGATTATTGAAAGATGTCACTCATCACCATATGGAGGTCATTATGGAGCGTTCCGAACTCATGCAAAGATTTAGCAAAGTGGATTCTTTTGGCCAACCATGTATGAAGACACTAGGAACTTCATCCGAAGATGTGGAGCATGTCAGAGGCATGGCAATATCAACTCAAGAGATGCCATGCCACTCACCAACAATCTTCAGATTGAGCTCTTTGAATTGACGACATGGGACCATTTCCAAAATCAGACAACTATAAGTACATTTTAGATGCAGTTGACTATGTCTCAACATGGGTAGAAGCCATGTCATGCAAAGCTGCAAATTCTAAGAACTCCAAGAAGATGTTTCATGGGACAATATTTCTAAGATTCAGTATTCTAAGGATGGTGATCAGTGATGGAGGAACTCACTTCATTGACAAGGACTTTTGCAAATACTTGATGAAGCAAGGGATCCAACATTATGTAGCTACTCCTTACCATCCTCAAACAAGCGGCTAGGCAGAGACTTCCAATAAGCAAATCAAGAACATTCTACAAAAGACAGTCAACGAGATGGGAACTGTTTGGAAGGAAAAGCTACCGGATGCATTGTGGGCATACCAAACAGCATATAAGACACCTCTTGGCGTATCACCTTATCAGCTTGTCTACGGCAAGACCTGTCACTTACCAGTTGAGCTTGAGTTCAAAGCTCATTGGGCAATTAAGAGATGAAACATGGATTTAGAAGCTGCCGGAACAAGAAGAAAGATGCAACTCTCAGAATTAGATGAATGGTGAGAAAAGGCATATCATAATGCAAGGATCTATAAAGAGATGATCAAAAGGTGGCATGATAAGCGAATCAAGAAGAAAAGCTTTAGCCCTAGAGATAAAGTGCTACTATTCAACTCCAGGGTAAGATTATTCGGGCATGATAAACTACGAAGCAAGTGGGAAGGGCCATTCACGGTGGTAAATGCATCATCACGTGGAGCAGTGACAGAAGGTACGTTATTCAAGGTAAATGGCCAACGTCTTAAGATTTTTCTAGAACCTTCTAGACCACCCGAGCAATTAGATGAAATTTATTTCCTGGCTTTTCCCTAATTTATCAAAATATAAAACTCCATCACGAATTGGGCCGCGACAGGAGAAAAATTGGAGAGATAACGGGCCAAGAATACACCGTGGGAAAGGGCACCGGAAACCGGGCCAGGGTGGGACCGGTCGGTCCCACCCCAGACCGGCTGGTCTAGCCCCGCGCCGCATCGCGGTTCGCCACCTCTCGGTGCGAAGCTTGTTCCGTTAGGGTTTCGGATATTCCACTTTGATCCGAATCCGCCGCCGCCTATTTACGGTAGATGCTCGGGATAGATTAGGATGGAATGCCCCCTACCTCAAGTTACCAGATCTATATAAACTCCCCCTGGGGTCATTCTCCTCTCATCCCAAGAGCTCTCCTCTCTCAATCCATAGCAAGGAAGCTCTCCATCTCTCCATCTCCCACCAAATGGCATGCCCAAACCATCCCTATACGGTCGAAGAGCCAGAGGAAGTCCTCCCACTGGCGGTCATCCCGCCAAAGCAGCTGGCAGTGGTGCCCCCAAAGGCGATCGTCCCGGTGCCATCAAAGGAGGTCGTCCGAGCTTGACCTCAAGGAGCTCCAATGGAGGAGGCCTTCTATGCCCAGGCCATCAGGAGGCCTGCCATAGCGCCACCAGCTCGTCGACCACTTCTGGAAGATAAGCCACGACCGCCAGGTCAACCTAGCATTGCTCTTCCCCAAAGCACTAAGTTACTACCTCCTAGAGAGGGAGAGAGGTGGCTAGGGGTCACCACCAAGTTTGGGATGGTGACCGTGCAAAGTACACCACCGAGAAGGAGCGAGTGACTTTGGATGGTGTGCGGGTGGACCCCAGCAATGTAAAATTCAATCCACTGCCAAGAGCCAATCCGGAGCCACCGAAGAAGAAGGCGAGGACTGCACTAGCCCCAAGACAACCTCGCCTGTCCTTGGCCACCTTAGAAACAAGAATAGATCTCTAGGCCCAGGCCCTGTCTGATGCACTAAAGGTCATAGGGACCACTGTGCAACGAGTAGGGAATCTAGAGGTTAGCCAAGAGCGGTTGCGTAGTAAGAACAAAGCGCTCAAAGCTAGGGTCAAGGAACTAGAGAAAAAGAACTAGAGATTGAGAGGAGTAGGCACACGTATAATAAGTATTAGTTAGTTTGTGTTGTTAATTAGTCAGCTTAGTTAAAAGATAGTTTGCTTAGTTAATACGATTCATTGATTGTGTAATAAATGTGCCTCATGATAATAAAGAAGTTGAGTCTTTAGAGTCATTATCTCTCTCTAGATATATGTTTATTTTTATCTCCACCTTGTTGTGCATAAAAGGAAACAGGAAACAAGTGTGGGGGAGACAACCCATAGGAACTCAGAAGGAAAACCAAGCATATAGGACAACAGGAATCAGGTACACACTCTAAAACACTCTCATTCATTACCACTGAGCTTAATTGAATATCTTTTAATGAAACATGATTGCACCTCAAGGATGAGTAGCTTAGTCATGACTTAAGGCAAGATTCATATAATTCATTTCCTGTAATACTTGCTGCTGTTGGGAACTCTTTATAGGGACCCTATGCCTCTTAAGTTGTTAACAAGTATGAGATAGTAGAACATGAGAACCGAAATTTCTATGCCTAGTTATTAGAGCATTTATTTAAAAACATAAAAACAATAGCTATGCTACTCCTCTGTGGTCTTTAAATACCTATAGAGCCATACATGATCATAAACTTTCTACATAAGTTACTTGTCTTGCACTGAGCTCTGTCAGCTTTTGAGACCCGTGTTATAGAGATTTATCATGCTCTCGAGATCAAGATCCACTCACACTCCATATATACTCTATCCCTATACTGGGGGTAGGCGCAACCTTTTCCATCCACATAGAAAATGTGCTACTCTTACACTGAGGGTATGCTCTAACATCATCAGAAATCTCTGTCTTGCAAGAAGTTTTCATGCAGGATGACATGGGCTATGCAAAAAGAAAAAAAGAGAGTTCAAAAAGAAAAATAGACAAGGGTCCAATTGTTAAAAAGAACAAAAGGCGCTTAGATGCCTAGCTCTCTAAAAAGAGAAAGAAAAGAAAAATTTATGATAGCCCATTGTCTCCAAGCACTTCAATTCAAGCAAGAGAGATATATCCTTCAAAGTATAAGCATAGTAAAATCAGGATAGCCACCATGTATTCCACACACATGCACATCTTGATCTAGGAGTATGACACCTCTCTCCTTGGGACTCTTACGCTGGCTCAGTGACGTGTAAGATAAGTATACTATTCCTTGCCAAACCTTCAAACTCCACATCAGCCTATTAGAGGTAGGTTGCAAGGAAAGACATTCACTCATTTATGCCTAAGTGAGATCCACAAATACTACGTATAATGAGTGACTTGAGAGTACCACATTGAGGAGCAGGTAAGCTATATTTTTATTTCAAAAATTTTACAAAAATCTCCAATAGACTCGACAGTGAGATAAAGGCAATCTGTTTAACTGTTCTACTTTTTAACTCCTCAAAGTTGCATGGTAGACACTTTAAACCTCACAGTGCAGGAATGACCAGAAATGAACTTATGTTGATATCTTCGTCTGGAGTTATGCCTAAAGTTATCCAACCTTTTCTCGAGGACGAGTAAAAGCCTAAGTGTGGGGGTGTTGTCGACGGTTCTTAACGTTCAAATTCAACCATCAACTAACCTTCTAAAGTGACATAAAAGCAATTCATCTACCTAGAAGTAGGGCTTTGACTAACAAATTCCATGAGTTTTGGTGAATCAATGGTTTTGCAGGTAAACACTAGAAATAACACACTTTTGAGCTACACTGCAACATAGAATGCAAGATTGGATGCAATGGTGACACAGGAACATTCCAAAAAGACATGAGACCAAAGCGGAGGACCAGCGGGAGCTAGGCCAGATCGGCCGGGTCGGCCTGGACCAAATTTGGTGCAGGGTGGGCCCCACTCGCAGCCAGGTTCGCCCGGTTTACTCCACCGCCTTTGAGGATTGGTCTCCATCGTCCGTCAATGTCGGTTTGATCCAAGGGCTCACGTTGATTCGCCAGGGCTATAAAAGGAGAGGCAACCCCCCAGGGAGGAGGATCCATTCAGAAGAGAAGAGCTTTAGCGAGAAACTCTAATTAGGATCCTCGGAGGTGTCCCTTGAATAGATGAGCTCTCGAGTTAGCATTCCAAGAGAGAGCTAGTTCTATACCTCTAGAAGCTAGTTCTTTAGAGATAGAGAGATAGAGTTAAAGAGAGAGTTTTGGAGGAGTATCGGCCTGTCGGTGCTACCTCTACGGCTTGTATCTGAGATTACTTTAGAATCGACTTCTGAGTTCAAGTAAGTAATATTGTTTATCTTATTTTACTGGTTTACGACTCTTTTGAGTACTTTAATCCTTGTAGCTCTTGGGTTAGAGTATTATTCGTAGTGTAAGCGTGGTGCTTAGACTTCGTTACTCGTAGACTCATAGATGGACCTATCGTCCGGATTTGGTGGTAGCTCGCGGAGGTGACTTCATAGCTCCGTTGAATCTTATATATTTCACTATCCCGTTGATAGGCCGAGTAGGAGAATAATTGGTAGTCGGGTTATAGTTTTGCCTGTGCTCCTCTATCCAATTCCCCAGTAAAGCATCCTAATCATAACTTGCTTGAGTCTGAACTAGAGGCCTTAGTTGTCCCCTCTATATCCCTACCTTCTACAGCCTTGTTTGCTACTCAGGTGGTTAAGTGTAGTTTAGAAGACCCTCACATATCTTCCTTTGGGTTCGATATTAAAACTAGATATACTTATCTGGTGAAGTGCTACAACGTATCCGTGCGCTTACGGAATTATTCAGTAGGCATTAACAGATACCAACACTTAGTTTGATTGTATGACTCAATTCTCTATAGATCCATTGTTTGACTTTACAACATATGAATTGCAAATATGCTTATCCTTGCTTAATGCCACTCCTATAAACTCCACTATAATCCCTATAATTAGGAAGGCATAACAACATTGATGCCTCAGTGAGATCCACAAATACCACATACTTTGAGAGATTGTGGGTATTATACAATTAAGCTCTGAGTTTTATTGTGAAAACTTACAAAACTCTGGAATATTAGTTGAGTAAAGAATTTGAGACATAGTGCTTGACTTGATTGTTCTGTCTTTCAATTACTCAAGACCCACGTGAAGGTTAAAAGCTCCATAGTTAAAGGTAATATTGGTAAGTTTGAAAGTTAGAGCGGTTTTGTTTAATCCAGAGGAAAATTTTTGTTTGAGAGCATGTGTACTTGTTAGAATGAAAGCATTGTAGCAACTCCTGATCCAACTCTAGGTTTGGCTAAGGGACTAGCAAAAGGTAAGCTTGGGGAGTTGTTGACAGTGGATAGCATCAACATTTTATATATCAAAAGACATGAAACATACATCAATATCTAGAAGGCTAGGGTTTTATCTAACAATTTCCACAAGTTTTGGTGATTTATCAATTTTAGGGACTAATCTAGAAAACACCGAAAAGGGCATAACTATAAATCTACACCATGGAATTATTCGTAACTCGAGAACTACCCTAGAAGGATCTAGAAGACACTGGAGCAAAAGGGAGCACGAGCCACGACCAGGTGGGCCCGCCTAGCCCCACCAGCTAGGCCGGCTGGCCCCCTATGAGAAGAAGGGTCTCCCTCTTCTAGTCTTCTTCCACCATCTTTGAGGATCAATATTAGTCCTACGTGAAGTCAGTTTGATCAAACGGCTGTCGTGCATCCCACCGGGCTATATAAGTGGAGCCAGACCTCCCCCTGGAAACTCTAATTCATTCAACCCAGTTCATTGAACTCATCTCGAGCTATTTGGTGATCAAGTCATCTAGAGCTTCAAGTTCTAGTTCCTCATAGCCTTCTAGTTCATAGTTTATCCTAGTTAGATCTAGAGTAGAGGAAGTCAAGTTCTTCATCGATCTTGGATTCCCGAAGTTGTCAAGAAGAGAAGAGTCTGGTATAGTTCTTAAGCTTTTCTTTCTTATTGTAATATCTATGTTTGTACAATTATTACTAGCAACATTGTTCTTCATTATTATGTTCTTGATTGTATTGTTCATTGTCTACTTTAATATGTCTAGTACAGTTAGTTTGCTATTATATTCATACACTGGTTCGTATAGTGCTCATCAATTTGATCGGTTGGTGAGTGGTAGGTTGTGTGTAGACATGGTGCCTAGATGCATTACTTATCTGGGTAGTGAGATAGATCGTGGGTGTGACAGACCTATTGAGTCCTTTGTAGGCCTTCCCCCGTACGGTGGATTGATAGAGTGGGATTGTCAGGTTAAGAGTATATTTATATACATGAGGTTCCTATACTCATCTTTTTCTGTACATTGCTCCAATGTGTTAGGAAACTATAGTAGTATAACTTAGCAATGATTGTTAGACATACTTGCACTAAATGAAGTAGCCTTGACTATAGCTTGAATACTTAAGAGTTATTTCACTATTGATTGATTAGATGAAGGAAGGGCGTGCTATATTCTCAAACTTCCCTAGTATGTCCACTATAAGTAGATATAATGCTAACCTTAGCGATGATTACTAGGTGTAATTGCACTAACCATAGTATGCATTGACATATAGCTAGGAATAACTTAGAAATATCTCTTGATGTTCTACTAGTAACCCTAATGATATAGCTAGGAGTCTCTA
The DNA here is from genome assembly GCA_015844335.1 of Chrysopogon serrulatus. Taxonomy (NCBI): domain Eukaryota; kingdom Viridiplantae; phylum Streptophyta; class Magnoliopsida; order Poales; family Poaceae; genus Chrysopogon; species Chrysopogon serrulatus. The sequence goes on from JADLZL010002502.1 coordinate 46,329, forward strand.
TCTGTTTATGCTGATGATTTATACTTACCTTTATCATTTATCTTATGACTTACCCTTGCATTAAGTAGCGAGGACATAGTTATGCCAATCCATAACACTTTAGGTTATCCAGCTACCTTACGCGTATACCCTATAGACCTTCCCTTAGGAAAATATAAATGACAACCTGGTAATACTTTGGATAAAATGCTACAATGGTATTTGATCTGTGCGCTTGCGGATACTATTTCTATATTCTAAATAGTGGTATGATTTAATACCACATCTCTTGGTGTTATTGCTGGGGATGACAACTTGGCATTTTAGTGGTGATGCTAAGATATGCCCACAAGCATTTTTGGCACCGTTGCTAGAGATAACATTAAGAGGTGTCAACACTCATGAATGAATGAGAAGCACCAGAATCAAAGAGCACAACGGCAGGATGATGATTGACTAAGAACTTACCAGCTATGACTATCTCACCAGCCGAAATCTCCTCAACACTGTATAGTGCACATGACCTTGACAAGATGCATTTTGATTTCCCTGCTTCTTGGGGTAAGGACAATTCTTGGACCAGTGACCTAGGCTGGTTACAATTCCATCATGGCTATTGCTAGGCAAAACATTTAAACGATTCTGATTAGAATAGCCCATAGGCAGAGCAACTGTGAAACCCTTGCGAAAGCCAATCTTATTTTGAGTCTTCTTCTGTGGTGGCCGGTACCTAGTAGGTGCAGTGGGAGGGTGATAAGGGGCCCTAGAAGTCACAGGAGCCTTAGACTAGATGATCCAGCATCAAAAGCTCTCTTATGGCTCTTAGAAGCAGCATACACAGCATTGTTGTTCTCTTGAGTTAGAGTATCACTGATAAATTCATTGAAGGTGGCACACTTGCTGGTACTCATTGTCTTCATCAACTTTAGACCCAACCCTCATTTGAAGCTAGCAATCTTCTTTTCCTCGGTATCCACAAACTCCAGTGCATACTTGGATAAGTTGTTAAACTCCTGTAAATACCTAGTCACACTTTTATTGCCTTGTGTCAACTTTATAAACTCATTGTGCTTGATTCCCATGAGACCTGGTGGAATGTACCACCCCCTAAAAGCAGCACTGAACTGAGTCCAAGTGATAGGAACATTAGCAGCATAGGTGGTACAATGATGACTCCACCAAATCCCTGCAGGTCCCTACAACTGATGCGAAGCATACTCAGCTTTCATCTGCTCATTCACATTCAACATGCGGAATTTCTGTTCCATGGTATTCAGCCACTCATTAGCTTCCAGAGGTTCTTCAGCTTCTTTGAAAATTGGTGGATTAGTACCCAAGAAATCCCTAAAATCACTATGTTGCTCAGGGTCATGTCCTTGACGACCACGTCGCCCATCATGGTTGGCCATTTCCCGCATAGCATCAGCCAAAGCTCGCTGCCCATCCACCAACATAGCCATCAACTCCATAGTAGTCGGCAGTGGTGGTGGGGGGATCCGCACCAGCACCTCCTCCACCACCACCCGCACGGGTGTTGTAACATGACATCTGCATCATTATCCATATGAGCATTTAGTGATGATGTTGGATAAATTATAGATAATAATAAGATTATGCCAAACTATATTCATTGGAGAGAAATACATTCATACAACAAAATAGGGCATAATAATTCATTTATATTCACAACATCAATCACATAATTGCGAATGAATGATAGCGAGTCGGCTTGGTATGCCTTGCTAACTTCAACACCTTAATAGCAAGGTGGGAGTGCCAAAATGCTCTAGGAAGTGACTACTCGGTCGGGGAGCCTCCGAGGAAGAAGTTATTTGTAGAAAAAGGTTCATTTTTATGGTGAGACAACTTTTATTATTAAAGGACAAGTACTTTAAGGGAGGGACAAATATGATAATTATCAGATGATATGAATCATGATGCATGCTCGTTCCAATGTCCTCACAACCTAGAATAATTTATTTATCTAGCATTCTAGACGGTGGCATACATGCGTTCTCTCAATATCCATATCTAGTCGGTCTACACGTTTACACTATTAGTGTACCTGCAGGAAAAATATTGCAGCCCAACAATTCCCACAACATTTCACAAACAACAAAATCAAATGAAAGCCGTGAAAGCTAAATACTTTCCACAAGTGTGCCCTAACACACTTGCTTTAGTACCACAGCTACCCAACAGTTTACCCATAATTAAATACCTTCCTAATTACATGGTTTTGACATGTAATTATTCCAGTACCACAATCTAGCACTTTCCTAGATCACCATTTGGATGATTATCCTCTCACAACTCCCCTTACCTTAGGCATAGCTATAAAAGTTTAACCTACAACATATATGGCTATTTCATATATAAAGGCTGCCTCCACCATTAGACCACAGGGCAGCGTATTGTGGTCATCACACTTCTCACCTTTGCTTGGTCGTCGATGCAAAAATTAAAACCCTAAGTCAGTAGTTATATAAGCCACCTATAAATCCTTAGTTGGACATAAGGGACGACCATTGGCATTATAGTAAATTAAGTTTTAGATTTGATACCTAAGTATAAAAACCAAAGTTTAATCCCAAAATTTGCAAACAAATTCTTTTGTTTTGAAATAGACAAATGGTAAATTACGTCTCGCTCTGATGCCAACTGTAACAGAACCGTCCAAATTATAAGGCACAAGCGCAAAACAATCGCCGAAGCAACTAATTTTCACTCTTGAGCCCATATAATCCCGGTAGTCCGTGAAACCTCGAAGGATTTCAAACCAACAATCATGCAAACCAAGATCGAATGCAACTCAACATAACTTACCATTCATTACATCAGAGTTCACAAATAAGTTCACAAGTAGCATCATACTGAGAAGTACTTAGTTATTACAACATTAGTTTCGAGCAGCAAAAGCAACATAGTTTTGAAACCATCAGATTACACCCACATGCATAGTTCAATTATATGCCAGATTCGTAGTTCATCCCACAAAAGCACATGATAAGAGGATAGAGATGTTCTTTGCCCAAGATCTAGTCATCATCTCCAGCGTGGTGAAGACACACCTTGCAGAAACCATTATAAAGTCTGCAACAAGAGGGAATAAACCCTAAGTATAGGAATGTACTCAGCTAGACTTACCCGTCATAAATCAGAAATAAATGACACCAAGGATCATGCAAGGCTTACTTTGGTGGAGCTGGCTTGACTCATTTTTGCAGAAAAGCATAAGTAGTATTAGAGGATCATTTTCATTTTTACTAGCAGCAGCTTAATTCATTATTAACTTTTCATCTAAATAAGCACCTGTACTAAATAATCACTTTATTATAACAAGCATTAATAACCATATACAGTTTAGTACAACTATCATCATTATCATCATTATTATTAGAACCATCATTATTTAGTGATTTCTACGGTGCCGGAGGTAATAGTCAAGTTCTCACTATCCAGGAGAGACGGCGATTCGAATCGATTTCTACTGAGATCAAGGGGTATTTCCAACACACACAGAGACATGCCGCACGAAGGCACCTTAGGTTACCCATAGTACAACTCAGGCACGGACCCGGTTATCACGTTGGCAAGACCGAAAAGATGGTAGCCAGGATGTTCAAGTCATGCTAACCCAAGGACGACGCCAGGACAGTTACACATGCTTGCCCTTGGTCTAGTATGCCGCTTCCCGCGAATTGCCCAACCGCCGCCCGTGTTCCCGGCTTGAGTTGAGCTACTCGGCTTCGCGGCCATAGCACTCGGGCCCGGCCAACTATGTGTTGGGCTGTGTTCAACATGACCAAGAACGGATAATGCTTCCAGTCCTTAAGCGATTCAGACAGGGTCCACTGTCCCTGCTCAGTCTTATTTTCATTTTTATCACATGGTTCAATTTCACGATAGCACATTTAGCCAACCGTGACCAGAGAAGTAACAATCTATAGCTCACGGATGACAGGAAAGAACCCGACTTCTACCGGTCTAAGCATGGCTAAGCGTTTGCAACGCTCCTAACCTAAGACATAGGATTCAAGGAATAATATATACTGGACAAGGATAGGATACATATGCAGCAAGTATTTCCAAACAACTCGTATAATTAATGCAATAAACAACATAAAGTACTCAATTGCATTTTATAAAAGATGGGAGACTTAGAATGCTCTGGGGCTTGCCTTTCACGAAGGTGGATGTCTCGTGGTTAGGACACTTAGTTAACTCTTCTTCGATGAAGTTGCTTTCACCGGCTGGTTCCTCCTGCCTCTCCTCCATTGGGAACTCCTAGTCCAGACCCCCGAACTCCAGCAGTGTCACCCCCTTCGGCGAACCTATTGAATGCAATGCATAATGAGAATAGTGAATGCATCTGATGCTCATGCATGTGAAAGAATCATCAGCAACTACAATACTAAACCCTCCACCTAGGGTGATGACATAACCATTTTCCAAAGCTTTAACAAAGATAAATACACCAAGCAAAATCTACTATAGAACACAGCATGTTTCAAATTTTTAATAAAAACTAGACACTAACAGGAAACCAACAAAATTGGAATCACTCCATTTGAACTCTCCTAGCTCCAGATATGAATGTATGAAAATTGGAGCATTTTCTAGAAAAGAATAAACAAAACCCTAATCTACTCAGGCTGAACGTGGGGCCCATGAGTCAACGGCCCCACCTGTCGGCCGCACCGGACAGAGGAGCGGTGTGGCGGATTTTGACCGCCGTTTCCTCGCCGACGGTGAGCTCTCCGGTGTGACGGCGACCACCCTCTAACTCAACTCGACATGGGGAAGCGATTGAGGTATGTGGTGAGGTCTAAAAGTGGCCAGAGCATGGTCGGCGGTGAGCAGGGCCGCACGGCGGAGCTGCATGGCGGCGCCATTGCCGTCTCAGGCAATATTGTGCTCGCCGGAGCCCTAGAATAGCTAAAGGGGACCTAGGGCAAGGCTAGAGCTTCGGATTGGGACCGGCGGTGAGCTCCAGAGAGCTTGACCGCGAGCATGGCGACGGTGGTGACGAGAACTCAATGACGGCGAGCTTCATTCCGGCGCACTAGGGCCCTAATCGGCTCAACCATCTAGGGTTTCACCATCTACACACTACGGCGGTGCTGGTACACTAGGTAGGAGGGAAAGAGATGGCCGAGTAAAGCTGTCCGCGGGGAGCTCGAAGCTCGGTGGCGTTCCGGCCATGGCAGACGGCGGTGGAAACCGCAATGCAGCCTCACCTGCGAGCGAAATGAGCTGCTAGCTATGTCAAGTGATAGCGCGGCTCATGGTGAAGCTACTGGCGATGGGGATTTGGCAGTGGTGCGGTGGTTGGGGTGCTACATGCTGGTGAACCACGGCGGCATCGGCGTCGCCTTCTTCTTCCCTTCTCCCCTTTCTGCTGAGCGAGAGAGAGGAATGAGCGAGAGGGAGAGAGTGGAGGGCGTCGTGGTGTCTTGCTGGCCGTTGCGGCCTGACCGGTGGACCCAGCGCCGGCGTACGGCCACCAGGTGGCGCGCGGCCTAGTGCTGGTCGGCCACTGCCGTCCGATTCAAACGGCAGGGCACCGTTTCAGTCAGGTGATGGCCGACTGAAACCGCCACTTTCACATGTCATTAGACACTAATCCGAGCACTTTCAGTGAAAAGTGTATTACTAAAAATTGTAGCCCTAAGTGAGTACAACAACTTTGCTTTAAGGTTCATCCATCGATTCGGCCTGGTTTGCAAACTACGAGCTGCTAAAAGGACCGTAAAAACAAACTAAAAACACTTAAAGACGACCAAATTTCAAAGACCCAATAAAACATTGATTTTGGCATTGATGTGCACTTTTGAACATCTTGCACACATTTTCATGACTTGGGCCTTAAACAAAGGTTGTTCCTTACTAAATTCTCTACAACTTTTATTTAGGGTGCACCGACATGCAAAGTTTCTAGCTTGCACTTTCAAAATAGTCAAAGCAATCAACTCTAGGAGGTGATTATAGTCAAACTAGTACTTAGGACCATAATTAGGTAATTTGATCAACATGAACATTGTTACACTAGGTGTCCTAAGATTAGTTAAGCTATAAAAGAGCATAGTTATCAACTAGACATGTCACCACATTACATCCACAAGCAATAGCAAGCATAAGATGACAATTAAAAATGTATGTGCATAGAAATGACATGATACTTCTTATGCCCGTGCTTATGCAATGATCAATGAAGGTAATGACATGTGATGCAAGTGATTTAGTGAGCCCAACACCTGAAGTGTTACAGATAATATGCCTGTATAAAGTAGCATTTGTTCATATAGGATAACTCTTCTTGTTTTCTCCTATTGTGGATGAAAATAGATAGTGTATGACTGAGTTCGCTCTACCGGAAAACTTCATTAGCAATCTGGAGGCTATCTTAAAAAAGAATCGGTCTCATACCGTTTCTTCTTCAAGCACTCCACCGACAACCGAACCAATCACTTCCGCACCCGAGATCACCGCTATGGCCGAAAAGTCACTTTACGAGTACTCTATCCCCAATGTTGCCAACGTGCCCACTAGGCCCGCTATCAACCTTGGTGACAAGAACTTTGAACTTTGCACCAGTCTCATCACTATGGTGCAGGCAAGCACATTCTGTGGCTTGCCAAGTGAGGATGCCAACGGTCATCTCCAATAGTTCCTAGAGCTGTGCGACACCATCGTCATCAAAGACGTCGCACTGGATGCTATCCGCCTCTGTTTGTTTCCCTTCTCCCTCACGTGAAAAGTGAAATAGTGGCTCTACAAGGACTGAGAAGCTGTTGACAGCTGGGCCAAGTGCTCGGCGGTATTCCTTGTGAAGTTCTTCCCACTGGGCAAAATAACTGTCTTGAGAGGGAAGATCACGTCGTTCCAGCAAGGCAGCCTAGAGAACATTCTCGAAGCATTCTCGAAGCATGGGACATGCTATAAGACTATATTCAAGCCTACCCACACCATAAAATGGAAGACTGGATGATCCTACAAACCTTCTTTGAGGGGTTAATCCCCATGTCAAAGGGTCATCTCTTGATGCTGCTGTTGGAGGAGCATTCCTCTCACTCACCATCGGTGAGGCGAAAGCCCTATTTGAGAAAATACTCTCCAATCAAGGATGGGGGAGGAAAGGGCCCATACCCATAAAAAAAAGGGTATGCACACCATTAAAGAGGCAGATATGATATCTAATAAAATAGACCTTCTACTCAAGCGACTGGACGAAAGAGCCTAAGAAAATGAGGCTATGATGATATGGCGTGTGAAGTCTGTGGCAATGTTGGCCATTCGGGGAATAACTGCCCCAAAACCCGTGAAGAAGCTGCCTTCATCAACAATAGTAGCAACGTGTATCACCAACAAAACGACAGCGGATGGAACAATCAACCCCGCCAACAAGGAGGTAATTTAAACTTCAACTCTAATTATAATTCGAATCAACTTTCTTTAAAAAGACTTGGTATTAGGCTAAACCAAAATTAATGAAAATTTAAATAAAAAGTTATCTTTTAATGATAAAATGCTTGAAAATCTAAATACTAAAATAAAAAATCTTTCTTCTACTATTAAAAATCAATAGAGCTTTAATAAAATGTTAGAAACACAATTAGCTCGATTTTGGCGCTTTCTTGTTGACGGTGGATAGCGTCAACTTTTTTATAGTGCGATAAACATAAGAAATGATCAATACACATAGAAGATAGAGGTTTTAACTAATAATTCTATGAGTTTTGGTGATTTCATATTTTAGGCAAAGTATTCCGTAAAAAACCACAGAGAAAGACTTAATTATTAAGCAAATTAGCGAAATTATCTCATGGTTAAACATGCACCATTGGACTCTAGATGGACCAAGGAGGCAAACCACCATTTACCTTCTAATAATGAGGGGAAGGCCCGGGGCAAACCTGAAACACCCTTCAAATCTGTAAAAATGGTCACCACAAGGTCTAGTAAGCCTTATGTGCATAATAGGTATCTACTGGAGCCCCCATTCATCACTAAGAAGGAGAACCCAGGCCAACCAACCGAGTGTTCGATTGGCCCAATGGTCTTTCGGCATGCATATTGCGATCTTGGGGCTAGTGTGAATATTATGTCAAAGGTGACATATGACAGCCTAATTGGTGGACCCCTACAACCCATAGATTTTAAACTCTAAATGGCAGACCAAACAGTATGGACTGTAGAAGGGATGGCTGAGGATATCTTGGTGAGAATCCAAGACGACTATGTACCCACTGACTTTGTTGTTCTCGACATGGGTATAGACAATGGTGTGCCTCTCCTTCTAGGGAGACTTTCTCAACACCAGCAACGCTATTATCTATATGGGGTTAGGACAGATTCACTTCCAGTTTTCTAGCTGGAGGGTGAAATGTCCACTCAACGGATACACCCAAAAGACCTCTGAGTCAAAAAGGGCACCCAAACATTCAATAAACCCACAAGTCAACAACAGACAGCAACCAAGAAGCAATAGGCAGCAAAGAAAATCTAGCAAAGGGAAGACTACTGCTAGGAGACAAGGACACAGCAAGGATAATCCTAAGTCCGAACAGTGCAAGATGATCAAAATCACATATGGGCCAAATCCTCAAGGAATTAAAGAGGTAGAGATCAACCCTCTACCGGTGGGCAACCTCCCAAAGAAAACAATAAGCAATGGGAAAAAGGAGCAGAAAAAGATTAAGCCGGTCCAAATAAAAGAAAAGATCAATCCCACACCTCCAAAGAAGAATCAGAAGGTGTGGAAATTCAAGGAAGCTCCAAAGCCCACCACCACACCACCAAAGAAGAGATGATGGCAGTGCAGGATGTGTGCTTCTTAAAGATTTGTCAGCCGCTAGAATTTTGAAGCTCATAGCTCACCTGAACTGGTATGCTTACATTTCTTGTACTACTCTAGTTAATTTTTATATGCATTACATAAGTTACTGAATACTTTCGTGCTTACCTGTAGATAGGTTGCACATCTGCTGAGTGATTGGAGCTTTCAAACATTTGGTTTCAGTTAGGACCTTCCCTTGAATTATGCCACAGGACGCTTCAGCATTACATGCCGCTGAGGCGTCGTCCAGCCGAGATGTTGTGTGTGCCATGGCTGCATGACAGCTATGCCCGCTAGATGCAAATAGCCATGCCCTGGGTCGCGCCACCACCGTTGTTCCTCATGGGAGAAGCGCCACCGCCAGCGGCTTGGCCTTAAGTTCGCAAGCCAATTATTTTTCTTCGATGTTTATTTACCAAAGTGGAGACAAATATTCTTCTTACACATACGATGGCCTACCGAAAGTTGTATCTACCAAAAGTTCACTAACAAAGATCCATTCATCATGAAGATCACCACGTTGTAAACAGATAACTGGGGATCACACAACTTCTTTGATTGTTCAGTAATAGCAATTAGCTCAGCCTTTAGTTCTATTAAAATACAGAACAACATTTGGATTTGTTACAAATTCCAGTTCAGTTAGTTTTTAGATTGTCTTCAAATTTTATGTTTATCTCCTATTTTGTAGGTTTGCCTCAGTTGCTTAATAACCTAGAGGTACCTGGATCTTTCCATTCTGCTGATATCAGTTAAGGTATTTACAATGTTATATGTCTTCTTTTTTTTTTTGGTTCACATACCTAAACTCAGTTGTACCCCAAAAAGGGGCCCAGTTTAGTCCTCTATGGCAACATGCCGTTTTCTATTTTACAATAATGGTTCTTTGATTGTCCCTTTCTGCATCTAATTATGACACTATTTTGTTACATATAGATATGGTTTTCATATTTCAGTTCCATGGATACACTGAATTCAGCAACCTCTTATTATTGACAATATATTTCAGATTGGCTTCCCATAGATTGCTGAAGGTGTCCTTGAGGTATGCTGGTGTTACTTAAATATGATATGTTGTATTTCTCTATGCCATGTCAACAATCTGATTTGTGTTTCTTAAATGTTGTCTCATAGATTCCTGACCCTCCAACTGTATACGAACCCAACTAGGCTCCATGCTACAAGTCAGATATCCATGCTGAGCTCCTCGCTCAAATGCAATTTATTAGAGTCTTATCATGTGGATCAAAATGGCAAAACACATAGTTCAAAATTTTGTCCTACCATGCCAGCTTAGCTGTGCTTATACCAAATAAAAGCAGGGGTTCCTTTTCGCTGTCAGGCACCATTTCATTGTAATACTAAAACAATATGTGCAGTTGTTATACGTCCATTTAGTTTTAGTTCTGGAGGATTGCAGTTGTGAGCATATTTTAGAAAGCCAACAACTAACACCTCCTACCACCAAGACCATGGCTGAGCCTTACCAAGGTTAGTCACAGTGTGCATCCTCAGGTTGTTTGATGTGATGACTTGGATCCTTGGTTGATTGATACATATATTGTCTGCCTTTGTTCCCTTTTGCTTCGGTGCGTGCTATCTAATTTTTATTTTCCAATCGCAATTTAAGAAAGATGCTTATTTAATTTCATATTTTTGGGGCTTAATTGGATTCACCTGAAGATGCTGGATTTTTAGGTTTACTTGATTTATAATACGTGTTTTTACTTCCCTATTTTCCAATCACAGTTTTTACTTCCCTATTTTTCATGAAAGTTCTGTCACTGAAACCTATTGGGGCATGAAAAGATTCTATAAAAAGATGCATTCATTTTTTGCTACTAAAAATAATTTCAATAGTGGATATAATTTGGTGAGTAGAATCCCCTTCCCCTTACCGTCACAAATGATTGTACTGTATGCTACTGATCACCAAATTTTACCCGCTGCACACTAATCTCTTTCATTTCTTCACGGGAGCTCAACAACAGAACGGAACGCTCCTTGGAGAGGCCAGACAAGAGAACAGGGTGTATATTCAGGTACCATTTATTCTTACCCAGAGTGATCCTATGCGTACTTTTATTTGCTACTTGCCCATGCCCATGCTGATGCCTTCTGTACTTAATTCTAGCATATTTCTACATTATTGTCAGATGACGTGTAGGCTCAGATATTGCAGATACCAAATAGTTTGTCCCAATTCACTATACATTTTAATTCACTATACATTTTAGCTATAAATACATAGCCACCAGATATAATGTTGCTGCTACCAAGAAAAGTATGCATGTTTTTTTAATGATACAGGAACTCCCAGCTTATTATAAAGTAAGGAGTTTCCCTTCTCAAATTGCATTTCTTATTTCTCGCTCTGTGGTTACAACATTCCTGTGATACCCTTTGCATGGCATCCGGACAGTTCTAAGGTCATGAAACTGCTTTGGGTAATCTAATCTCTCATCATGTTCAGTTTTGTTATTTTGGTAAATATAGTCTTTAATTACTGTACTATGTCATATCATCGTGCAGTTTAGTGCTCAACCATGAAGCATTTGTCATTTATAAATGTTTTCTCACCCTTATAAAACATCCTAGGCCACATATCTTGCCATAATTGCAACAACCTAGAACTAATTACTTCTCACTTATTTAGTGATAACCTTCCACCAATATGTTATTGTTTTGCACACTTACAACTGCTCTTTTTCCACATAACAGGCCTTCGTGTGATGATGGGTGACTGCCCCCTGATATTTTGTCATGCCTGTTGTATTCTTTTGATTCAGACACCAAGATTGTTTCGCTTTTGATTGCTAAATCATTGGCATCAAAGCCAAAGAATAGAGGCTAATCAACAAGCTAACATTTTATTATATTATGTTTTCCTTAATTACTACTCCTTGATGAAATGAGTGAGAACAGGGTGAAAATCTGTGTACGTGAAAAACATGGTTCTATAAGCTGTCCGATTCCACCCTTTCTCTAAATATAACGAAAGTCTATGATTTTTTTTACATCTTAGTCGACAGCTATGGTAACTGTTATCACCGATTGCTATAATGCACAATGCACTGCAAAATAATTTTTTCCCTGTGCCCATCAACGCGCGTGAGTGCGTGCGCCATTTACTAGTTTTATACAAACCTACCCTACTAGAAAGATTTTAGGAGACAGGCTCCCTGATTAATGGAGACAGTCACACTTAGCAACCGCAAATGTTGACATGGTCCATACAAAAATTTTATTTCTCAATATAATATACAATTTTATAGTTGAAAAGTTATTTAATTGAAGTCGTTAGAGTCTTAAATCTATATTATAAGTTCAAAGATTTTGAAATTCAAAATTTAGAATTCCTAAATGACTTTGAATGTTCACCCCAACAACTTTTATATTTTCATTATGTAGTGTAAATTTGCATTGGAAACTCTATCCTTGTTCTCATTCTTCCCAACATCCTTCCATCTTTGGATTGCCTGATTGATAACCGCAGGATTGGATGAATTTTTTCAAGTGTGAAAAGTTTAGGAGTTGAGATAGGGATTTGAGCAACTCCAACAGTTTGCTAAAAGCACTTGGTATCCTAAAATTTTTGCCAAAACCACAAAAACAGCCTCCAACAAGTTGGCAAAACTACTTGGCATTTTTGTGAGCTTGGCAAAATTCCCCTTCACTTGCCAAATATGCCAAGTCCTCCATCACTTGGCATCACGTGTATCCCAATTTGTTAACTAGTTTTGCCAACTTGTTGGAGGCTCAATTTTGTGATTTTGGCAAAAGTCCTAGGATGCCAAGTTCTTTTGCCAAGCCCAAATAGCAAACTGTTGGAGAAGTCCTCTTTTTTCACTTGGCATTTGGTTTTGAGACTTGGTAAAACTATAAATTTACCAAGTGAGTTTTAGCAAAATATTGAAGTTGCTCTAAAGAGTGATTTTTTTATATTACCAAAAGCTCAAGATTGAGAGTAGGTTTCAGATCCCCTACTTATTTATCAGGGCATGTTAGGTTCATTACCAAACCCTCTACTCCTTCAATACAGGTACTTGGTTTGTTGTCGCTAGAGTTACTACTACCCCTGCCGAACCCGGCCATGCTATGCGATTTTTCGGCATCGTGACTCACACAGAATGCACAAAATAATTTAATTGTTAATCCTATAGGGTGATGATGACATCAGCATGGCATTCCTGCATAGCCTACAAACAAACTGTTAAAGGCCGCGTTTGGAACGAATGAAAAACGGTGAAGCCAGCGTCCGGACGTCCGGATGCTAGCATCGGTCCGGACGCCCGTGCCTGACCCCGCCTTGCTGTTCCGTGCACCCTCCCCGCTGATACGCCTGCCCATATAATGATGCCTGATTCGGACGCCCGTGCTTGACCCGCCTTGCTGGTCCGCGCACCCTCTCCGCTGCTACGCATGCCCATGTAATGATGCATTGATGCCTCGCATGCTACCGCTGAGGGTGATGTTGCTCATGCATGTGGGGATTGCTGGCACCTACTGCTTGCATGCTGCTACACGCCCCAGCTGCTGCATGCACATGGGGCCGCGCATGCTCTTGTATAGTTGTGTCCCTGCTGCTACTCTACACATGCACATGGGGCATGCTCTTGTATAGTTGCGCCCCTGCTGCTACTCTGCACATACACATGGGACCGTCTGCAGCATGCAGGACCACCTTCGCTTCGCTCGTCCGCTAATAAAAATTCTTGAAATATGAAGTATTTATTGTAAAAAAACATCCGGATGTTGACTTATGTATATAACAACTGTAACACGTGAAACACCTAAATAAAACACTATAATATTTGTCTGAAACAACTAAAACATATACAACATATATGTATATCTATTTCAATAGATACAATATCCAGATAAAATACATATAACTTGCAACATAAAAACACCTGTGTGAAACATAGGCAACATATCAAACAGATGCTTACAACATAGGTCTAAAAAAAGATGAAACATTTTAAACAAAGACTTGCAACATCTCTCTAAAACATTTGCAACACATGGTCATGTCTCGATCTACTTTTGCAACATCTAAATAAAATAAAAAATGCAACAAGAAGATTAAATATCTGAAACACTTGAATCATACGCTTGCAACATGCGACAATCTAGATGAAACAAATGCAACATAAAGAATAAAACATCTGAAACACTTGAATCATACGCTTGCAACATGCGAACATCTAGATGAAACAAATGCAATATGAAGATAAAACATATGAAACACTTGAATCATATGCTTGCAACATACGACCATGAAGATTAAACATATGAAACACTTGAATCATACGCTTGCAACATGCGATGGAGGCTCATCGTTACGGAGCTTGATGCCTGCGCGAAGGTCCAAAGCGGCACATATGGAGCTCGCCGGTGCGCCCGGCCGAGTGGTAGGCACAAGTGCGGCCCTGGGCTAGCACCTACGCGAGCACCTCTAGGCGAGCATCCCTAGCTCACACCACGCTTTGCGTGGCTTGGGTGAGCACTTGCTCAGTGAGCACTTCTGTTGGGCGAGTGCCTCGGCCAAGCGAGCACCTGCTCGCCACGGCCGGCCGGTGCGAGGGATGACCGGCTCGGGCCGGCCATGGCCACAAGAACGGCATGGGCGACGGGCTGGGGTTGGCATGGCGCGGGGGTTGACAGAGTCCGTGTATTTGGGGGCCGGGCGGTGCAGAAGGACGGCCCGCAGCTCTCGTCGTCGCCATTGATGGTCATGAACTCGGGGTGCCGTCCGCGATGATCTCCGCCTCCAGCCACCGCATCACCTCCGCCACGGCCTCCTCCGCGATGTCGTCGTACCACGTGTCCTCGCCGCAGTCCTCGCCCAGCAGCAGCTCCTTGCCATACATGCCTTCCTCCACTGCCTCGTGGGCCTCGTCGCTGACCCACTTCTTCTTCCTCCCTGCGCCGCCGGTCTCCGCAGCCTCCTGGACCCCCTCCTTCTCCAGGACCTCTGCACTCCTACACGAGCAAGCTTTGCTGTGAGAGCATCCATGGCGAGAGCCACGCTGTGGTGAGGGAGAGAGAGAGAGAGAGAGAGAGTGGAAGGGATAAGGAAGGAGAGGGGAAGGGATAAGAACGGGAAGAGATAAGAACGATTGGTGATTTTATTTTTTAATTCACATGCAGGCCACATGGGTGGGAGGGGCGACGAGTGACTGAGCATATGTGACGTCCGGAAGCGGACAAAAGTCGGACGTCAGCATTGTATCATTACTGAATGAAAAACGTAGGAAAAATGGAGGTTTTAGTTCCATCGGAAAGGAACGAAGATGATGCGTTGGATCAAAGGATTTAGAGAGGAAGATTTTCCACGGGAAAGGGAATGGACATTGTAATTTTGGAGGAAACAAAAAATGTGCAAACCTGCGGGCACTCGCTGCCTCACTCACGTGGTAGACGTCACCGGTGGGTATGTGCTGGCGGGTTGTAAGGACGGAGCCATTGATAAAGAACAAAAGCGATCTGTAGCCGTAGACTGTCTCCAACAATCGTGATTCAAAATACAGGATCCATTTGTCTTTTACATAGTATTACAAGCAAAAGGTTCAACACCCATTTTTGGCCTTTTCCAACAACAAGACCTAAAACATAATTCTTTCTGCAAATAGATCTTTAGAAAAGATGATGCTCAGATTTGTTTTATGTCTCTCCTGACATCCAAAATGTATCTCCTATACTGTTGGAGGCCGATTTTGGGTCTCTTGCTACCTATTTTGAGTTTGGGTTCCTATATAGGTTACTTGTTGGAGATAGTCTTAGATCAAGAACCAAATCGATATGGGGATATAAGAACCCCAGATGAAGAACAATATTAATTTGGGGATGCCACCGCCATCAACAAGGACACCCACAGGGTTGGTTGGCCTCCTCGATAGCATACCGGACCCGCGGCAGGACAGAGGAGCTGACCCTTCTTCGCCCAGCTGGGGGTGGAGGAGTGGACAGCGAGGTGCTTATGTAGCATCGGCGTCGGCAGGTCAAGGTCTCCTGCAGCGGCAGCAGGTCAACGGCCATTGGGTGAGCACAGGGAGAAGTAGGAGAGGCAGGCATGCGAGCAATAGGAGAGGCATTGGGGTGGGTGGCTTCTATTGCGAGAACCTATTCAGCGGGCTAGGGAGCAGAGGGCGGGGATGGAACGATGGTGGGCAGATAAAACGGATATAAAAGGACAAGCGAAATTTAGTATTGTAGCAAGAAACACTGTTGATGCTCCGAAAAGTAAAGATCTTTTATGATCAGGTTTCTCTTGTTTCTGTTCCTCGTCAAAAAGCTTTCTTAGAGCATCTTCAACAGTTTTCTATATTTTATTTGGTAAACCTTGTATTTTACCAACTCCTAAAAAGATATGCCAAGTAAAAAAAAGAACCTATTTCCAATAGTTTGTTATAATTCACTTGCTAAATCTAGATCTAACTTGCAATAGGAACCCTAAGAGAGAAACAAAATTATGTTTATACTCTTCCACCTCTTGAAAACTTATATCAGAAACCCTGAGAGAAAAACAAAATTATTTTTATGCCCTTCTAAAACTTTTCTAATTCAGAAGGATGCGCGCACGGAGTTGGGTGCGCATATATGCGCGTGCGGAGGCTCTTTTTACCAACTTAGGATAAATGGCAACCTGGGATGAGAAACTGTTGAAGAAGGATGGCAACCTGAGATGGGGAACTGTTGGAGTTGCTAAATTTAGACAAAAATAACTCCATTAGATGGGGGGGTGCTTGGCCTGCTTGAAGTAGAGGGCCATCGGATAAAATATTAATTCTAGTTTATCCAGGTGAAGCAAATGATATCTTTAATAGTGTGTTTGTTGTTAACCTTTTATCACTATATAATTTGTATTCATGTTAGTCCCGCATTTTATGATTTCTATGTTCTAGATTTCTGTGTTCCAAATAATCAAACTTTTGATTCTTGTGTCGTAGAGTGCTGTGGTTTTTCAATTTTTGCTTTCCTATGTTTTTTATCGTTCCTGTATGTTGTATTCCTTCATTCCAGACAAGCCCTAACCCCCTCCTATACCACACACCCACCCACATCTCCCACACCAGATTTACTAGGCCCACCAGCACCCAAAGACTAATTGTGTTTGGTTAAACATCTGTTGCGAAAAAGTAGAAACTAACTAATCCATAGAACAAACAGTTGTTTTTTTACTATAATTTTTGCAATATCTAGTACCTTTAGTTTTGGATTTCAACTTTTCGCTATTTAAAATGGGTGGAGATAAAGGTTTGTACTATAATTTTTGAAATACCTAGGACCTTTAGTTTTGGCTTTTAACTTTCTATTTCAAATGGGTGAAGATAAAGGGACGTTTTACATCTCACTAGTACACAAAACGTTTTTACAGGCGGTTGACAACGTATTTGCACTGGCGTTTTTCCCAACCGCTAGTGCGAGAGGCCAGTGAAAATGAGCCATTTCCACTGGCGGTTGGTTGAAAACCGCCAGTGGAAATAGATTTCTACAGGCGGCGCCTGTAGAAATTGCTGTCCAGAAAACACCCAAAAAATTGCAAAAAAATATTTTTAAAAAGTCGCAAGTCGCGCATTTTTTCGCGTAAAATCGCGCGCTACGCGGCCGCGGGGGTTAGAACCCGCGACCTCGGCTTCGCGCGTATCCTCCTCTACCACTCCACCCACACGTCACTTGCGTCTAGATACCATTTTTGTTCCCCACATATTATACAAACCCGACGGTAAATTGAATATTTGAGGGTCTAAACGATTTCAAATGAAAAAGTGGTGAACTACAAAGTTTCATAACTTTTCGAGATCTACAACTTTCATTTAGAGTGTTTCTTGATCCGAGGTCATTTGCAAAATTTGGATTTCAAATTTGAAAATTTGATTCGTAGTTTTCCATAAAAAGATGATTTCAAATGAAAAAGTTGTCAACTGCAAAGTTTCATAACTTTTCGAGATCTACAACTTTTATTTTGGGAGTTTCTCCATCCGAGGAAGTTTGAAAAACTCAAAAAATTAATTTCAAATTATTTCTATCTGGCGGATTTCTTAAGAAACCGCCGGTAGAAATCGATTTCTACCGGCGGTTCCTTAAGAAATCCGCCAGTAGAATAACCCGATTTCTACTGGCGGTTCCTTAAGAAAACCGCCAGATAGAAATATTTCGGGCGGTTCCTTAAGAGAACTTTTGTAGAAATAGGGTCGATTTCTACAGGCTGTTCTAAAGGAAAACCGCCAGTAGAAATAAAACGCTAGTGTCAACACAAATGGTTTGTGTACTAGTGTCTATTTTAAGAGAGAAGAGAGAGAGGATAGATTTCCTAGTTGTTTTCCCAAGCAATTTAGAGTATCTCTAGCAATACCCTCTACTCTAGATTTAGGTAGTGGGAGTAAAAAAAATCAGCTCCAGCAGACCTCTTACTACACCCTCTACTTCTGTTGGCCCTGTACTTTTTTTCCTTTACCCTCTACTTATGTTGACCCCCTACTTTCTCCCTTCACTGTCTACTTCTATTGGCCCCTTACGCCACTCTCCTTACATTTATCTTGTATACATGCACTTCTTCCTCCCCTAGCTGCTGGTGTCCGCTTCCATGCTTACGGGGAAGAGGATGATGATAGAGGCATGTGATCCTCCACAAGGATGGATTTGGGGTCAGTTTTTGATAGTGTTGCTGGAGCAAACAGTAAAATTTGGGTAGTATGAAACTTTGTAATTACCTATATAGAGAAGTAGGGTGTGTGTTTTGTGTAGTATTACTCGAGATGCTCTTACATCAATATCTTATTACCTAGTTAACATTAACTTTTTTCATAGCTACATGCCACATCTGAACCAGACAAACCCTATATTGGTAGCTCTCAAATCATTAATGAAAATAGGACTGCATGCTGCTCATACAAATTAGAGAAAAGGTTTCGCTAGAATGACTATAGGGAGCAAAATAATTTAAGTATGGCAGTACATCAGCAATCTAATCATATAGTCTAACACAGGTAGACACACTCAAAACAAGCTCTACATTGCTACAAATGGGAGATCGTGAGTCTCTAGGACGATGGTGTAGGGTCGAGCACGTGTCCTGCAAAGAGAATAGCACCGGACACTTCTTCCACCACAAAGAAGGCAAACGGATGGTCAGCGACAAAGTCCACGCGCGGAGGACAGTAGCTAGGGCCACAACATGCATCCACGGCGCAAGCAGTTGCAGCCGCCGCCGCTGTCCCTTCCTCGTTCACTTCGATCACAGCCCTGTGCAAGACGTCGCCAAGAAACAGGAGCTCATCCAACCCATCGTGTACCTCCAGCAGGTCGGACAGCTCTGCCGCGCACGAGAACACAGCTTGGACGCCGAGATCCTTGAGCGCCTCCTTCACGCTGGTGCAGAAGGACAGCTCGAACCTGGGCACCCTGAACTCTCCAACCTCGACTTCGTTCAGCGGCAGGTTGTCCTGCAGGAAGCTCGGGCTGGACGCCACGGCGTCCATGAGGCCCGGCAGGCCGTCGCGCGTGTCCGGCGGGAGCAAATCCCGTAGATTTAATTTAATTTTTTTAGATAAAGGATATTGTATACTTAGCTTCATCTACCAGAAGATAGAATCAGGCCGATTATTACAAAGTTCGCACCACACACAAGATCCAACACACAAAAGCTTACACCAAGACTGAAAGATAATGAAAGGGACAATAAAGTTCCGACTACACATGACCAATAAACCTAGTTGATAACCACCCATCGGAACTAAAAAATTGCAAAGCCGACGTCTCTAGGTAGTGGGCAGCATGCAAGAGCTGCCCCTATAGACCCTCACGCCGCTGTAGCCTTTGTCCATTACCGAAGCCAATGGGTTTCCCTGAATAGTACCTGTAAAAAAGTTTTCGATCTACACTTGTCAAAAAACAACTCATTTCTTGTTATCCAGATAGTCCAGCATAAAGCGGACGCTGCTGTTAATAATAATGCATTATGAGTTTTATCGCCCCCCTTAGACTAATTATTAAACAAATCATCTAAGTTATATGGAGAAGATAAGCCAAAAATTAAATGTACAGCTCACCACAAAAACTTGGCGTAACAACAATCGAAAAAAAGATGGTGGATGTTTTCTAGAGAATGACACAAGCTACAGTTTAAATCACCATTCCAGTTATGTCTGGCTAGATTATCTTTGGTTAAAATAACCTCTCTTTAAATACCATAAAAATATCCTTATT
The DNA here is from genome assembly GCA_015844335.1 of Chrysopogon serrulatus. NCBI lineage: Eukaryota > Viridiplantae > Streptophyta > Magnoliopsida > Poales > Poaceae > Chrysopogon > Chrysopogon serrulatus. The sequence goes on from JADLZL010002502.1 coordinate 66,358, forward strand.
CTTGAAGGTGTTTTGATTTGTCAAATATCCTGTGACACTCTAACTCTATTATTAATTAACACAGTATACATCGATTTAACCGAAAAACTTCCTGATAAGTGTAATGCCCACACAAAAATGTTCCGCTCCCCCTGTAAGTTTACATCATGTAAATATGCAACAATCCTATGCCAGTCTCGTACGTTCCTTCTCACCAAATTGCGACGAAAGGAGATGTTTAGTGGGACTGAAGCTAGCATAGATGGCTAGTAACCCAATTTTGCTGATGAGTACCTTATAGGGATTATTACTAGTAAAAGTAATACATCAAGAACACAGGTGTCCATATACCAAAACCAAAGTAACACCGAGGCACAAGAACACCAGTACTCCTGAGACTTCACCACCGTGGAGCTGCTTCACTTTCGGGACGGATCGCCACATCTCCTCCAAGCAGTACTACGTCAACAGCCACCCCAGGCTAGGGTGCCATGGGTGGCACCGTTGCCTCCACCTCACCAGTGGCACATTGTCCCTCAGATGGCACCACCATTGATGAACAGGGCGCATAGAGCGAGTCAACCATCGGCTCTCGACGTCATCCACACCAACGACGGCATCATCTTCATTAGGCTCCATCAGGCAGTGTTGAAGGACAGGGAGCTTCGAGCCTTGGCTAAGGCTATCATGGAGAAGAGGACAGATCTTCACCACTACTTCCTGAGCTACTCCAGCAGTGCATCACTTGGTGGTCGGCGCCCACAGACCCCCGGTGTCGAGGGTCAAAACCACGGCCCTCTAAGAACCCGGTTAAAACAGCTCTTAAAAAACAAAACTACCAGGCCAGGATCGGCGCACTTGCAGCCCGGCCCACCGGAGCGTGGAGGCAAGAGCGTTTCTGGCCCAGTAGCGACTGACCGAGGCCTTCCGAGCTCTACGGAATGAAGTCGCCACCTAGGGATCGACCCCCCAGGCAATCTCCGATTCGCCCGACCCCCCACCCGCCGGGGGGCTCGGAGGTCGACCCCGCCCTGTGAACAAAGGCCAGGGTGTACCGCGCAGAACCGTCGTACGTGCATAGCGTACAAAGGAATCTGCACGGTTCCGTGGCAGGCACGGGGACGCACCGTCACCCCCACATCTGAACAGTGGGAAACGGGACCCCCAAGTAACCCGTGGATCTTGCGTTGCACCCATGCCTCCAACCTGACAAATGCGGTGCTGGCTCCTTGTACCGTGCTGGTACGAGCGGTGGCCCCGTGTGGGCATCTCCGCCGGGGGCGCCGGGCTTTGTACCTCCCCACAGCAGGTCGACTTGATGGAACAGGGAGCACGGGGAAGGAAGCCCCGCTCGTACCAACACCGTGGCTGATGTACCCTAGCGGTGGCTGTTCCAACCGCTTTTTGCAGAAAGGACCGAGTGCATCAGGAATCAACCCTGCGCGTCCGGCATCGTTGCAGCCTACGCTCTTACACCGGGAGCTTTGACCCACGGCGTCCACCGTCAAACATGCTACCCCGATGTCCTCAGGTATAGCCCTGTACATCTGAAGGGCTACGACACCAAGGAGGAGACTTACGGAAGGAAAAGACGACATCAACCACAGTGCCGTTGACACATGTCTGAATGGCCAAGTCCTTACTCATCACGGTTTCTCGATTCCCACACGGGCTTGCCCTTCCCTGTGAGCCTCCCTTCGAACTATAAAAGGGAGGACTTGGGCAACGGAGCACGTGTGTGTTTACCACCCACTCTAACTCCACATACGAGACAAACTCAAACCCGAACCTAGATTCACACCGAGACTTGGGAGGCTATCACTCTCTCGACCCCTCTTGTACTGCCCCATACAAGCTCCTGAGTAACACGGCCTCGCTCTTACTGGACGTAGGGTGATTTGCCTGAACCAGTATACATCGTTGTGTCCACTTGGGAAACCATCCGGAGGATAAGTGTGCTCTCTTTTCATTACTTGTTGGTGTTCATTCTTGACACCGACAGTTGGCGCGCCAGGTAGGGGGGCAAGTGCACTTCTACGACTCCAACAGACTTCTGGATGGCCATGCATCGCTTCAACCTGACTCCGGGCACCCAAATCCGCTTTGGGGACCTAGACTTCATCCTTAGGGAGGACGGCGTAACCTGGCTGGCTCCTGAGCCACCGGTTTGCCTCCCTGACCCCAACAACATCGCCCCTGCTCCCATGGAGGAGCCACGGGCAAACGGCGCGAGCCGTGGACTCTCTCACGGCCCTATCGACGACCTTGTTGCCACCATGAACTATGTGAGCCTTCGGCATCCAGCATCTCCACGTGACGCGGGGCCCATCTGACCATGGGCTCCGACTCCCGCGTCGCCACGGGTTGCTAGCCATGTGCCGACGGCGTCAGAGCGGATCCATCAAGCCCTGGACATACGGGAGCTCATGGAGAAAAATTGACGGCTCTTACCATACTTGGGACCGTATCCTTCTACCGACGAGATCTTCACGCTCTCGTATTGGTACGAGACCATCATGGTTAACCTCACCGTGGGTGATCCTATTCCCCGAACGATCCTCATCCAGGAGGCGTCTAAGCCGGCTCCATTCGGATAACACAACGCTGTGGCTACCATGGCGCACCTCATCATGAGGGGGATCGCGCCTACCCCCGAGGACGTCGAGCTCGTGGCGGCGGCAGGGCCACTCGTTGAGCCCATCTTCATGCCGGATTCCGATGGCTACTCTGGTACCGACAACGACGATGACGGCGACTTCGACCCCTTTTGGGAATGTTTCATGGCGGAAACTCCCGAGGGCCGGGTCGATGACGTCGCGCCGGAGGAAGAGGGCATGCTCAACCCCGCACTCGAGCGGACGCCCTCACCACGTCGGCCGCTAACTCCACCGACCTCGTGCTCCGATAGCTCAGAGGAACAGCGGGAGCGAGTACGTCGTGCCGAGCTCGACGACGAGCGACGCAAGGCCGAGTGGGATCGGGAACACCTCAGAAGGGAAGATCCTTCACCTTACCACCAAGCTGGGCATGCACGTGGCATGGCTCGCGACGTCCACCGGCGGATCCTGGAGGGCGACGACGGTCCCCCCACACTTCGCGCGCGTGAGCCAGAACTCAGCGAGAGATCCGGTAGCTGCTGGACCGAGCAGCCGCCCTGCAGGCCGAGAGCTCATGGTCACGACGTCGCGATGTGTCTCCGAGCCGTCGCACGTTCGACGGTCGTAGAGACCGAGAACCATCAGTGCACCAACCTGTTCATGCACCCACCGAAAGCCTGCCACCTGTGCAGGAACGTGTCGGGCCCATTCGTGATGCCCGCGTCATCCTCAACGCCCGGGCTAGGGAGTATAGCCCCCGTCGAGGAGGACGCTTTGACCCGGAGGAAGATAGAGGGCGAAGCCCGCCCCCTCCGAGCCCGCCGGCGTTCGGGCGACATATCCTCCGCTCGCCCTTCCCACGACGCTTCCGTGCACCGACCACCATCGCCAAGTACTTTGGGGAGACGAACCACAGCACCTGGCTAGAGGATTATCGTCTCGCGTGCGAGGTGGGAGGAGCCGACCATGAAAACTTCATCATCCGCAACCTCCCGCTCTATCTAGCCGACTCCACGTGGACTTGGCTGGAGCACCTCCCTGAGGGGTGTATAAACAGCTGGGGAGATCTCGTCGACATCTTTGTTGGCAATTTTTAGGGCACGTACTCGCGCCCTAGAAATCCATGGGACCTGCGGAGCTGCCAGCAGAAGCCGAATGAGTCTTTACGTGACTACATCAAGCGCTTCTCCAAGCAGTGCACGAGCCTCTCCCACGTTACTGACGCAGACGTGATCGAAGCCTTCATCTCTAGCACATCTTGTAAGACCCTGGTACACGAGCTGGGATCACGACCCCCTTGTACTACCAAGGAGCTTCTCGATGTGGCCACGAGCTTTGTGTCAGGAGAAGACGCGGTGGGAGCCATCTTCAACTCTCGCGGCAAGGCTAAGCGGGAAGAGGATGTCGACGACGACCCCTCTGACCGCAAAGGCCAGAAGAACAAGAAGGGCCGCAAGGGGCGGCGGCAGAACGACGGCGAGTTAGTCGCCGCCATCGACGTGAAAGGAAAGAAGAAGGCCCCCGTCAAGCCGCCAACTGACTACTTCGAAAAGAAGCTTGACGAACCGTGCCCGCACCATGAGGGTACGGTGAACCACACTCTCCGAGAGTGTTGTCTCATCCCCAAGTTCTTTGGGGCTGAGAAAGGCAGGTCAGAGACCAAGCGAAAGACCGGCTCACCTCCTTAAAATGACGCCCAAGGGGAGGATGGGTCGGGATTTTCTCACGTCACCGACTGCCTCATGATCTTTGGAGGCCCAGACTACTACGCCACGAGACGACAACGCAAGCTCAAGCAGCACATGGTCTGTCAGGTCGAGCCGATCGTGCCGGCTCCTTCCAAATAGGTGAAACATCCCATCATCTTCGACCAGTCCGACCACCCGGAGTACGTGCCGAACCCAGGGTGGTACCCCTTGTTGTCGACCCCATCATCGGCACCAAGCGGCTCACCAAGGTGTTGATGGATGGAGGAAGCGGCCTCAACATCATTTATCAGAATACCCTCGATGCCATGGGGGTTAGCCACTCAAGGATCCGACCTGGAGGCGCGCCTTTTCACGGCGTTGTTCCCGGTCAACGCGCCGTGCCGATCGGACAGATCGACCTGCCCATCACCTTCGGGACTTACACTAACTTCCGAAAGGAGATTTTGACGTTTCAGGTGGTGAACTTCCCCAGCTCTTACCATGCAGTGTTGGGTCGGCCGTGCTATGCCAAGTTCATGGCCGTCCCAAACTATACTTACCTCAACCTCAAGATGCCGGGCCCCCACGGGATCATCACCGTGCACTCGTCTGTTCAGCACGCGTACTTGTGCGACATTGAGCAGTGCGACGTCGCCGAAGCGGTGTTGAATTCCCATGAGCTGTACGTCATCAACACCCTCGCCAGCACCGACCAGGACATGCCCGACGTCCCGAAGGCTACCGCGTCCTTCACACCTGACAGGGACACCAAGCACGTGCCCCTCAACCCCGGCTGCTCCAACGGCATGACGGTGCGTATTGGCGCCGCTCTCGACCCCAAATAGGAAGACGCGCTCGTCGACTTCCTCCGCGTGAACCATGGCATCTTCGTGTCGAGGCCCTCGGATATGCCTGGCATACCGAGGGATGTCGCCGAGCACGCCTTGTGGATCAGGTCCGACTCCAAGCCGGTGAAGCAGCGTCTATGACGTTTTGATGAGGTAAAACGTAGGGTCATCGGTGAGGAGGTGAAAAAGCTCCTAGCGGCCGGATTCATCAAGGAAGTGTATCACCCTGAGTGGTTAGCCAATCCTGTCATTGTACAAAAGAAAGGCGGGAAATAGAGAATGTGTGTGGACTACACTGGTCTCAATAAAGCGTGTCCTAAGGATCCGTTTCCTTTACCACGCATAGATCAAGTTGTGGACTCCACTTCTGAGTGCGAAACCCTATGCTTCCTTGATGCTTATTCTGGTTATCACCAGATTAAGATGCGTGAATCCGATCAACACGCAACTTCGTTCATTACCCCATTCAATTCATACTGCTACGTAACCATGCCTTTTGGGCTTAAGAACACAGGCGCAACCTTCTAGCGCTGCATGGTAAAGGTCTTCGGTGAACTCATCAGAGAGATTGTCGAGGTTTATGTGGACGACATCGTTGTCAAGTCCAAACAGATCGGTGACCTCGTAGCCGACCTAGAGCTGGCCTTCGCCCGGCTCAAAGAGAAGCACATCAAACTCAATCCCGAAAAATGCGTTTTCGGGGTTCCTAGAGGGATATTGCTGGGGTTCATCGTTTCACAACGCGGCATTGAAGCCAACCCCGATAAAATCAAGGCTATCACTGAGATAAAGCCTATTCGGGACCTCAAGGGGTTGCAGCATATCACGAGGTGCCTCGCCGTGCTCAGTCGGTTCATATCACGTCTAGGTGAACGGGGTTTGCCCCTGTACCGGCTCCTCAAGAAAGCAGATCAGTTCACGTGGACTGATGAGGCTCAAGAGACGTTAGATAAGCTCAAGGAACTGTTAACCAGTCCCCTGATTCTTGCTCCACCCATGAAGAAGGAACCCTTGCTTCTCTACATCGCTGCAACCACTCAGGTGGTTAGCATCGCATTCGTCGTACAGCGAAGCGAGGAGGGACGCACTCTGAAAGTGCAACGCCCAGTCTATTTCATTAGCGAGGTCCTGTCCGATACCAAGACCCGCTATCCACAAATTCAGAAGTTGGCATATGCCCTCCTTATCACAAAGAGGAAGCTCAGGCACTACTTTGAGGCACACCCCGTCACCGTGGTATTGTCTTTCCCCCTAGGGGAAGTCATTCAGAATCCTGAGGCCACGGGTCGGATAGCCAAGTGGGCGCTCGAGCAAATGGGCTATGAAATTACCTATGCGGCTCGTACAGTGATCAAGTCGCAGGTTCTGGCTGATTTCGTTGCGGAGTGGACCGAAGTCCAACTACCCCCGGCTCCCATCCAGCACGAATGTTGGAAGCTTTTCTTCAACGGCTAATGAAAAGTGGGGCCAGGGCCGGGCTGGTCTTCATCTCCCCTCTCGGGGTCAGGATGAAGTATGCCCTTCGACTCCATTTCAAAGCCTCCAACAATGTCGTGGAGTACGAGGCCTTGGTAAATGGCTTATGCATAGCCAAGGAACTCGGCATAAAACGCCTTGAGATCCACGGTGATTCGCAGCTTGTCGTCGACCAGGTCATGAAGGAGTCGAGCTGTAACAACCCAAAGATGGCGGCATACTGCCAGGAGGTGCGCAAACTTGAGGAGTGCTTCGATGGCTTTGAGCTCTGTCACGTCCTTCAACGGGACAATGAGGAAGCAGATGCTCTGGCTAAGATGGCCTCTAACCGAGAGCTCATCCCTAGCGGGATATTTGCCAGGGACCTCGCCCAGCCATCGGTGAAATATGGCAAAGGAGGAATCGACTCCTCCTCCGACCCCGAGGCGACTCGGTTGACCCCGGAAGCCGACCCCGCCTCCTCCGACCCCGGAGCGATCCGTCCGACCCAAAGGGACGACCCGTCCTCTGAACCTGCTGTTTTTGTAGTAACACAGGTGGATGAGGAGGCAGTTCCAGACCCCGAGCCTGAGAATGATTGGAGAAAGCCGTACCTAGATTGCCTCATCTGCGAGGTCTTGCCTGCAGACAGGACTGAGGCACGGCGATTAGCTCGTCGAGCCAAGTCATTCACCATTGTCAACGGCGAACTGTACAAAAAGGGACACTCAGGTGTCCTGCATCGATCCATTCCTGCTGCCCACGGGTATGCCCTACTGGAGGACATACACGTAGGCGTCTGCGGACACCATGCCGCACCACGAACGATCGTGGCTAAGGCCTACCGTCAAGGTTTCTACTGGCCCACGGCGGTAGCGGACGCAACAAAAATCGTCCGTTCCTGTGAAGGATGCCAGTATTATGCCAAGCAGACGCACTTGCCAGAACAGGCCCTGCAAACGATTCCCCTCACGTGGCCATTCGCGGTCTGGGGTCTGGATCTGGTCGGGCCTCTCCTAAAGGCGCCCGGGGGCTTCACCCATGTTTTGATTGCGATTGACAAGTTTACGAAGTGGATCAAGGCTCGACCCCTTGTCACCATTAAGTCTGACCAAAGCGTGCTTTTTTTCACAGACATCATCTACCGCTTCGGCGTGCCCAACTCGATCATCACGGACAATGGAACACAGTTCACTGGAAAAAAGTTCCTGGTGTTTTGTGACGAATTCAATATCCGTGTCGACTGGGCATCCGTCGCGCACCCCCACACTAACGGACAGGTAGAGCGGGCCAATGGCATGATTCTGTTCTGAAATCTCAGATTTTTAACCGTCTCAATCAGTTCAGCCGACGATGGCTCGCTGAGCTCCCAGCGGTACTGTGGAGTTTGAGAACGACTCCGAGCAGAGCAACGGGGCATACCCCATTCTACATGCTCTACGGGGCAGAAGCCGTCCTACCCACGGACCTAGAATACGGGTCCCCACGCGTCAGGGCCTACGCAGAGCCTGCAAATCAGACTTACTTGGAGGACGCCATGGGCCAACTCGACGAAGCCCGCGAAGTCGCGTTGCTACACTCTGCCAAGTATTTACAATCCTTACGTCGGCATCACGGCCGACGAGTGTGGGGGCGGGCGTTCAACGTCGGTGACCTTGTCCTACAGCTTTGGCAGGACAACAAGGGGCATCACAAGCTTATCCCGCCGTGGGAGGGTGCCTTCACTATCACTGAAGTCCTCCGACCAGGGGCTTACAAGCTCAAGGACGATAAGGGGCAGCTCATCAAAAACGCCTGGAACATCGAGCAGTTACGTCGTTGTTGACACTTCTTAACGTAGCTACCAAAAATAGAGATGAATCTCTATCCCCAGCAACGACACCAAAAAGCGTGTTGATATCTGTTAATGCCCACTGAATGATCCGCAAGCGCACGGATACCGTTGTAGCTTTATCCTAGAGTATTCCAGGTTTCGTTCCACTGAGAAAGGTGTGAGATCAACTACGGTCTAACTTAACTAGGGGTAGCTGTAAGGTGAAGGTAGAGACTAGTCTAAGATAGAACTAAAGTAGAACTAGGGTAGAACTAGGACGGCAATTAATAGGGTTGAGAGCAGCAATCAAGGTTGATGATAATAGGAGAGTAGAGAGGATAACTATAGTTCACTTCTTCTAACTTGGGCAAGTCTATGTCTTATATTGCTAACTGGGGATATTACATAAAGAGAGACACCGACATAGGATGTAGATCTCCTTAGCAACCGCGTCCTACTTGGCCTACAAACGGGATAGTGGGATACATAGGATTCAACAGAGCTATAAGTCACATCCGTGAGCTACCACCAAATCCGGAATATAGGGTGCATCCACGATTATCCTAAGCCTAAGCACCATGCTTACACCTACGATAATACTCTACTCCCCTAGGAAGAGAATAAAGCACTCAAAGAGAGTCGTGATCCAGATAAACAATAAAGGCATAGAACTTACTCGCATTAGAAGTTGATCACCAGAGACATCCTAGGAGCAAGCTCAAGTAGAGCTTGATCCCGCCAAGGTACAAGCCGTAGAGAGGGTACCGACAGGCCGGCACCTCCTCCTAACTCTTCCCTCACTCTCCATCTCACTATTATCTAAAGACTAGATCCTAGAGAGGACTAATCTTCTCTTGATCTCTAGCCCCAGAGAGGTTATCCATTCGAGGGACACCTCTCAATTAGGGTTTGAGAGAATTGCAAATGAATGTGTGATGCCCTGGGGGGTCCTGCCCTTCTTTTATAGCCCGGTGGGATGAACGTGAGCCCTTGGATCAAACCGACTTTGGCGGACGGCTGAGATTGAAACCCTAAGGCGGTGGAGCATGTGGGTCGAGCCTGGGCCCATTTGGCCACTGTAGCAGACCGGCCGGTCTGGGGTGGGACCGGCCAGTCCCACTCCGGGCCCGTTCGCGGTCCGCTTCGCCGTGGTGTCTTCTCACGCCTTCTGGAGTCTTCTAGTGCAGCCCTCGCGGTGGAATTCATATCTGATCATCCGAAACTCCAAAAAAGGCAAATGATATGTCCGTTTCGATCGTCTCGACGAGCTCTTCGCAATGGTGAATTCCAATTCATCATTTGAGGTGCTTGTAATCTGTCATGTTGGTCCTTTTTGATAGCTTTTCCGATGTGTACCTGCAGAGACAAGGATTCACCAAAACTCGTGGAATTCCGTTAGTGTAAACCCTAAGCCTATGTTGGTGATCGCCAATGTGCCTCTTTCAGGAGTTAGTTGACGGGTAAATTTGGTCATTAATAGCCGTCAACAACACCCCCACACTTAACCTTTGCTAGTCCCTTAGCAAAGCTAAGCTCAGAAAAGCTATTGGAAGATATGTATAAGTTTAAGCATTGTAACCATCTCGATGTAATTCCTCAGAAGTATACCTGCATTTAGACAAAAATCCTCCTCCAAGCTTAAGCAATAACTGAGCTGACTTTCAAACTTACTCATGTTACCTTTGACTATGGGGCTTATCAGCTCTTACTTGAGTCTTGAGCAATCGAAAAACAGAAAGATCCAGCCAAGCACTATGTCTCAAGCTCTTTATTCAACTATCATTATGGAGGTTTTAGAGGTTTTTAAATAAAACTCAGAGTTTTCCATGTATGACACTCTCAAATCTCTCAGTATATGTGGTATTTGTGGATTCTCACCAAGGCTGTAATGATGGTTGCCTTTCTTTTCATCCTGTAACTAAAGCTTATGTGGAGCTCATAGGTGAGGAGAAAACTTGAAAGAGCAAACTTGTGATGCATATGTTGTGAAGTCAAACAATAGATCCATGGAGAAACAAGTCATACAATCGAATCAAGATGTGCAAGTGTATGGATATGATGGATATGTGGTGGCACCTAATTCTACTATGCTCCTTGAAGACATATCTCTCTTTTGAAATTTTGAACTTGGCCATAGAGTATGAGCTATCTTTTTTCTTTTTATTTATTTTTTTTCATTAGGGAGGTAGGCATCTAAGTACCCATTGCTCTTAGATACTTGTCCATTTTTCTTCAACTCCCTTAGGTTTCTATGATAACTTTTGCATAGCTCATAACACCCCTTTTGGCACAAAATATTTTTTGAGAGATAGCAATCAAGAACCTAGAGCATTTGTTGGGTGGCTATCTAATGGAAATGTTTTTGGTGTTCTTTCCTAGTGTAGGAGCAAAACATTTTTGGATGGGTCCAGATGGAATGGCATGTTGTTGCGCCTACTCTAGTGTAGAGTAGTGCATATGAAGGTGGAGTGTAAGTGGATCTTGATTCAAGAGTATGACAAATCTCTCACAAGGGTCACAAAAGTTGACAAAACTCAATGCAAGACAAGCAGCATATATGTGGAAGTTTTTCTAGCCTATCTCATCATGTTTGGCTCTGGTGGGAATGTAAGCTTTATCATACAGGAACTCATCATGTAAGATTTTGTATATTTTTTAAAAAAAATAAATCTCGAGAACTTTAGTGTCACTCGAGAACAAGATAAATAGCAGCTCGGACTTTCTCAATCAGATCAATCAAGTACCTAGACTTAGTTCAAGCATATGCAACCCACAAGTTTTAGGCTCAGAGCAAATCTTCATATCAAAACAGTTAAAGCCAAAACTCGGGAAAACTTATGTCTAAAAACTAGGCACTTCAGAGGTGTTATGACAGATCAGCATTTCATCATTTCCATCTTTAGGGATCATCTTCAGGTCTTGCCTATTTATTGACTCTATCTAAACAAATACTTTTATTTAGTTTTACATTTTTAAGACTCATACTAGATAAAACTCTAAAAACTCTAAAAAGCATGGACCTTCATGTGCTCACATATTTTTGGTATTTTTTCATTTTTATGACTGACTCGATAATCGCGTAGGTACACTTACCTGGGTACCTAGGGGATGCCTTCCCCAAAGCTAGTTGTTGTCGTGGTTGAGCATTGAAGCTGAGCAGTCCTCACGGTGGAGCTCATGCTTACAAGAGCAAGTGTAGCCGGAAATCTCGATCTCATCCAACAAGAAGTTGCTTCCTCCACACAGTGATTAGCTGTGTGTTGGAAAGGTGTACTTCAAGTGATGTCGACGAAGATTCCTAGGTGGACTAGCTCTTAGAGTCATCCTGCAGCAAACATCTCACAAAGCACCAAAACTTGTGGAACGGATTAGGGTAAGCAGTTAGTGGTTAGCCGTTTCACGGACTGGTTGTTGTGAGAGGTTTTCAAAGGTTGTTATAATGTATACAGTGCAGCAAGATGCTCAATGATTATTTTTAGATTTTCTATTTTTATTATGCAGAAAAGAAAACATGTATGCATGATTACTTTTTTATTTTTATGCCACCATGGTGATGACTCCTATGGGCTTTTACACACCATAGAACTATTCACATGGGGCTTCAAGTTTTATAATGCATGAATTATTTAACAAGATGAATGCATATTTTTTTAGTATTATTATTTTTTTTAATGCAATGCTAATGCGGAAAGGTAAACATGCTAAAGGGAAAATAATCCAAGCATTGCAAGAAAGTAAATATGGATAACTACCGATGTTACCTCACGGCAAGGGTTTGGATTTTTAAGTCCTCCGGACAGGACTTCTCCCTTCTTGTTGATTGTTCCAGTGTTGACACAATTGGAGTTTCTTTGGTTGCGTGCATGGGAGTGCTTCTTCTCCAAGCTAGCTCTTTCGGTGAAGATTAAGATTCTATCTTTGATGCCCTTTATGATGTCTCACCTTCTTCTACCTAACCCATCTTGATCTTGAGATTTGATTTTGCATTGACAGGTCCAGGACCTCCACTTGTACAAAGTAGGGAATTGACTCCCCCACATTTCGCTTAAAGTGTGTCCTGCTCATAAAGACAAGACAGAGATCAAGTGCATGGGCTCTACTGGTGGGAAAACACCAGCAGAACCAAACTTCTATTCCACATCTCTTGTCTTTAGTCACGTTGATCAACATGGAGTTGATGTTGTGTGCTTTGTTCAATATTATCATGACAGGTAAGATCAGAAGGTTGAGCAAGGATGTGACATTTAAGTTTATTAGGCTATAAGAGTTGAAGTGCTTAACCCAAGAAAGGATTGTCTATCTGTACATGATGTGCCAGTCTTTACATGATCATGACTATCATCTTCCAAGCATAAGATGTGCAACTTTTTAGCTCATTTGGTTAAGACTACAAATCAAGATAGTGATGCTATGAACAACCTCCAAGAACTAGACATGTTGAGTTAATCAGGATTGATCATGGATAATTATTACTTAAACATGTTAAGTTCTTTATTCATGTTCATACCAAGACCAAGGAGAAGTATTTTAAGTAGTGACCATTTACCTTTGGATGTTACCTTCATCATTGGAGCACAATGACACCATGTGATGAAGAGTGGATGACTCTTGATGGTCCTTTTGCTTTGCTCGTTGCTTTCCTTGTTTGGTCAACCTCACATCTTGGTTCATAGTTCCTCTTGTTCCTAGATGGTGCTCTTTTTGTCGTGCCATCTTTTTGCTTTTTTGCCATTTTGGATTTTAATGCAGTCCTTCCATCAATGATGAATGAGCTGTGTCTTCATTGTGCAATGTTGTTGGAGTTCGTCATGTGCCTTGCTTCATCTCTGATTTGAATTCATCTCTTGACTTACCCAGATTGGATTTTAAAAGTTTTCTGCAGGGGTTAGTCCAACAAAATATCCGGTGTCTACTACAACATACTCTTAGTACAAGAACCAACCTAGACACCACGTCTAATTTGATTCAGGAAGGCAATTCAACCTAAGCACCACGCTTAATTTAAAAGCCTTTAGAAGCAAAAGCAGCACACCTCTTGGTTCAAGATCAAACTAGACACCATGTCTAATTTGATTCTAGAAAACAATTTAAACTAAGCACCATGCCTAATTTAAAAGGTGTGTGAGAATACTTTAAAACCTTAAGCATACTATAGCAAGCACAGGTAGCATGAAGGCATTATAGAGATTCATTATTCAAGTAGAGATGAAAGAGCATAATTGTTGTATGGCAAGTTGAGTATGGCTTAAAGGTAAAGACAACCAAGAATAGCAACATGGCATAAGATTTTTCAAACAAGCATATCCCCCACACTTGAGTTCTTGCAAGGCAAGATCAAGTTTGGATGGATGTGATCGAATGTTGCATAATAATTGGTTGGACATACCTTACACTATCATCCTTCATTCATCTTGCTTCAAACCTGAAAAGGTTAGTGACAAGAATACCCGAAGGAATATTTTCACAATTATATCTCTATGCTCAATTCACAAGGGCAGTTCAGAAAGTTCATGTTGTCTATCGAAAGCGCTAGTCTCAGGACAAAAGCTCATTGTTGGGAAACCTCAGAATCGTGCTTCAAGATGGTGAAGTGGTTTCCCCTCCAACACCAATCCTTATCTACCTACCTCAAGATCCGTACCTCGAGACTTGCAATGTTTATGATAAACATATGTATCTACAACCACCTTTTTAAAGTTTTTATGGACAGGATGTATGAGGGGGGTGAAGATATCGAGTGTGGTCATGGTAGAGAGACCAAGAGATTCAGGAGATGTGTCATATGAGCATGGTTTTGATGAGGTCTTTTTGCAGTAGCTTCTATGCTCATTGATGTCATCTCCCTTACCAATCTCTAAGGGTGATTCTACATGAATGTCTATAGGCGAAAATATTGTCTCCTTCATTTCATGCCTATGAAATTCATCAATCATATTATTGTCTAGAATTTCCTTAGGATTGATGGCTCTCAAGTTGGTCTCGTCAAAGGCCTCTTCTAAAAGTGGGTGAGTTATAAGCTCATCATTGAGATCTAGGCCGAGGCTAGATTCTATTAAGGATTCTTTATGGTCCATCCATTCTACACATTCCAGCCATTGTTGTAGCGCTTCTTGGTCATCCTCAAGTCTATCATGAGTCCTATGCTCTAAGTGTCTTAGTAGATCTCTAAGGTTATCATGAGACTTAGGAGAACAAGAGTCAGAGAATTCTTTGGGGTCGAGGATGGGTTTTAAGATGGGTTCAGATAAGACATCTAATGTGGGCATAGAAGAAGAGAAGATAGGGTTAGAATCAAATTGACTTGGCTCTCCTTCTATGGTATTATTAGACATGCCATCCTTGAATTCTTCCCAAAGAAGATGCTTTCTAAGAGATTCCTTCTCAAGAGGATTTGAATTATGTTCACTCGAAGGTCTCTTATAGGACTGAAAGTTTAGGCTCTCCCCGATATCAACACCAAGATTATACTCCAAAGGTTGAATTTCTTCTTCCCTTGGTGGATTTTGGGGCATGGATGGTTTGGGACTGATAGCTAAATGTTGGGATTGGAATAAGTGCGATTTAGCTATCGAAACTTCCTCTTGTCTAGGAAACAATTCCTTCTCTTTCTCAGGGAGGTCATAGTGAATGCTAGGGCAAGGTGTCCTTCCACAAATTTTCTCAAGCAAAGACCTCGCTTTACTAGCAGTCACATGAAGAAAAGATCCTCTAGAAACTATATCAAGGGTCTGCTTAGAATCCTTACTGAGGCCTTGGTAAAAGTGTTGAAACAACACTGAGTCTGGAATGGAAAGGTTTGGGCCTGTAGTGAGGAGATCAATATTTCGATCCCATGATGTTTCTAGAGATTCCCCCTCTAACCTGTTTTAAAGCGTAGAACCTCTTCCCCGAAGATCAATAACCTTAGAGATGGGAAAGAATTTGGATTGAAATTCAGAGCATAGCAATTCCCAATCTTCTTGCATACTTCCTACGGTTTTGTTGTACCAATGTTTAGCTTTTTTCCGTCAAAAGAGAACGGAAAGAGTTTCCATCGTAAAGTCTTATCGGACATGCCAAGCAATGTGAAAGCATGCACATCTTAATAAGAACTCTCGTAGGTGTGAGTATGGGTTTTCATCGCCTTCTCCTGAGAAGGATTGTTTTTGGACAAAGTCTACCCAACACGGGCGCAACTCATAACCAGATGCCAAGATAGGCTCTGAAGATTCTAATGGCCTAAAGCTTGCGCTCGTGGGTTTAGCATATTGATTGATAGGAATGTGATCCATGCTAAACCAGAAGTTGAAAAAGAAAAGAGAAGAAGAATGAAAGAAAGAAGAAGAGAGGAGTAAAGGATAAAAGAAAGAAGGATAAAAAGGAAAAGAAAAGTTAAGCTAGGTTCGTAGTCAACTCAGCAAACCGTTTCCCCGGCAACGGCGCCAAAAAGCTTGTTGACACTTCTTAACGTAGCTACCAAAAATAGAGATGAATCTCTATCCCCAGCAACGACACCAAAAAGCGTGTTGATATCTGTTAACGCCCACTGAATGATCCGCAAGCGCACGAATACCGTTGTAGCTTTATACCAGAGTATTCCAGGTTTCATTCCACTGAGAAAGGTGTGAGATCAACTACGGTCTAACTTAACTAGGGGTAGCTGTAAGGTGAAGGTAGAGACTAGTCTAAGATAGAACTAAAGTAGAACTAGGGTAGAACTAGGGCGGCAATTAATAGGGTTGAGAGCAGCAATCAAGGTTGATGATAATAGGAGAGTAGAGAGGATAACTATAGTTCACTTCTTCTAACTTGGGCAAGTCTATGTCTTATATTGCTAACTGGGGACATTACATAAGAAGAGACACCGACATAGGATGTAGATCTCTTTAGCAACCGCGTCCTACTTGGCCTACAAACGGGATAGTGGGATACATAGGATTCAACAGAGCTATAAGTCACATCCGCGAGCTACCACCAAATCCAGAATATAGGGTGCATCCACGATTATCCTAAGCCTAAGCACCATGCTTACACCTACGATAATACTCTACTCCCCCTAGGAAGAGAATAAAGCACTCAAAGAGAGTCGTGATCCAGATAAACAATAAAGGCATAGAACTTACTCGCATTAGAAGTTGATCACCAGAGACATCCCAGGAGCAAGCTCAAGTAGAGCTTGATCCCGCCAAGGTACAAGCCGTAGAGAGGGCACCGACAGGCCGGCACCTCCTCCTAACTCTTCCCTCACTCTCCATCTCACTATTATCTAAAGACTAGATCCTAGAGAGGACTAATCTTCTCTTGATCTCTAGCCCCAGAGAGGTTATCCATTCGAGGGACACCTCTCAATTAGGGTTTGAGAGAATTGCAAATGAATGTGTGATGCCCCAGGGGGGTCCTGCCCTTCTTTTATAGCCCGGTGGGATGAAGCGTGAGCCCTTGGATCAAACCGACTTTGGCGGGACGGTGAGATTGAAACCCTAAGGCGGTGGAGCATGTGGGTCGAGCACAGGCCCATTTGGCCATTGTAGTAGCAGACCGCCCGGTGCGGGGGGGGGACCGGCCGGTCCCACTCCGGCCCGTTCGCGGTCCGCTTCGCCGTGGTGTCTTCTCACGCCTTACGAGTCTTCTAGTGCAGCCCTAGCGGTGGAATTCATATCTGATCATGCGAAACTCCGAAAAAGGCAAATGATATGTCCGTTTCGATCGTCTCGACGAGCTCTTCGCAATGGTGAATTCCAATTCATCATTTGAGGTGCTTGTAATCTGTCATGTTGGTCCTTTTTGATAGCTTTTTTCCGATGTGTACTGCAGAGACAAGGATTCACCAAAACTCGTGGAATTCCGTTAGTGTAAACCCTAAGCCTATGTTGGTGATCGCCAATGTGCCTCTTTCGGGGAGTTAGTTGACGGGTAAATTTGGTCATTAATAGCCGTCAACAGTCGTTTTTACCCTTGAAGTTTATTTTTTCTTCTCATATCATGTATTTCGTTATGTATCAATGCTTTTTTCGTCTTTTACGATCAAGTGCTTAAATTGGAACATAATCCCTGTGATCGACTTGTATCCCTGTATTGAGCATACAAAAAGCAACACGTCTAGCCTTAAATTCTACCATGACTTTTTTATCTTAGGGATTATGTTGTGGTAAGAAACGGTCCTAGCACCCAAAAACCGTCCTGGTTGCCTTGTCAACGTCTCAGTGGCTAGCGGCACAACTGGGTAAGGATCCAGCTAGCCGTCTCAAGCACCAGTACAGTCCCTAGGGTAACGATAGTTGTGATAGAAAAGCAGATAACGTACTGTATCTCAAGGATAAGAAAGAGCCCTGAGAGGCCGGATCCTCTAGTTTTGGACGCCTGAGGTCGTACATACCACCCGGGATGGTATAACACCCGGCGGGTGTCCAGAACTGGAGCCCACTATCAAATGCAAACAAATGTCTTTACTCCCGTTGAGGGAGCACCAGGTCTGCCAGCCGTTCTGCAAGGACTTCAGCCTCAGCATTGCCCGGCAAAGGGCCACGATCTACGCCTCAGAAGTCTCCCCGAAGTATCCCTCGCTGAGGCCATCGAGGTCGAAGCTTCTCCCGTAATGGGAGTGCGCGATGGCGAACGACTCCTGGATCCCGGTCCTCAGGGCGCCGCGCTCCAAGTGCCCAACACGCCTAGGTAGCGAGACACTCGTGTGATGAGGGAGCCGCTGCGGGAGCGGAGCGACGCCCGTGCCATCAAGGGCACGCGCCAACCGCAAGCATGCAAACCCAGCGTTCTACTGTTGCAGCTAGGAGACAGACCCCCGAAGGGTCACGACCTCCTCGGACATCAGCTGAGCCGCGTTCTCAGCCTCTGTCTTCTGGCACCGCTCTCGCTCCAGCTCATCTTTAAGGGCGGCGACCTCATCCCAGAGCGTATTCCGCTTATTTCGGAGGCGGGTCTCGGACTCACGGCTGTCGTCGCGTTCACGATGAAGCCATTGCGACTCGGCGCACTCATGGTCGAGATCCTGCTCCGCACGAAGCAGCCGGCTACGCAGCTACTCTGACTCTTAGAGCAGCTCACGGATATGGGCGGCGCATTGCGCAAGATCTTCTGAACAGCGCGCTGGCCTCGGCGTCATCCACTTCTTGCACTGCTTGGGGAGGTCAGTACCTCTCCTCCAGCGACTCGGCGTCGTGAATGGCGTCCCTCGGCCGGATACGAGGTCTGGATCATCCCGTTGCCTCCTCCCACCTGGGGTGCTGCTGATACAAAAGCCGAGACTTCACCCGGCCAATCTGCAGCGACGCCTGACCAAGAAGCAACTTCGAGGTGAGTTGAGGACCCCAATATTTATGAGGAAAAGCACAAACTAAAATACCTGGTAGAGCGTTGCTGCCTGTCCAAGCCTCGCCATCATGGCGGTGACATCGCGGCTCATAGCCGCCATCACGGATTCGAAGGAGGCAAGGACCTCCCTCTCGGCGTGATCGTCGATCACTAGGGGCTCTGCCTCCGGATTGTGGAGGTCGAAAACTCCAACCGGGATTCCCCCTAGAAAACAGGGGGAGCCCCGGCGCCTTCAACCGCTGCGTTGGCATCACCTCCTGCGCCTGAAGACGACGGCGCATTGCTCGCTGGCGCAGCACCCTGGTCACCCGCCTTGTCTCCCCCGGCATCGTGCACTTCCGCCGTCGCGGGGGCCGCCGGAGATGAAGCTTTCGGAGGCTCGGGCCTCCGAAGCTCCTCGTCCCGTGGGCCTTGCATCAGAAGCAAGATCCCCTCCGTCCTCGCCATCAACGGCTCCGCCCCCGCCGGTTCTGCCTGGGACGGAGCCACGAAGGCACCAGCGTGGTGCCCCCGCCGGTAGACAGAGGCTGGGATGCAACCCCGCCGGCCTCCTGCCGTTTCTTCAGCGCCTTCTTGGGCGCGAACGTGAGCCGCCCAGGAGTCCGGACTCGACTACAACAAGAAAAAGGGGTTACGATCAAAATCAAACTTGCACGCGTGTAGAGCAAGACAGAGAACCCGGTTGGAATCTTACCTCCTAGGCACGGAGCGTGGAATTTTGGGGACCGGCCCCATCGACGCCATCTCCACGGTGTCAGGACATGGGCATTTCCCCTTGTCCTTGACGCTCTGTCCACCCATCACGGCCGAACCCGTCCCGCTCGTGGCAGGTTGTGCGCCTTCACAGCCTGCACTCTCGGCGGCTGTTGGAACAATGGGAGAAGGGTCAGGGCGTGCCGACCCCACCTCCTTCGTGGCCACGGGCGCAGCATCGGCAGGGTCAGAACGATCTGACTCTCCCCCTCCGGGAGCCATCACCTGGCTCAGCGGCTCCAAGGATGGACCCTGGGACCCTATCACGAGCACGACCCCATGGTGCGGGCCATCTCGTCAAGATCCTGGGGCTCGTCCCCAGCTTGTTTCTCCCCTCCTTTTCCTTCTCCCCCTCCACGTCGCCGGGAGGCGGGGCACATGGGCAGCCCATTTGCGCTGCTCTCACCTTCCGGGGAAGGGTCGGCGAAGCCACAGGCGGACCCGTCGGACCCGGATGCTGAACTCCCCCTCATCCCGAATGCGTGAGGAGGGGTCGGGGTCCCGTTCCTCCCTCGGGTGGTTCTCCGCCCTCCTCGCCTTCTGCCTCTCCTTTTGAGCATGGCGAGCCTCGGTGAGGGCCACATTCGCCGCCCGCTGCGCTCAATGTTAGCCTACACACTACACGGTACACGGTCGGTCACCCTTCGTTTAGCGGTAGTCGGATTATACGTCCCGATTAAGCGGGTCAAAAAACGGATTACACGGGATTAAAGCGGATTAAACGGCCTACACGGCCAACACGGCTGACTATTGAGTAGCGTGTACACGCCGTGTAATCGGCCTACACGGCCGTGTAGGCGAACAGGGGCTGCGCTGCTGTGCGGGGAAGGGGGACCGGATCCTCCTTCAGGGGAAGGTTCGGGGGCTGGTACGGTGAAAGCGAGTCAGCAAGAATGTAAAAGAAATAAAAATTAAGCAACAACGTGCTTACGAAGTTCATGGAGCCGGCGTCCGGCTTCATCGGGGGCTGGCCTGGCACCGGCGACTCCAAAGGAATCATGCGTGGAGGCATCCCGGGCCGCCAAAGCATGTTACGGGAGGCGCCTCAGAGCGCATGTGGCTGAAAGTGGGCTGCCCCGGAGCACGGTGCCGGCAAGCTCTGCGCCGGGAACCATCTCCAACATCCGGAGGTGGCGCGACATCAACGGCGCCACCCCTTGCCGGAGCCAGGCATCCACTATGCCCGTCCCGGTAAGGCCGCGGCCTTGCAGAATCCTGATAGCCTCCAGGTGGTGCTCGAGCTTCTCGATCTCCTTGTCGTTCACCCCGTGGCCCCACCGCCGTGGGCGTTCTCCGAATGTGACGCCGGAGAAATCGGGGAGTGGCGCCGTCTCGGAGTTCTTGAGGTAGAACCACCCCGAGTGCCACCCGCGGTTTGACGTGGACATCTTTAGATCCACGTAGTACTTCACGCGCTCCCCGCGAATAGCGATGCCGACGCACCCTGCAGGAAGCACGCGCTCCGGCAGCCCATCTCTCTCCTTCGCCCATCGCTTCTACAGCTGCGCGGCGAAGAAGTACTTCCAGAGGCCGTAATGGGGAGGAATCCCCAAGTACCCCTCGCACAGCACAACGAACACCACCATGTGCAGAATCCCGTTCGGATTCAGGTGGTGGAGCTCAACGCCGAAGTAAAGAAGCATCTCGCGCATGAAGTCATGAATGGGAACACCAAGTCCCCGCTCATGGAAGGCCGTGAACGAGACGATGTACCCCATTGGCGGCCGAGGGGAGTCATCCTCGAATGGTATGATCCACTCCTATGCCTCCGTCAGCGGCGGCAGAACGCCCTCTGCCACGAGGCGCTCCATCTCCGGCATCGCCACGGTGCTGCGCGGCCACGGGAGCGTGTCCCCACCTGCCATCACGACGAGCAGTGGATTGTTGGGGGAGGTGGAAGAACTGGTCGGCGGTGGTGGCGGCGGAAGAAGAAACGCACGAAGCGGAGGAAAGGCTCGGGGGCTTTTCTCCTGGCTTTGGATTGAAGGCGCAGATGCGCCTGGGAGACTCCGTCTCCCCCTCCCAACGTCTTTAAAGGAGGAAACCGCCTGTTCGGCCACCCTCAAGTCATGGACGGCGTGGCCCGCCCACCCTGGGGATTGGATAGGCGGGAGCACGCCTCACGCCGCATTAACTCCGCCTCGGGCGCGCACGGTTGTCGGCCCACAGCGTCTTGACGGTTCCCGCCCGATCCCATCACGATCCTGTGCGGCCCGTCACAAAGACGATCCCCTAGTGATTTCAAGCTCCACGTTGATGCGGGAGGGGCAGGCGACGCCTACATTGGCGAGGCTACGACGAGTAGCCGTAATCATGGCAGCTGGGGTCGGAAAGGAATCCAGGGGCGTTTTGTCCGTTTTCGGACCCTCTGCGAAAAACCCTAACAAAGTCCGGCGCCATGGCTCTTCAATGATCAAGAAAATCCTAGCAAAGATTCGAGTACTGTCTACTCACCCGAGCGGCACGAACACCGCCAAGATCGATAAGAATAAAAATGCAGGCGATAAACTCAAGACGCTTATGACAGATAATCTAGAGTGAGCATTGTCCAAACTACTGATTACAGATTGAGAGTTAAAAGAACGTCAAACTGGCGCCTTGAAGCACAAAAAGCCGTCTTGGCGGCGCTATACAAAAGCCATCGGCATGGCTCTCCTATCCTACGACCGACACCGGCGCCAGCGAGCAGTGGAAGCACCATGGAGATCAACCCAGAGAACAGGTCCTAGGCGCCCAGGAACTCCCGCACGTCCGGCGACATGTCCTCCAAGAAGACCATGGAGATCAACCCATGGGCGCCGGCTGGGTTGGGCGTCGCAGAAGAAGCCACGCCGACCAGAGAGGCCCCGCGGCGCCTTAGGGCGCGTCGCGGATCACCTCATCCGTCGGCACCTCCTCCACGACGGCATCGGCGGCGTCAAGGTACTGGCGCACTAAGTGCTCCAGGTCCCCGATGCGCTCACCCTCGGGGAGCTCGATGTAGTCCCAGAGGTCGACCGGGAGCAGCGATGCGCCCACCGCCCGGCCGAACGCTGCCCCGCGGCGGACACCGTGGGACACCAGGTCGCGCGGATGCGACCAAGCCACGCGGCTCGGCCACTCCGTCGGGTGCCCTGGGAGCCGGACATAGGCCCACGATGGCCTCGACCGCCGGGCGCATGGCACGGGAGCTCGGACTCCGGCTCCGCCACGTGCCTGTCGGCATCCTCTAGGTTGGCCCGGGCGTCGTCCGCCTCCTCCTCCGTGCGGGTGGTGAGCGCGAGAACAGCGTTGAGGCGGGCCTGGAGGCTCGTCCGCGGACCCGGCTCCGGCCCGGCTCCGCCCCCCATTTGGACCCAGCGGGCGCTCCCACGGCCAACGCCACCGGTCGAGAGGAGATGGCAAGGAATGGGAACGCTGGAAAGCACCCTGCGAAAACAAGGATCCAAGATTGATCAAGAAGCTACCCTCTGATCGAAGCCCCGATTGAAGCAAAAAACCCTCTTTTCAGCCAGCCACATTGGACTCACCCCGGAATGCGACGGCGGCCCCGGGGTGGCTCCTCCGACGAGCCCTCCGTCGGACGCTTTCCGCGGTCCATCTCACTCTGCCGCTCGTGAGGGAGGAAGAAGAAGGAATACGAGAAGAGGCTGGTGGCCGGAGTTCAGAGCGGAGGCGAGAAGCGGGATGGGTGACTTTGCTCGTCCCATAGCCACCCTTTTTATAGGCGGCCGACGCCGGGACTGGATCTGAGAGAACGCCCCTTGGCGTTCCACATCGCCCACTACCCTGTTCATGACATTAGTGGTGATTCGGCGGAAGAAGAAACGCCCGCGTCGCGCCGAGAGGCAATTTCATCGCCCGCAGCGAAGCCTCTGGACTCCGCCGCCTCGGGCGCCAAAATGGGACGTGCAAAGACCGGGCTCGGGGGCTGAGGCTGATGCGTGTGCCCATACACAAACTCTTTGTGGCGACCCCAGGCCCGACCCATCCGCATTCTACGAAGAAGGGTCCGCGGGGCGTGATTTGAGCCTCTACGGGGAGTGCACCACTCCTGCGAGAAGACTTCGGGGGGCTACACCCGGTGGGTGCGCTCGCACGCACCCTCCGGATTGATTCTCAGGTCGACCCTCTTTTTTCTTTGACAAGCGGCTCAGCACGAAGAGGACCCTAGGCTCCCTCCGTGCTCGGGGGGCTCTTGTCGAGGGTCAAAACCACGGCCCTCTAAGGACACGGTTTAAAACAGCTCTTAAAAACAAAACTACTGGGCCAGGATCGGGCGCTTGCGGCCCGGCCCACGGGAGCGTGGAGGCAAGAGCGTTCTGGCCCAACGGCCGGCCCGGCCGAGGCCTTCCGAGGTCTACGAATGAAGTCGCCACACGGGGATTGACCCCCGGGCAATCTCCGGTCGCCCGACCCCCACCCCCGGGAGGGTCGGAGGTCGACCCCGCCACGTGAACAAAGGTCGGGGCGTGCCTTGGCAAATAAATGCGTGCGTAGCGTACAAAGGAATCGCAGTTCGTTCGTGGCGTGCACGAGGGGCGCATCGTCACCCCCACATCTGAACGGTGGGGAAGCGGGACCCCAAGTAACCCGTGGGTCTTGCGTTGCACCCACGCCTCCAACCCGACAAATGCGGTTTGGCTCCTTGTACCGTCTTTGAGTACGGACGGCGGCCCGTGTGGGCATCTCTCGGGGGCGCCGAGCTTTGTACCTTCCCACAAAGAAAGTCGACTTGACGGAACAGAGAGCACGAGGAAGGAAGCCCCGCTCGTACCAACACCGTGGCCGACGTACCCTAGCGGTGGCTGTTCCAACCGCTTTTTGCAGAAAGGACCGGGTGCATCAGGAATCAACCCTGCGCGTTCGACATCGTTGCAGCCTACGCTCTTACACCGGGAGCTTTAACCCACGGCGTCCACCGTCAAACATGCTACCCCGATGTCCTCAGGTATAGCCCTGTACATCTGAAGGGCTACGACGCCAAGGAGGAGACTTACGGAAGGAAAAGACGACATCAACCACAGTGCCGTTGACACGTGTCCGAATGGCCAAGTCCTTACTCATCACGGTTTCTCGATTCCCACACGGGCTTGCCCTTCCCTGTGAGCCTCCCTTCGAACTATAAAAGGGAGGCTATCCCTCTCTCGACCCCTATTGTACTGCCCCATACAAGCTCCTGAGTATCGGCCTCATTTGTCCTTTGGGCGTAGGGTGATTTGCCCGAACCAGTATACATCGTTGTGTCCACTTGGCAAACCATCCGGAGGATAAGTGCGCTCTCTTTTCGATTACTTGTTGGTGTTCATTCTTGACACCGACACCCGGTGGATGGTGGAGCAACAGAGCCACTACCATCATACGTGCTGGAAGTCCAGCCCTGGCCATAGCATGAGAACGTCTACGACTCTAGGGTCGCCTTCCTCGATGAGTCAGGCCATGTGTTGGCTAACATCAGCAGCGTTGACATCGACCCGCTACCAGGAGGACAGGGACATCGCTTATCCCACGGCTGTTTGATGTG
Organism: Chrysopogon serrulatus; assembly: GCA_015844335.1. Lineage (NCBI taxonomy): Eukaryota > Viridiplantae > Streptophyta > Magnoliopsida > Poales > Poaceae > Chrysopogon > Chrysopogon serrulatus. The sequence continues at coordinate 91,302 of JADLZL010002502.1, forward strand.
GGGGCCTTCCTCTTCGACGATATGGTGGATATGACCTCGTCTCCGACCAGACATGCGGTTCGCACAATCTGGAGACAACTACAATTGAAGATTGGCAGCCACCCCGACAATCATGTACGTGTTTACTGCAGGCCGCCAGATATGCTACATAACTTCGAGTGCACTGCATTTGTTCCTAGTGAGGCATTGACCAGAGCTAAGCTAGAGAAGGGGATACCCTTTGGGTGCGACAACGCGCTCTATGGGTACCATGGCTACATTGGCAACCTCTATTACTACTTCGAGTTTGAGGTCCTACGTACCAGGGCCAACATTATTGCAGCTGACTTCCACACTGGACGCCTGATCGGATACATTCGGGAGCTCTAGCCGATCACGGCGACCATGGAGGGAGTGGCGGATTGGGTCGCATTTCGACACGAGGGACGCTTGCCGGTCGGAGAATGGAGGAGTTTGTCACACGTCGAGATGAAGACAGTGATAATTGGCGAGTATGATGGGCCTACAACGAGCTAAAAGAGGATGGCAAGCGGCGGGCGAGGCCCCCCCACGGCCCGCCCTAGGGCGGTAGGCGCCGCCATCCCCTCCCTGGCCACGCGATGGGGCACCGCGGGCCCCCACCTCATCGCCTGCTCTTCAATCCCTGAATTACCTTTTATTAATTATTATTTATGGAATTCAGATTAGGGAAACTGGGAAGGTCCTTGTTCGATAAGGACTTTCCTGTTAGAGTCCACTCGGGACTATAAATAATATGGGATTGTAACAGATTGGATTAAGAAAGTAATTAGGGTAATTTCTATTATTCCTATTCTCCCGTGCTCGTGCTCCCTCCTCTCTCTCTCTCCCTCTCCACCCCTAGCACCGCTGCCCCCTCCCTCCCCTCCGTGCACCGCTGCCACCACCAGCAGGAGCTGCGCCACCCCCCTTGGGCCTGCGCCGCCCCTCCCCTCCTCCTCTTCCAATCCACCAGCCCAAATCCACCCTTCCGCTATGTGTGTTACACTCCATCTCTAAAAAAAGTGATTCTAGAATTGTCCTAAGTTAAAATTTTTAAACTTTAACTAAATTTCTAGAAAAAATATGAAGATTTATGTTATCAAACTAGTATCATTGGACCTACCCAGAATATATTTTTATAATATACTTATTTTATATAATAAATGTTGTTACTGTTTGCAATAAAGTTAGTCAAACTCTAAAAAAATTTTAACCGGCACAAGTTCTAGGAATCACTTCTTTCAAGGATAGACGGAGTAAGAAATATCTATTTATGTTTTTACTATTTTAATTCAAATATTTTTTAATTTATTTATGGTATCCATGACATCTATAATATAAGTTAATATAATACACTTTGATAGTTTCTTATTGTTACAAAGGGAATTATGCGGTGCAAACTCACTTCTCGTGAAATCTGTGCAAACTACAGTAAAATAGTTGTCTAAATTTACCAAAAAAATCACACATGTAGATGATATGATGATACACAATCTTGCAAAATATCTTGTCTAAACTCGACTTCGTTTGTGAGATATAAAAATAACAAACTTTTAACAAATCATCGGAATGACTTTCGGCTTGAAATTTATTATTTTTATATCTCATAAACGAAATCGAGTTTGGATAAGATATTTTGCAAGATTATGTATCATCATATCATCTACATGTATATTTTTTTGGTAAATTTAGACAACTTTTTTGCCGTAGTTTACACCGGTGATTTTTTTTAGTAAATTTAGACAACTTTTTTGCCGTAGTTTACGGGTTTTTCGCGGGAAGTTAGTTTACACTACATACGTTCCCTTGTTACAAAGCATATAAATATTTAGACATAAATATATCATAATTTATGTTTGTGTATTATCCATGTATCATTACAATTCTAATCTCTTATACCGATTAACGTATCAATGATTAGTCTATCTGCAGTTGACCATTATGATGACAGACCTTTTTAGTTTTTTCACATGTCAACCCACGTCCAGTATTGTAGAGATACTGTTATATAGACTATATAATATATTGTTTAAAATTTAGTTTACCATTTAGTTAGTGAGACCATCCATCTAATTGTTCAACTAAATAGAAGAACAACATGACTGCAAAAAAAACAAGCGGAGGTAAACAGAGAGAAAAACGAAAAACACCACTGTGTGAAAATCCGATCAGAAGCAGACCAAAAGACTGAAACAGGCAATGAGTGGACCTTTAAAAAAACCGACAATGAGTGGAGTCCCAGTAGAATACGTGAGCGGTAATGATAGGAGGCTGACGTCCGGCCTTTTCGTTTCTTCCGGACGTGGCTCTCTTTCACTAGACCACCCACCGCCCACTCTGTCTCCTTCCCTCTACCTTATCTCTTCGTCCCGCTCCCCACCTCGTCTTCTCCGCTGCTCCACCTACACTCGCCGGCAGCCCACACTCCTCCCTCTCTGTGTCTTCCCTTCTCTCTCCTGCCCCTTCCTCCCTGCCTCCTTTGCTCTCGCGTCCTCCATACGACCGAGAGTGTGCAGCGGCGGAGGCCGCGAGCCGCGCACCCCATCTTCTCACTGCTGCTCCTCCCAAGTTCTCCCAGCTATGTGGTGTCTCCTCCACTCTGCAGCGTCCTCCTCCACCTCGGCGGCGGCATGGGGCCTCTCCCATGGCAGATCTGTGGAGCACGGGGCTTCCCATGGTGGATCCCATAGGGACAGTGCAGATCCAGCTACTTGGTGGTGTCCTCCACCCCCTGGTGTGGCTTCCCCACCTCGACGAAGCATCCTCCTCCACCTCACCAGATGACATGGGGCTTCTCCCACGGTAGATCCATGCATGGGGGGGCTTCCGTGGTGGATCCCATGGGGGCGATCAGATCGAGCTACTTGGTGGTGTCCTCCACCCCCCCGGTATGCCTTTCCTACCTCGACGGTGGCATAGGGGACCCTTCCCCATGGTGGATTCATGGAGCAGCGGTGCCTCCCGTGGTGGATCAATGGGGGCCGATGCAGATCTGACGATACATTTTTCTCTTTTCCCTTTGTTTCAGCGGTATGTTTTCTTTGTTTCAATTTCGTTAAAAGATATGTTTCATTACAACCATTTAGATGTTGTAGAAACAGATCGAGATGCATGTGTATGAGCTTTTCTACCTTCTCCTTCCCCTCCTCCGCACCCCTTTTGTTGCAATGATTGTTTTTTCATTTGTTACAGTAGGCTAGGGTTTCGGTGAGCTCTCGGGTTCAGATCTCGTCGTTGTTCATTGGTTGTCTCTGGATGCTGTGGCAGGTTTCAGTCGTTGGAGATGTTGTTTCAGTTTCTTCAATATGTATGTTGCATCAGTACTTGTGTGTTGCAGTAGTTGTTCGTATGTTGTTGTATTACTATGTTCATGGTGTTTCATCAAACTCTACTCAATATTTTAGCTGTATTTGTTCTATTATTTTAGGTTCCTCAATCTGCATGTTGCAGTAGAGATTGCACGTTGTTTGAGTTGTTGTTTGGGTTTTTCAAGTGTGTTTCAGATGTGTTTTTTAGGTGTTTTGCATATTTTCAAGTGTTTCAGTTGTCTTCAGACATATATTGCAATTGTTATTTTTGAATGTTTCATAAGTAGATCAGGTGTTGCATCTCCCTCTTTGCCTTTCTGCTACCTCACCTTGGTGTCTCCTCCTCCTTCAGACATCGGATGGGCACATTGTTGCACACTCCAACTCTTTTTCGATACTCATGCATATGTGCGCGCAAGGGTTTTCAAGAGTTTTTTAGATATTTTTTGCAAGTGTTTTAGATGTATTTTTCATATGTTTTATCTGTCTTTTTTGTGTATGTTGCAAGTGTTATACCCGAATGTTTCAAAAGTAGATTGGGTACATCGTGTTCTCTCTTGCATACAACCGAGGGGCCCCACGCACATGCTCTCTGGCGAGCACGATAGTTCTCTCTTGCACATGCAATGGGGCCCCCACGGATATCTTTGTCTCGCAGCACAACAACTCTCGCTCTCTCGCATGCTCTACGGTAGACACAACACAGTTCTCTCTCGCATGCAAGTGGAGAGCCCACACACATGCTCTCTCGGTAGGACGCAGCGGCACTCTCTCTCTCTCTTTCACATGCAACTAGGGTCCTGCGCACATCCTCTTTGGCGAGGCATAGCGGGAGACGTGAGAAGGCGCAACAGCAACAACACCCCCGGCCACGCTGGGATAGCAAGCGTAAGCTAGAGTGCAGCATGCGGGTGCGTGGGCGTCGGACGGGCGTCTGTCCGGGACGTCCGGGCGGTAGGTGTACTTGATATGTGAGAGGGGGACCAAAAAGCTGAGAGCAGTCCAAACAAAACAGGGAAAGAGAAACTGATAAGGGGCTAGATAGGAAATGAAATGCAGTAGAAATAAAACATAGACGCAAAAGATTGGAGAAAAAATATTATAAAATATAGATATAGATTAGGATATTATCTTTGCTGGTTTTGTAAACTCTAGCTCGCCCATGGGGTATTGATTTCGTCTAAAGGGAAGATACGGTAATGAGAATAATCGGCTCTTGGGGCACATTTATTGGTTGACAGACTGAAGCTATTTGGATAAAACGTTAAGCCAAAAAAAATAGTTCGCATGGTAGATAAGAATAGTGAAACTAGTAGAATGCCCCCACGCGTTCTTTGTAGGAATGAAGTAAAAATATAAGGAGTTTATAATGGTTGAAACTATGAATTAATAGATATATATATAGATGTAGTAGGTCAATTTGCGGTGGTTGTATCTATTGACATGGTATAGATTATTTGAACCGAGCATCACCCAAATCTCATCTATGCGCATGTTTTGGAGGACCACATGTAATCCATATGATATGCAGTTTTGCTAGGTTTTTGCTTAGAAACGGTTTAATTTTTTTTATAAAAAGTTATCGAAATATATTCATGTGGGGTCTTGTTTTGAAGAGTTTATTGCGAGAAACACCATGGTGCAATTGAATTTTAATTATGATACTTGGTTTAGGTGCTATGGCTTTTTTCTATTTCAAAAGAAATAGGTAGTGAGAAATAAATGAGAGCCTTAGTGGAGGTAACTAATCGGCCGAGATGTAATCAGCGCTAACGCAGCCTACGATGACGTCATCCCTATTGATTCGACCAATCACAGGCGGAGAAATAGACTAGTGGGGGTTAGGATTATAGGAGTTATAGATAGCCATAATACGTATATTTTTTCTTCCTCTCCTTTTATTTTTGTGCTCATCTCCTTCCCCATAGCTCTATCTTCCCTAGCCCTCAACCGATGCCTCTCTTTCTTTCTCCGTTCCTCTATGCTCCGGCACACCTCGGCGGAGACAACACCATAAGCGGGTCCCTCGGCGATGCCCGGGCAGTCCGCATGCCTCGGCGGACAACCCCATAGCGCACTACCTCGATCTCTCGTGCCCTACGCACAATCCAACTCTCCAACGGCCTAGCCTAAGACAGCTCACGACAATCCTAGTATGCAATAGAGGCAGCCAGGCGCTCTCCGGACTCCAATCTCCATCTCTACACCCTCCTCTCAACCTCTTCTTTCCTACTCGGCGGCGGCGGTGACACTAATGCCTATCGGGGCAAGCAGAGGTGGCATGGGCATGGGATGGGATTAGGGTGAAAATGGTACGGATATTTTTCAATCGTATTCGAGACCAAATTTATTTAGAGGGTCTTTTATCCATCCGTATTCAAGTCTGAACATTCAACATCCGGTACCGTATCCATATCCGAATACTCAAATCGCACTATGCCAAAAAAGCTTATCAGTGATGCCACAATTAGTGACATAAAAAATAAACGCGTCACTAAAATAATAACAGTGACGCGGGTTAATAATACGCGTCGCGATTACTTGTTGCCAACAAGACGCGTCACTAATAATACTATATCGGTGACGCGGGTTAACAATACGCGTCGCGATAACGATTGTGACGCGGGTTAACAATCTGGCGTCGTCGATACGAAGTCATATATCGGTGACGCGTCTTAAAAAAACGCGTCAGCGATAAGTAATGTGACGCGTTTTATCGGGACGCGTCGTCAGCGTCACGAAGCATATCGATCCACGGCGTCTTGACAAAACACGTCACTGATTATCTGGCCGGAAAATATTATTTGTTTATTTGGTTTATCAGATCAGGTCGTCCGTCTCACGCGTTTGTTCGCCGCCGCCGCCCATGTCTGTTCTTGCCGCCGCCCATCTCTGTTCTTGCTGCCGCCCATCTCAACTCGCAACTCCGGCCGGTGGCAGCCCCTAGCCCGGCACTTGCTGCCCCGGCCGGCATCGCGCCGTACCCCGGCCAGCATCACTCTGTACCTCGGTCGTCACCTCCAGCTCCGTCAGTCGCCGCCCACCTCGACACCTGCAGGTCCCCACCCCGTCCTCAGCTTGAATGAAGCCCATCGCCTGCCAGATTCTTTGTCTGCTCTCCGGCAACCGCTAGGACCTAGCACTGCTGCTCCATCTTGCCTTCCCACCAGCCCCAGCTCTGGATTTCCTTCCCGCTATGCACCTTGCAAGCTGAGGTATGCACCTCTTCTTAGTTTCCCCCTTCCTCTGTTTGGTTGAAACTCCCTAGTACTAAATGTAGAGAATTTACTAACTGTTGATCAGTGATTTCAAATTTATTAAAATTGGATGAACTGTAACATCAAACTGAATTTTTGAACTATTGTTGGCAGGTTCAGATGTTCATATATACCACGTATTGGTTCTTAGCTCTGATATTTATTAGTTTTGAGCTCTATTACTATTATTATTTCTTTTCTATATAAGACTGATATGTTGCTCCAAAATGGTGATTTCTATTCTTTTTATATGCACTTGTCAAATTGCTTAGTTCAACATTTTTGCATTTCAATGCTATAGGCTGTGCCACTGTGGATCTAAATTTGTAAGAGCAGACTGGACCAGCACATACATGTTGTGGATGGAAAGGTAGCTCTCCTTATTTTGTTCAAAGGTAAATGCAGCTGAATATCGTTTTTTTCTTCTTTTTTTGTGCTGGTTCAAAGGTAAATGCAGCTGAATATCGTTTTTTTTTTTTTTTTTTGTGCTGGTCCTGCCTCAGTGCGGCCCTGACAACCGCCGCCGCCCACCTCAGTGCGGCCGCAGCCCATCACTGCAGGACCTGCAGCTCCGTCCGGTGGCAGCCCAGCCCTAGCTCGACACCTGCTGCCCCAATTGGCATGACTCTACACCCCAGCACCTCCAGCTCTAACAGCCACTGCCACCTTGGCGCCGCCTCATCTCCAATGCCAAAGCAGGGGTGCACTGAATCTAGAAGAAGGGATGACATGCCCTCTTGAAGGCCCTGCAACACAGTGATTTAGAGAAGGCTGCAACGCTATTGTTGTCTCCAATCCAGTGAGGTAATAGTGTCATATTCACAATTGTATTTGTATATTCAAGACTCAAGTAGCAGTAGTGGCCTACTGAATGTGCCTTTTGTGATGGTAAATTTATTAGTTATTTAGCCTGAGATTGATATCAAGTGTCATTTTGAGGATTTGCTTTATAAAGTATATACTATCAGGGCATAAGAATTAGAGTTTTTTAGACTGGGCTAAGAAACTGAACCAGGTGTACAGATAGAAATCATTTCCCAGTTGCTACTGTCTATTATTGGAAACCTACTGGAATTGTAATTTTTAAGGTTAATAATGCACAGCACATTCTCTAGGAACGTTCCAGTGAGTTCACAAACCTTGGATGCCTTTAATATTTGGATAGAGTAGAAATTTACATTTCTGGTTCTTTACCTAGACATATGTTAAATTTAACAATTTACAGTGCTTATTTATGAAGCAATGGGTAAGAAATTAGTGTCTAAAATTTAGTCTTTTTGGACTATTTATGTCCGGATGGATTGGACATGATGTCGTGAGGCATTGTTAAAATTTCAACAGCTCTGGTTTTGAAAATTTCCTTGCAAAATAGACAGCTGGTGTGCTGTTATATATGTTGGTGCCATATCTGATAGCTGAGCATGCTACTGATATCAAGCGCTTTATCTACAATGCTTAATTGAAGCATCTTTTGAAGCCTTTCTCTTGCTTTCTTAGAATAGTAGCAATGCTTTTTTATTGTGCTTCTCTTCTTTAGAGTTTTGATTTCTGTTCACTAATGCAATTGCGTTTATTTCTAGCATTACTATGGAGGATCGAAGCTGGATGTCTCTTTGCAATCGTACTTGTGCTGAGTACTTAGATGGTCTGAAGTCATTCATAAGCACTGCAGAGGTGGATATGTCGAATCAGCACAAGACAGCTATGTGGTGTCCATGCATTGATTGTAAGAATGAAAAGCAGTACTCAAGTTCATTATCAGTCCATGCTCATTTGATCATCCGAGGGTTCATGGGTGACTACCGTTATTGGAACAAGCACGGAGAAGGAGGAGTTAATGATCGAGACTTGCAAGATGGTTGTATGGACCAAGGATTCTCTGGTAACCAACGTCAGGATGATGGAACTCATATTGCTGGTCAGAACAATGAGGAAGCACCCTTTTGTAGTGAGGAAGGACCCTTTTGCAGCCCGGATCTCAGTGATGAGAAGCTAGCAGATATCAGTGCCAATTATGTCCAAAAGGTAGAGGTTCTCGAGGAGATGGTGCGTGATGCCATGGCCTTTGATGAGTATACTGAGGCGGAGTATACTGGTCGATCTGCCACTCTAATTGGCACTGATAACTGAGGAGGAGACGGAGGTGCAGAGCAGCGAGGCCATAGACTCTGGGGGGCTGAGGCGGAGTGCTGGAGCGGTGCGGCCATGGACTGGTGGCTATGGACGATGGATCGTCGCATCGGTGCGAACACGGCCGAGGCAAGGTGGAGTGGCTAAGAATGGTGGATGCTCGTGGCACTCACGGCTCGGTCAGACGGGGGCATGAGGCAGAAGTTGTTTTCAATTAGCTGTTTTTGCATTGTGACTAGTTGTTTATGCATTAATTGCGACTTTCTCGGTTTTAGTAAGAGCCAATCATGTGTATGAGTAGTGTGTGTGCATGCCTACTCGGTAGTCCGAGAGATCTCGGCAATATCATTTGTGCTCGGTAGTCCGAGAGATCTCGGCAATATCATTTTTACCTGAGGGCGCAATTAGTATAAGTATCCTATAGAGTCTTAGATGATACTTTCTCTGTTACTGAAAGCTTCAACTTTTAAAGTTGTTTTAATTTTTTTTAAATTTAACTAAACTTCTACAAAAATGCTAAGATTTATTATATCAAATTAGTACTACATATCCATGTCAGCCAAACTTTCATAAGATATTTATTTTATGTTATAGATATTAATGTTCTTTTCTATAAAATGTTTAAAACATAAGAGAGAGATTTTTCCTGCTTAAAGTATCATTATCATTGTAGCTCCTAGGAGCCTACTAGGACAGAGTGGGTAAAATTAATAAAACAACTCTTCTGTTTCCCCTTCCCCCTCTATCTCTTATTTAACTTGCAAACTAAACACTTTTGCTAAAGAGTACCTTACAGGGTTTATTAATAATAAAGCAATGGATCTATAACGCAGGCGTATATACTAAAACCAAAGTAACACCAAGGCACAAGAACACCAATACTTTAGCAGGCAGCAGCCCGGAATCCGACTCTACCATGACCGGCATCGTACAGCAGCTCCAGTGTTCTCTGATTCACGTTGCCAAGGATTCCGGGCTGGTCGTCCGGCCCTGCATCCTGGAAAGCGAGGCAGTCGTCCAACAAAATCCCATTGGGGACGTCGAGGTCGATGGTGGCGCCACCACTGAACGTGAGCGCAACCCTCGGCACGGTGACGTTGCTGTAGCCGGTGAAGTTGTAGCAGGTGTCGAGCTCCCCGTTTGGCAACAGGGGGTACGCCGCCATGGCCTTCCGGAACGCTGCCTGCAGCGCGCCATACGCAGTGTGCTGGAGCTCTGTGACGACCGTGCCGGAGTCTATGATCATGCCCCCAGAGAACGCCGACGGCGGGACGTCGATCGGTTCCCCGCCCACCGTGATGCCGGTCATGTGCACCACGTAAAATGTCGTCTCTTCTTTGATCATCGGCGTGAACACGAAGCCGGATGCATTGCCGCCGCCGCTCGGGGCGCCGAGGGCAAGGAACCCCGCTTGGCTGTTCAGAGCTGGGAGACAGTACGAGAAGGCGCCACCATAGACCAACGACGTCTGCGAGACGAGCGACTCCGGTGCGCCGCCGAGACCCAGGAGGCCGTCGTACTTGTCGTTGGGACCGTCCTGGTCGTGGCCACACCCGAAGTGGAAATCCTTGACGGTGACCCCAGGCGCCAGCGTCAGCGTCTCGTTGCTGTACACGCCCCTCGTCGTCGAGCCATCCCCGTACAGGATGGCGAATCCACACTGGGTGCCGTTGCTCGTGCAGCCGCCGCCGTAGCCATCGCCGAGGAGGTTTTTACACGCGTCGGTCTTGCAGGGGATGGGAGCGTATGTGGAAGACTTGCTCGGATCGAACAGGGGGTCCTTCTGAGGGTAGCACGTGGTGGAGTTGCAGGGTGCGCACTGCACCCATGACAGGTCGCTGCCGGTGTCGATGAGGAGGACCTGCGACACGGCCGGCGTGCCTAGGCTCACGGTGACCACGTACTCTTGCGAGTCCACGAAGCCGCCCAGGCGAGTCGGGATGCTCACGTTGGCGTCGTCAAGTGTCGCATCTACCATGCCCTTCTTGGACATCCTGCTCCTGATGTACTTCGAGCGGGCACGGTTTCGGCGGAGTTGCTCAATGAAGGACGGCTTGTCGTCAGAGCTCAGCGTCGGCGCGCATGGTCCGTGCCGGTGCACCAGTGGCACGGACACGGTGTTGCTTCGTGGATCCTGCCTCACTGAAAACTCATGCATGCATGGGCGGTTACTTCACTTATTTTGATTTGAGGTGTATATATATAAAGCAGAGACGACAGTATTTAGATCATGTACCTCTGGGTGTGGAGCATATTGCTCTTGGCTCAGAGTACCTGGTTGGCACCGATACAAAGCCGTGCTCGCTGCGTCCTTGAGCAAGGGAGTAGTAGGTGCAAAGGATGAGACACAGGAGCAGACGCAGTGAGGCCATGATGAAAAATGAAGAGCTGTGAACGGAGATTGGATGGGCGAAAACTTATATATGCACACGTCTAAATTTTGGATTCACCGACGAGCGAAGATTGCTAAGATCAATGGCGTGCTCTCCAGAGTCCAGATAAGACTCCTAAATAGAATATATCTTGCTACTCTGTCATGTACGTACGGCGCCCACGCTTATCCAAGTAAGTAACATATATAATCAAGGATTGACTACCAACATATTGTTTTGTCAGTCAAAATGCCAAAGAACACCCATCGGCAATGATATGATCGATGGCACCCTCATCAGTCATCACACATGAGCGTCATCGCATTCATTTGTGAGGTCATTCATAACACCATAACCCTTCTTCCTATGGAAAGATCAGATGTATCTGAATCCTGATAAAAGAAGCACACCAATCTTTATTGCTCTTTATTGCTTTGGGTGTTATTTTTTTCAAATCTATCAAATTTTTGGACAACATTAATTGATTTTTGTTTAATCCATAACACTAGTATTTATAACTAGCAAGGAGGCCCACGCACAAAAGAGCACACAGTTTCTTTTATTTCCATTATATAACATTTCGCGTTTCTCAAAAAAATTTTTGAATATTTTGTTTTTTGTTTGATTATATTAGTAATCTCTTTATTCATTCAATTGCATTGATAGACATAAATAAATAACAATATATATCACCAAAATTTTTGGCTTGAAGCTATTTCCTACCTCTATCAGGTGGATCCGCAATTTATATTGATATTGAATCAATATAGTTTTAAATTTCCTTTTGGTGTGCTCCATTCCTCAATTAAACCACAGCATATTTAGCTTTTTTCGCTCTTCTGAATTTAGTGTTTGGACAACCCTGTACATTACGTCAAGCCATTTTTTCCCTATAAGGTTGCCGTATTTATCACAATTCAGCTCTTACCTATTGAAGCCACTACAGCCTCAACCGGCCGTTTGTTGATCTTAATTAGTTAACACGCCAACATCCATCACTTTTCAAAACTTTCCAAAGAAATCATGAAACCATCAAATGATGAGACACGAAATGGTTTTTTTACTATTTCTTTAACATTCACTCTGTTCGCTTGTCTTATAAGTCAGACTTATTAGCCGTTCGAATAGTATTTTTCTGTCATACAAATCAATCAACTTGTCTTATCAGTCAGTTTATTTGATGAGCCAAACACCCTAGTGTGTAAGGCACATTAATAATAGGAGGTTTATATCTTGACACACACCTCCATTCAAAATAGTTTCACGTGTGAATCTATATTTTTTCTTCTTTCACAAGGATAGTGTCGGGGGCCAAAATAAGGGCCCTCCAAAGAATCAGGCCCAACAAACGCAAAGCAAGGCCACACAATAATGAAATACGGCCTGCCGAGGCCCAGCACACTGCTCACCGACCCGTCTGAGCCTCCCCTTGCCGGGGCCTCAAACGGGCGCTAACTTTCCGCCTCGTCCGAGCCCTCCCTGTTGGGGCCTCGGGCGGGCGCTAACGCTCCGCCTCATCCGAGCCCTCCCACCGAGGCCTCGGATAGACGCAACCTTCCGCCTCGTCCGAGCCCCCCCGGCTGAGGCCTCGAGCGGGCGCTAACGCTCCGCCTCGGCCGAGCCCCCTGCGCTGGGGCCGGGGGCGAATGCCGAGTTACCGCCTCTTCCGAGCCCCTATCTTTGGGGCCTCGGATGGGGCGCGCCCTTTCCCGGTCAAACCAGGCCAGACCCGCCCGGACGTATAACTACCGCCCGCCTTCCCACAGTGACCATCAGAGCAATGTTATCCTCTGGCAGGGGATGGGAGCCATCCCGTCACCACTCTCACCCGCGCTCATGATTACGCTACTCCTACAGTGGCGGCCATGCCTGCTACTGTAGGGCACTGTTATGTCTAACCTCTATGACAGGTCCCATCACGGGAGTCCCAACACGGCGTACACCATGCCGGGCCGGCGTGCGGCGTCAACTGTCACGGAGCACGGGTCTTCCGGAGCCCGGACCTTTGTGCACCCGGGTTTTTGAGTTTGGGCTGGCGATGCGGCCTCGATACGGCGTATCTCTGCGCCCGGCCACGCCGTATACAACAGCGACACCCGGCCCTTGGGGCCTCGGACGGGGGCAGGTCAAAGCTGGCCGGGCTATGGGGCTCGGATACGCCCCCCATGATGTCCTCGCCAACCTCTGCGGGGACAGGCGTCCCTTCGCCACCGGCCCAGGAGAGCTCCAGCGGGGCGGGCGCCCCAACCGGCGCCGTGGCGCCGTACGGCCCAGGCCGCCATCCACACCAAGGCCTCAACACTAGAGGGGAAGACGTTTCGAGGCGTCGGATAAGGCCTCGGCCAAGAAGGGATGGCGCCTACGGTCATCTCACATATTCGAATCTTGTGTAAACCCGTTTCCTCTCCTTGCGGCTATAAAAGGGGAGGACGGGGGGGTCCCTCCCGGGGCAGGCTGATCGAGGACCAACGAGCTCGGCTTTAACGCACTCACTTCACACACTTCCTCATCACGAGACCTGGGACCAGCTCCCTCTCTCCTCTTGCTTGTACACCCTACCTACAGGCACTTAGGTGCAGGATAATACAAGCCTTCTTTGTGTTCTTCTTGCACACCTTCCGGAGTTGGGAACACGCACCACAAATTCACTCGTTGGTGCTAGGGCCTCCATTTCTAGCACCGACAGTTGGCGCGCCAGGTAGGGGCCTGTGCGTGTTTTCGCCTTCCTTCCTGCCAAAACTCCGGAATGGCCAACCACCGCAACGAGACGTCTCCGAACGTCTCCGGCACCCACTTTCCTCCAACACAGCCATTGGAGTTGGGCACCGTGATCTGGTTCGGGGATCTCGAGTTCATGTCGCTGGGCACCCAGTACGACATGGAGCTCCGTCCATCTAGGGCCCAGGAGTCTCGACGAGGCTCCCACGGCCCGGTCGCAGGCCAGCGCGGGGAGGCGCCGTGTAGCGCCGAGCCCGCCGTACTCGGCAGGCGCGTCACGCTGCTAGGGACTGGAGGAGGATCTGGCCGCGTTGCATTTAGGCGGCATAGGCCGCCCTAACGCCTCGCGACCAACCCCATCACCATCGCCGTTCGGCCTCACCAACCCGCCTCCACGTGCGGCGTCGTTGGTCTCCGCCCGCCTTGGGGCCTATGGGGAGCTCCCGGCCACCATCTGCGCTACGCCCAGATTCGGATACGTCCGCCCTGGCGCATCCGACCCCGACCTTGAGGCGCCCGGACTAGGTGGGCGGGAATGGACCATTCGGGTCCCGCTGCGTCCACGCAATCGGCGCTACACGGAGGCCCGCGGCCCGGGGGCTAATGCCGGCGCATGCATATGCCTTTGGCTACCCCGGCTCGGACTCATTTGGGCGACATATGCGACCCGACTTCGCGAGTGCTTCCACGTGGAGATCGGTGATCTCGGCGGCGGCGGCGGCGGCAACGGCAGCGGCGACCAAGATCGCAACCCCGAGCACGCGAGGCCGGCACCCGGCGGCGCGGCGCCTCGGGACCCCAGCGCGTCCCGGCCGGGAAGCGTGGACTCTACCACGCATGGGTCCTCACGAGAACCGGCGATCCAGCGGCTACCCCTCGGGGGCCACGGTGTCCCACCATCGAGCAGATCCGGGAGCTTGGGGATAAGCTTAGCGCGACCGTCTTACATTACGACGGGGAGATAGGCGTTCGGCGTGCGCGCCGCCGCGACACGCAACCCGAGCCCGCTGCCCGACAGCGCGTCCGCGGCGTCCACAGAGAATCGTCAATGACGAGGGAGGGGGGGAACATCCCCCATCTTTCAGCGTGCGAGCGAACGTCGCGCAGCTGCGGCCCTCTCTCCTCGGGCGATGCGGAGCCATCCACCCCGGAGGGGCGACGGATCCGAGATGAGATGCGGGGCTACATCGAGACCGCGCTGTCCCAGCAGGCCGAGAGTTCAGCCTCCCGGCCCGGGCGCGAGAGGGACGAGGGAGGACGAGGAGCCCCCTCGCCCGCGGGAGAAGCTTCGGTCCATTAGGATCTGCATGCGGAGGCCGGTCCGCGGCGCATTCGGGACAACCGTGGCAGCCTCGATAACGGCGATGCACGCAACGTCATCAACAACGTCGCGAGAGGAGCGAGCACGGGCGGACGCAACCGCCCGGCCAGAGGCGGCGGCCGAGCACGACGGCGATTTAAGACCGTGGCGATGCCGATCCCGGGGGCCCCGCGCCTTCGGCCGGGAGATCCGCAACGCCCGGTTTCCTTTCGGTTCCGCTAGCCGGCCAACCTCACCAAGTACACGGGAGAAATGAACCCGAGGTGTGGCTCAACGACTATTGCCTGGCGTGTTGGGTGGGTGGCGCGGACGACGACAGGCTCATCATCCGCAACCTTCCGCTTCACCTAGGCGACTCGGCGCGAGCTTGGCTGGAACATCTCCCCGCCCACACGATCCGCGCCCTGGTCCGATCTGGTCAAGGTTTTCGTGGGGAACTTCTAGGGTACATACGTGCGCCACAGGGAACTCGTGGGACCTCCACAGCTGGCGCCAGAAGCCCGACGAGACGCTGCGGGATTTCATCCGGCGCTTCTCGAAGAAGTGCACCGAGCTGCCCAACGTAGCCGGCTTTGCCATCATCGGTAGCGTTCCTTGACGGTACCACCTGCAAGGAACTCATCCACGAGCTGGGCCGGAGGATGCCGACCACCGCCAACGAGCTGTTTGAGGTGGCGACCAACTTCGCCTCCGGCGAGGAGGCGGTGGGAGCGATCTTTCGCAACGGCAACGACAAAGGAAAGCGGAAGGAAGGCGACGCCGAGGGGGATGCATCCCACAACCCCAAGAAGAATAAGAGGAACAAGCGGAAGGGAAAGAAGGGCAAGAAGGAGGACACCGACGACGAGCTCGTCGCCATGCCGACCGCAAAAGGCCCCGTGGCCCCCGGGGCCCGGGGCTTTCGACGACATGCTCAAGAAGCCCCTGTCCTTTCCACAAGTTCCCTGTCAAGCACACCATGGGGAGTGTGACTTGGCCTGCCGTTTCTACCAAAAGCTCCCCCCGCCCAAGGACAAGAAGAAAAAGGGTGAAGAGGACAAGGCTGAGGGGTTCCCCAAGATCCACAATGTCTTCATGGTCATCGGAGGGCTGCCAGCAAACCTCACTCCGCGCCCGGATCAAGCGCGAGCGACGTGAGGTCTTCTCGGTGCGCCCCGCCACCCCGCAGTACCTGCCGTGGTCCGCCGACGCCACCACCTTCAACATCAACGACCATCCGCTCTATGTGCCGAACCCAGGACGGTACCCGCTCGTGGTCGACCCCATCATCGGCAATGTGTGGCTCACCAAGATGCTGATGGACGGCGGCAACGCCCTCAACATCCTCTACTCCGAGACCCTCGGCCCGGTGGCGGAGCCGAAATTATATATAGCGGGGGCCGGACAATCAAATATATATAGTCTAGTATAGTATAAATTTTCAATATATTATATATATGTATAAAGAAATCATATATCAAAACACCAAAATCTCTATTTTATGCATGTTACGTCAAGTTTGCGATTAAAAATTTAACGATAAGCATAAATGGTTAAAGGAACTAACATGTTTCATTTGAATTTTGCTTTATGTGCGTATGAATCGCATCGAAGTCATCAATAAGCTCATCTTTTCAATGTAAATTATAAGTAGTCTCTTAGAAACCTATCTTCTAAGCCACCGATCTTGCCCTTCATCTATCGAAACATCGGTGTCTCTCTCGGTAAAAATAGTCAACTGTCGATTGTCGTCCTTTTAAGTTTCACTACAATTATCCATCAATATAAAAAAATAATAGTTTAATTACCCAATTAAGCATCTAAACTGATGGAGATGGGCATACAAAACTAGAATAGAACAAAAGAATTACATACCTACCTTCTTCTTGCTGCCGTGCAAGCTGCGTGTTGCCTGTTTCGCTTGGTGCAGAGCGCAGGAGATGGAGAGCCTGGACCTGGGACTGAAACGTCGGACAGAGGAGCGGACTGCAGAAAGTGGACGTGCCTTGACGCTTGACGGCCAGGCGGGCGGGAGGCGGGGCGGGTGTGGCGGGGCCGCGGCGCCCGGCGCCTGTGGCACCGCATTAGGAACCGTGGATGTGAATCGCGATCGTGCCTTCGACGGCGCCCTCGGGACGGTTAGACTTAATTTGCGAGGTTGGACTCTCTAATCTGTATACGTGTACATGTACATGGGCTTAGCCTCTTGGACTGTATGTAGCACGGCAGCAGAGATGTAATAATTTTTTGCACCAAACATTGGGTGGGGCCGTGGCCCCTGCTGGCCCCCCCTTGCCTCCGCCACTGCCTCAGCCTATTAGGGATTGAGCGCCCGCAGCTCCGGCCTTGCAACTCTCCTTTCCAGGGCATAGTACCAGGCAAGCGCACCTGGCCCCTCGGGCAGGTCAACCTCCCGGTCTTCTTCGGGACGCCATCGAACTTTCGCAAGGAGGTCATCACCTTCGACGTGGTCGACTTCCGAGGAACCTATCACGGTATCCTCAGACGCCCCACGTATGCGAAGTTCATGGCCGTCCCCAACTACACCTATCTCCTCCTCAAGATGCCAGGCCCCAACGGCGTCATCACCGTCGGCTCCCCCTACGAGCACGCCTTCAACTGCGACGTCGAGGCGATCGAGCACGCTGAAGCCATGCCGGTGTCCGAGGCCCTCGACTCCAAGCGCCACGCTAGCACCTTCGAGCCGTCCTACGGGGTGAAGGAGGTCCCGCTGGATCCCGCCTCTCCGTCCGGCAAGGCGGTGAAAGTCTGCGCCTCCCTCGACCCCAAATAGGAAGCTGTGCTCATCGACTTTCTCCGCGCGAACGTCGACATCTTCACGTGGAGTCCCTCGGACATGCCAGGCATTCCAAGGGATGTCGCCGAGCACTCCCTTGATATCAGGGCCGGATCCAAGCCGGTGAAGCAGCGTCTGCGCCGATTCGACGAGGAGAAGCGTAGAGCCATCGGTGAGGAAGTGAACAAGCTTTTGGCGGCCGGATTCATCAAGGAGGTATTCCATCCCGAGTAGTTGTCTAATCCTGTACTGGTTAGAAGAAAAGTGGGAAGTGGAGGATGTGTGTAGACTATACTAGTTTAAATAAGGCATGTCCAAAAGTTCCTTTTCCTCTACCACGTATTGATCTGATAGTTGACTCCACTTCAGGGTGTGAGCTCTTGTCCTTCCTTGATGCCTATTCTGGATACCACCAAATCAAGATGAAGGAGTCCGACCCATTTCGCGACTTCCTTCATCACCCCTTTTGGCATGTATGCGCTACGTGACGATGCCCTTCAGACTTCGAAACGCCGGAGCCCGCGTACCAACGGTGCATGCTCGGTGTCTTTTGGGGATCACATTGGAGAAACCGTGGAGGCCTACGTAGGCGACATAGTGGTCAAGACAAAGAAGGCCGATGACCTCATCACCGACCTTGAGATTGCCTTCCGATGTCTCAAGGCGAGGAGTGTCAAGCTCAATCCCGAGAAGTGCGTCTTCGGGGTCCCCCGAGGCATGCTCTTAGGATTCATCGTCTCCAAGCGCGGCATCGAGCCCAACCCGGAGAAGGTGACTGCAGTAACCAGTATGGGGCCAATCAAGGATCTGAAAGGAGTACAACGGGTCATGGGCTGCCTTGCGGCTCTTAGCCGCTTCATCTCACGTCTCGGTGAGAAGGGTCTGCCCCTGTACCGCCTCCTGAGGAAGTCGGAGCACTTCTCCTGGACCGCCGAGGCCCAGGAGGCTCTTGACAAGCTCAAAGCTGCCCTTACCAGCGCCCCGATACTAGTCCCTCCGGCCGAAGGAGAGCCCCTCCTCTTGTACGTCGCTGCGACAACCCAAGTGGTTAGCGCGGCCATTGTTGTTGAGAGACAGGAGGAAGGCCACGCCCTGCCGGTCCAAAGGTCGGTTTACTTCATTAGCGAGGTGCTGTCCGAGACCAAGATTCGCTACCCGCAGATCCAGAAGCTGCTTTACGCTGTGGTCCTAACTCGGCGCAAGCTCCGGCACTACTTTGACGCCCACCCAGTCACGGTGGTCTCCTCCTTCCCGTTGGGGGAGATTCTCCAGAACCGGGAAGTCTCAGGACGGGTCGCCAAGTGGTCCGTCGAGCTCATGGGGGAGACTCTCTCCTACGCGCCGAGGAGGCCATCAAGTCCCAAGTCTTGGCGGATTTCCTCGCGGAGTGGACCGACACCCGGCTTCCGCCACCTCGAATTCAGGCGGAGTGCTGGACCATGTACTTCGATGGGTCTTTGATGAAGACCGGCGCCGGCGCCGGCCTCCTCTTCATCTCGCCCCTCGGGGTGCACATGCGGTACGTAGTCCGCCTTCATTTCCCTACTTTTAACAACATGGCAGAGTACGAGGGCCTCCTTAACGGCTTGAAGATCGCCACCGAGCTCGGCATCAAGCGCCTCGACGTCCGAGGCAACTCGCAGCTCGTCATCGACCAAGTGATGAAGGACTCGAGCTGCCACGACCCGAAGATGGATGTATACTGCAAGGCGGTACGCAGCCTGGAAGACAAGTTCGACGGCCTCGAGCTCAACCACGTCACCCGGAGGTACAATAAAGCCGCCGACGAGCTTGCCAAGATCGCGGCCGGGAGGACCCCTGTCCCCCCGGACGTCCTTACCAAGGACCTTATGGCCCCCTCCGTCAGCTTCGAAGGCCGAGGCAGCGCGGCGGGCAACGGGGCCGAGCCCCCCCGGGGGGCTACGACCCCATCCGAGGCCGAGGCCCCCTCGGCGGATGACGTCGACGTCATGGAGCTGGACGAGGAGGACCCAGAAGCCGACCCCGAGCAAGATTGGAGGAAGCCGTACCTTGATTGGATCGTCCGAGGGGTCCTCCCTGAAGACTTCAACCAAGGCCGACGCATCGCGAGGAGAGCCAAGTCCTTCGTCATGGTGGAGGACGACCTTTACAAGCGAAGCCCCTCGGGGGTCCTGCAACGGTGCATCTCCACCAAGAAAGGGCTGAAGCTAGTCCACAAGATCCACGCCGGCGTCTGTGGCCATCACGCAGCGCCATGTTCCCTTGTCGGCAAGTGCGTTACGGCGGGGCTTCTCTTGGCCTACGCGATCGCCCCGGCGCCACCAGCGTGGTGTGCGCTGCGAAGGCTGCCCGATTACTACGCTCGCCCGAGACGCACCTACCCCGGCCCAAGCGCTCCAGACTATCCCTATCACCTGGCCATTCGCCGTGTGGGGACTCGACCTCGTCAGACCTCTCAAAAAGGCGCCCGGGGGCTTCACCCACTTGCTGGTCACCATCGACAAATTCTCCAAGTGGATTGAGGCACGCCCGTCACCAACATTCGATCCGAGCAAGCGGTCTTTGTTCTTCACGGACATCATCCAAGCGGGGTCCCAAACTCCATCATCACCGAACCACGGCACCCGGTTCACGGGGAAGAAGTTTTGGGACTTCTACTTACGTAAAACCGGATACGCATTATGCGGCCTCTTTGTCGCCCATCCCCAGACAAACGGACAGGTAGAACGTGCCAATGGCATGATTTTGCAGGGACTCAAGCCTCGGATCTTCAACAAGCTCGACAAGTTCGGCAAGAGGTGGCTCGACAAGCTCCCCTCGGTCCTCTGGAGCCTCAGGATGACGACTAGCCGAGCCATAGGATTCACGCCCTTTTTCCTGGTCTACGGCGCCGAGGCTGTTCTCCCCACTGACTTGGAGTTCAGCTCTCCGAGGCTCAAGGCCTACGACGAACGGCGTAACCAGGTGGCTCGGGAGGATTCGCTGGACATGCTCGAGGAAGCAAGGGATGCTGCCCTCCTACACTCAGCTAAATACCAGCAGTCCCTCCGACGCTACCACGACCGACGCATCCGAATCCGAGACCTCAAGGAAGGTGACTTGGTGCTACGTCTCCACCAGGACAACCGAGGCCGCCACAAGCTCACGCCGCCATGGGAGGGCCCCTACATCATCGCCGAAGTCCTCAAGCCGGGCACCTACAAGCTCGCTAACGAAGACGGCCAAATCCTCAACAACGCTTGGAACATACAACAGCTACGTCGCTTCTACCCTTGAAAATTTCCAAGCTTCATACACACTTTTGTACCTCGCGTTTTTTCTCTGGAGAAATGAAAGTAACAAGTACCTGTACTTTTTTCCGCAAACGTAACACACACCCGAGGCCCTCGGGGGCTAAGGATTTCAATTACAATAACACTCCCGCAAGGGTTGAGTGAGACTCAGTTTTGACTTACCAAAACTGAGCCTCCCTCGGGGGCTAGAAAGGGGGAACCCCCTTGGAAAGCATCCCAAAAACACTACTCATTTTTCATCGGTCGTTTTTCATAAAATTTTCGTACCCAAGTCTCGAACACTTAGGAAAGAGCAGCTAAGGGAAGTCGTTCCGAGGCTAGGGCTGACCGAGCCACAAGGCCTCCTACGCCCACGCGCTACGGAACCTTTACTCACCACCCTCGGCCAAGGGAGGACTTCAGGCATTTACGAGAAGGTTGTTATGCAAGTAAGGGTCGGCAGAGCCGCGAGGCCACCTACGCCCGTGCGCTACGGTACCTCCACTCGCTGCCCTCGACTAACGTACGACCTCTAAAATAGTCTCACAAGCCTCTAACCTAAGTACGGACCGAGATCAAAAAAGGCACGAAAAGCAAGCAAAAACGACCACAAAACGCAAGGCCACGACGGGCCATAAGCATAAACACTTCCAAAAACTAACATAGTTTTTTACAAGGGCACCCCTGGCCCGAACCGCGAGAATCCATCGGGGGCATCCGACCGCCCACCCTCCCCCGACGTCGGCGGCCCGTGGCGTTGCAAAGATCGGCCCCTTCAGCAGCCGGGGAAGATAGCCGGCGTGAAGTGCCCAACCAGCGCAGTCGTGGCCTCTTCAGCCCGCTAGACCAGCTCGGCAAACAACTCAGCTTCGCGACCCTCCTCGTCCTCAGCGACGATAAGCCCCTCGGCAACTTTGGGGAGGTTGAGGTCGTAATGGGACAGGGTTATCGCAAGGGTGTGCGACACGCCGGTCCGAAGGTCGGACTGAAGGGTGGCGTTCATGCGTGCCTCCACTCGCCTGGGCAGCGCCTCCAGGCGGCCTAGCGGACTGCTGCCGGCGGGCTCGCCGGCCTCGACCTCAGTGCAGACGGTTTGAACCTTCTCCTTTAAGGTGTCGAGCTCGCCTTGCGCCGAGGAGTAGGCCGCCTGCGCCGCATCAAGAGCCGCCGTTTGCTCCGACGACTTCCCCCTCAGCTCTGTGTCCACAGGGGGTCAATCTCGAGCAAGAAAGCAAAAGATATGTTACCCAAAACATAAAACTTACCTTCCGTCAGCGCTATCTCCTCCGCCAGTTGCTCCCGGAGCCTGTTGGCCTCGTTCAGCGCCTGTCCGAGCTCGGCCCGCACCATGATGACATCATCGACAAAGAGCTGGTGATCGGTTTCCACGTTCACCAGATTCGATGTCAAAGTCTCAACGGTGTCGTTCGCCCGGGCAACCGCCGTGACCATCGCCTCCTTCTCAGCTCGGACCTTGTCGAGCTCCGACGACTGCTTCGCTAGGGACTCCAACAGAAGAGCGTTCCGCTCTTGAGCCTCGGAGGCCTCGACCTTCAGGTCCGAGACGAGGAGGAAAAGGTCGGCGTTTTCAGCACTCCGGGCAGCCAACTCAGCGCGCAGCCGACTTGCCTCCTGCTGCTGGAGGTGGAGCGCGCCGCCGAGACCTGCCCTCAACTGGAGGAACTGCGACTTCTCCCGGGACGCCTGCGCCAGACCCTGCAACAATCAGATCCAATGGGTTAGCCATTTTCAGCGCCAGCGTCAAAGCAAGGCTTCGGACACGGCGTTGAAGTTACCTTCATCACGTCAGGTGAGATCCTCGAGACGATCGTCGAGACCAAATTGGAGCAGATCTTGGTGACTTCGGTACTTGCCGGTATGCTCCCATTGCTCTGCTGGGCGTCCAAAGCACATAAACCGGCCGGCCCTCCGGGTCCCGGCGATCCGACCAAATGATCCGCGGTGGCGCTGCCGGCTTCGGCCCTGTAGCGGACCACCTCCCGGCTGGAAGACTCCTCGACGGGCGCCGCAGCCGACGACCCCACGCGATCATCGCCTGAGGAAGCCGTGTCCATAACGGCTACCTCTTTCCCGCGCAGAGGTGGTATCCCCCCGAGGAGGGGATCTCCACCACCTCCCCCGTGGCGTGGCTTTGGGGCGGAACCGCACTGCTCCACCATAACCACGTCGGCGGCAGCCTCCGGCAAAGGCGTCACAGGCTCCGGCGGCGGCGTCATCACGGCCTCCGTGCCGGGCGCTTGCACCGCCTCTCCACCACTGGCCGGGGGATCGGCACCCCGACCGGTGGCATCTCGGCCACCTGCCTCGGATGCCGCAGCGCCACCACCGGGGGGCAACGATAGTGCTCACCTTCGCCTCGGCCCCTCGTCTCCGGCCGCTTACGCTGAGCAAGTAGAGCCGGGGCAGGGGCCGTCTTTTGCGCTTTTTGGCTGCGACGGCGACAAGAGTGGAATCTCAGAGGGAAAGAAGAAAGAAAAAACGATGGAAAAAAGTTCCGGGACGGGGAAAAAACGCTCACCCAATGACCGGCGGCTTGAACAATTGGTTCGCTGGAGCCGTGGTCGTCGGGATTCGAATCGAGGGGCCCTCGGCTGGCGCAGCCGCGGGGGCCGCGGGCACGGGACGCAGGCCCTCTATCGCCGCCACCTCCTCGGCAGACCCGGCGCTCCGCCCTCGGCAGTCTCCCTCACCGTCGCTAGCTGCTCGGGGGAAGGACCGAACCGCCCTCGCCAGGGGTCGGACGGCGCGGAATGACTCGGGAGGGCCTCCTCCCCTCCCCCGACGGAGTCACGCCTTCACCCCTCGGCCGTTCCCTAGACGTAACGAGGGGGACAGGGCGGCATCTCCCTCCCGACGCCCGCGGCGTCCTCCCTCCCTCTCCATGGGAGGGCGTCACGGCCTCGGACTCAACGCGCGGCCTCGACTCTGATGAGGCCGAGGCCGAGGCCCGCGCGGTGGACTTCTCCGCCGCCCGCCTCTACGGCGCGTCATCAGGAACTGGGGGCTGGGCCATCGACCCCCTCAGCGCCTCCTCCTCCATGAAGTCGAAAAAGTCAAGGTCGTCCCCCTCGTCATCCTCATCATCGTCATCAGCGCCGGTGGTCTCGGGAGGGTGTCGGCTCCCAGGGGAGTCCCTGTTCCTCCCGCCCGGCGCCGCGGCTTCTCCCGTGTTCCGCAGGCTCTTACGCTTATGACGCGTTCGGTCTGCCTTGTTCTCCTTCTTCTTCTTCCGCTTCTCCGTGAAGGCCTTGTTCGCCTCCTACTCCGCGGAGATTTTGGGGGCTTGGACTTCTTCAGCTTCCCGGCCAAACCCTACAAAGAAGAGGACGGGATAAGGATGGAGGGGGGAGATGCGGACATCAACTGTCCGGGATCAATCACAAGAACTTACCCCAGAGATATAATCGGGGTCGGGGCGCATTACGACCTTGTAGAGGTAGGAGGTGTCTGCCACCACCGCCGCCTTCTTGGTTCGAGCAACGATCTCGTCGTGCTCGAGGTCGATGGATGACATCCTCATCCCGACCCAGCTGCTGATGTCCTTCATGTCGAACAGGCAGGTCCGCCTCGCCATGAGGGGTAGGACTCGCCGCCTGTGGAAGGCGGTGATAACGACTGACGTGTCCAGCCCTTGGCGGATCAGCACCCTCAGGGCGCCGAACACTTTCTTCAGCGGGGTAACCTTCTCCGGGATCAGCTCCTCCTTCCACCTCGCTGGCTCCGCCTCAAACACCTTCCCGGTGAAGGCAGGCAGGTGGCCGAAGTCGTTCCGGAGGTAGAACCACTTCGCGTGCCAGCCGCGATTGGAGGAGGCGAGTTTCGCCGGGATGTAGGAATCCCGGTGGCGAGCTCGTAGCTGCAGCATGCATTTCCCAGCGTGGACCACCAGCCTCTTCCCCCTCTCGACGCCTTTGAAGTAGATGGCGCCCTCAAAGAAATGGAGCCAGAGGTCCTAATGGGCCTCAATTCCGAGAAACCCCTCGCACAGGGCGACGAACACCGCCGCCTGCGTAATGGAGTTAGGATTGAGGTTCTGCAGCTCCAGGCCGTAGTACTCGAGGATCGCCCTCAAGAACCGGCCCACCGGCATCCCGAACCCGTACTCGTGGAATGCCGTGAAGCTCACGACGTATCCCGGCGGCGGGTGCGGGGACAGATGGCCGGCCGGTGGAACCATCCACTCCGGCCTGGCGTCATCGGTGCAGGGGCGGAGAAGTCCCTTCCCCACGAGCGCCAGCAGCTCCGCCAACGTCACGGAGCTCGACTCCCACTCATCCACACCGACGACCGTGACTCTCGATGCCATGGCAATGGCGGGATAGGTGAACGGCGGTGAGTCCTCTCCCTTCTCACTATTCCTTCTCCTCTCGGCGGCGCTTGGGCAGATGGCGACGGCGGGAGAGGCAAAGGCGAGCGCAAGGGCGAGGAAGGCAAGAAGAAAGCCAGCCACCGCCTGTGCCAGGTACTTATACCCAAAAACCCCAGTCCGTTCGATTGCCCGCATTTAATGCACAATCACTCTGGGATTCCCTACTCAATGGCATATCACACGGAGTCCCAGCGCCACAAGACGGTGGCCAAAGCCCCACACGGGCCCGCGGCACCCCACGCACGGCACAGGGTTTTTCCTCCACAAAAAGATCCCGGGCGCACGGAGCCCGGGGCCTGACGCTGGCGCGGCTCCATGGCCGCTGCCGCACACGCCACCGCCACGTCTCCACGTGGGACCCGCACGACGCTGTATGTCAAACCGCCTCGATGCGTGGGGGCCCGCCACCTCTCCCGTGAGGTGGCGTAACGGCGCCGCCCGCCCGAAGAGGCCGCCTCAAAAGGCGCGCCCACGACCCCACGATCGAAGTTTCCACATTTAGGCGCTTCCTTCCCCTAGAAGAAGCTTGGGCGACGGCCCATGTGCGGTCCCGTAGGTTCATGGGCTGGCCTACCACGGGTTCGACGACCGCCTTAGGACAACAGAGTCAGGGGATGGCTCCGGACGGTCTCATACACAGCCCGGCCCCCTGCGGCGAGGGACCGTCCCGACGCCGTGTCCGAGGCGTGAGGGCAGTGAATTAGGGGGGATCCCCGCGGGAGTGCAACGAGCCCTCGGGACTGGCGGACGGGACCCGGGCCCCGCCTCAGACACACCTTGCAGGCTCGAATGGAATGCGCCTCCGGGCCCAGCCAACCCCTAGCGAACGGGGCACAGGCATTCCACTAGGACTAACCCGTTAACAGCTCACCGGATCTAGCCATGTTCGGCACTCGTCGACGACAGCATGGTGAAATCCACCCTCCTCCCTGCGGAAGGGAGGCAGAGGTACGAACAAAACTGACGACCAAGTACCCCTAGCGAACGGCCATCCAGTACATGACAGGCTCGTGAAAGGCAAGTATTCAGAAGCATTCGGCAAGCATCCATGCGGGTGGCTATTCCTAGCAATTCGGCAAGTGTCCATGCGGTCGGCTAACTCTGAACGATTCTGCAAGTGTCCATGCGGTCGGCTAACTCTGAACGATTCGGCAAGTGATCGTGCGGTCGGCTATCTTTGAAGGCAGTGGCTCCAATCGGGAAACAAAAAAGTGGCAAGTTAAATCCGGTTAGAAGGAAAGAATCGTGATAATCAAGGACTCAGAGAAGGATTAGAGCAAGAACCGTCATATTTTCCTTAGTATTGTGTAATCGTAATCTTCTAGGAATCATGTTATGTCCAGGGTATAAATATAAGCCCTCAACCATTGTAAAAGACGTTCACAACCAAATCAATACAATCAGCCCCGTGCCAAGTTTTCGAGTCCTTTGTCGTGTCGTCGAGTTCTTCGAGAGGAGCCATCAATCCGTCGACCTCCATAAGTTCCAGCAACCTTGCTATCATGTCTAGTATCATGCGGTGGATTTAGACGTTGATGCAAGTAGTCTTGTTTGTCTCGACTGAATGGCCGTGCGGCAGGCGTCTGCTTGATAATCAAGAGGTCTTTGCTTATGCTTTGTTTATCTCGACTGGATGGCCGCGGCGCGGCGTTAGCTTGATAGCTTAGCAAAGCAAGATGGTTATCGGCTCTATTAGATTTGGCAAGGTCTAGATAGATTCATTAAGTTATCATGTGTTGCATGTTTTTAATTACTTGTAACACTCTTTTGCCCAATCTAGATTGATTAGGTTCGGCTTCTTACTTTTTATAGATCCATTTGTTTCTCTAACGTTTTTATTCTTATATTATCATGATAGATAGATCATATGCTTACATAGCCGAATTAGATCAATCTAGATTGTTACATGTTGTGGGTTCTTACATGTTAAAAGCGTTTAAATCTTGATAGGATTGAGTGTCGTGCGGCGGATACAAGTTCTTGATGGGTTTATTCGTGATAGCTTGTTTGTTCCTTCTTCATGGACCCCGAGTCGGCTAGTTTGCCGAGCTTGGTTATGCTTCAACTCATGATCGACTTTTACTTGTTCAAACATGTCTTCTCATGCAAGCGTGTTCGGCAATCAATTTTTACGTGTCTTTTATCTTTATATTAGCCGAATGAATCATAAACATGATTGGCAGACAGTTTCTATAGCCGTATGTCATCGTAAGTGGCTTCGAGGGGCCGTATATGTGGAACTGTCTGGTCTCACCCGGCATGTTTCGATTTTTGTATTTAACAATCTTTTTGTCCCTTGTCGGTTTTCAGGTCAAACCGGTTGGCACGCTTCGGATCTTCAAACCGCCCGGTCACCCGATTGAAGCCACGCTTTCCGGCTTGCTGTGTGTGTGAGGCACAAGTGCACCACATTTTGTGTCAACACACTTTTTGGCATGCCTAGTGGGACCCCATCGTTCAAGATGCCTAAAATCAACAACGACCACGTTCTGGATGTGACCATGGATGAGTTGCTGGAGAATTTGAGGGAATTGGTGCAGCAAGCATGTGAGCAATTTCAACAGAAGTGCTTGATGTCCTTTTCTAAAAATAAGAGCAACAAGGTGATCCAGAAACAATCATTGCCAAGGGTTCTTCTTCCACATCAATCTGATTTTACTGAAGAAGAGGATGCTCAAAAGATGTCAGAGTTGGTTCACAGGGCTCTGGGAGAAACTATAACGAATCATCATACAGCTTTTCTGAATACTTTTCGTGCAATCATGGTTAGCACTTTCGGCCCAACGGCCGATAAATACTTCAAGGAGAACGCTGGCCCAATCCACGGACCAACACTTTTCAATGTACCAAAGTATCAAGAAAAGCCCACTAGAGATGGTGGAGCATCTGGTTCAAACAAGGGAGAATCAGCCCCCAATGAAAAACAACAGCCTCCTACCTATGGCCATGTGACATTTGGTATAACAGGAGATGTACCCCCATCAGCTTTCAAAGTGTCTCCAGCATCAAATAGGTTGCAGAGGAATATGTATGGAGATGGATATTAGGAATTTACTGATTATACTGCTTTGGATGCTTTGCCGAATCCAAGATACAAGAGTGCGTCAAGTATACCTTCTGGAAGGCAAACACGTGGAACTCCGAATTCAGACGTTGATCTTATTATGCATAGGATGGCTGATATGATGTAGAATCAGTTCGGCCTAAAGCCAAAAAATCAATCCTATTCATACAAGTCTCCTTATCCAGAATGGTACAATAGAGTGGCACTTCCTCCAAGGGTCAAGCCTCCAACGGATTTGACTAAGTTTTCTGGTCAAGATGATACTAGCACTTTGGAGCATATCAGTCGTTACTTGATGCAGCTTGGGGAGGCCTCCACAGACGAAGCTTGGAGAATTCGATATTTCCCTTTGTCTCTCACAGGGCCAGCTTTCACATGGTTTACCTCCTTGCCAGCCCATTCCATTGGTACATGGGCAGAGCTAGAGCAGAAGTTTCATGCATATTTCTTTACGGGTACTAATGAGAAGAAGCTGGTTGACCTCATGAGTTTGAGACAGAAAGCTAATGAAACACCACAGGAGTATCTTCGCAGGTTTAGAGAAACCAAGAACCTTTGCTATTCTCTGAACTTACCGGATGATCAGTTGCCAGGGATGGCAATAGCGGGCATGCAGCCGAACGTCAGAGAGAAGCTATTCGGCATGGAGTTTGATGACCTTGGTCAACTTTCACAGCGATTGGCAGCTATGAGTAATCAAGCCCAAGGGTTCAAGAGAGATAACCGCTTCCAAAAGGGTAATGTTGCTAGTGAAATGTATCAAAGTTTTCTGGAAGAAGCAGCTGAATATGATGATGATGATGAGATAGCTGCAGCTGAACTGACTTGGGCAAAAGAGCCTACTCAAGTTAGTCAACGTTGGTTGAGGCAACAAAAGGGAACTTATGACTTTGATGTCTCTAAATCAGACAAGCTTTTTGATCTGTTAGTAAGGGAAGGACGCATTAAACTGCCAGAGGGACATCCTATGCTGCGTCCTGAAGGAGTGAAAGACAAGAAGTACTGCGGCTACCACAACACCAACTCTCATTCTATCAATGATTGCCGAGTGTTCAGAGTGCGGATTCAGAAGGCTATCCAGGAGGGACATCTGAAGTTTGATGGCAAAATGAAGATTGATGGTTAGCCTTTTCCTCAGAATATGATTTCTTTCTCTATGAATATGGTTTCTGCAGATGATTCTAAAGGTAAAGGCAAGGTGAAGGTGTTAACCTCCGACAGAGCAAAGAAAAACAGTACTGTCGATCTTGATCAGCAGATCACAACTGAGGAGCTGAAGGAAAAAGTTCGGTTCAAGAATAGCCGAACCGAAAAAGGTGAAACTTCTAAGCCTAGGGTTACATCATGTATTCTATTGAACAAATGGCAAAGGCAGCAAGAAAGAGAGTACTACGAAGAGCAAAGGTTTATAGAAGAACGCCGGAGATATGAAGAAGAGGTGTATCGTAGAGAGCAAGAAGAACACATAAGAGAGATGGAGCAGTCTCATTGGGGGTGTTCATTCTTTAAACATTGTTGGAATGAAGGCTTGAAGTTGCCTGCTAGAAACAATTGCCCTGAATGCAGTGATCAATATTTTGGGTACAGGCAATCTCGAGTCAACCGCCGTCCGGTCCATGAAAGACTTGGAACACAGTTTTCTGAGGACGATCGGCGCTTAAAAATAGACAGTTTTGAGAATCAGCAAAGGAAGAGGTTTGCAGACCAACGTTGGACTCATTATAAAGGATACAATGGAGAGGAAGGTCCCCATGAATACGTATGGCAGAGAGGACAGTGGTGCCCTCCAGGACTGAGGAAGAGCCAAAAGAGAAGAGTTCAACGTTTGAGGAATGAGGAGCTAAAACAAGCAGCTGTTGAGGAGAAGCGGACATGGCGCCCTAAAAAGAAACCGGATGGGCATGGTCCTTCAGGTGATGCATGCATGGCCTTTTTCCTCCCATCAGAGTTCATAGCTCCTGAAAACCAGGATGTCCAAGAAGAAGTATACTCCGATTTTGATGAAAGTGAGTTTCAAGATTTGATGGCCCAACTTGTCTTGACGCAGCAGGCGGTTTTCGACAAACCAGCCAAATATCGTCATTTGAAGCCACTTTATCTAAAAGGATACGTCAATGGCAAGCCTCTGACTAAAATGTTTGTTGATGGAGGAGCTGCTATCAATATCATGCCATATGCTACCTTCAGGAAACTTGGGATGACCGGTGAGGACTTGTTAAAAACTGACATGATTCTTAGAGACTTTGCTGGCAATCCTTCTGATACCCGTGGAGCTGTGCATGTCGAGTTGATGATTGGGTCAAAAACCTTGATTACTACATTCTTTGTCATTGATGGCAAGGGGGCATACAGTCTGCTTCTAGGAAGAGATTGGATTCATGCTAATTGCTGCATTCCTTCAACCATGCACCAGATTCTTATTCAGTGGGTTGGAGATGATATTGAAGTTGTTCACGCTGACGATTCCGTGAGTGTCGCTGCTACGGAACCTGCTTACTGGGAATATGATGGCATTGATTGTTTTTCCGGCAAAATGTGGGGAGAAGGTCCTGTGAATGTCTTCAACAGAGATCAACAGCCGATCCAAGCAGTCGGCTCTCACAGTAATTTTTAATGGGTAATCCAATCGATGGCAACAAAGGAAAGCTGGGACGCGGTTTTATGTCGGCCGACAAGTTGGAAGAGATAAACGTTGGTGATGATACTAAGTCAAGGCCGATGTACATTAGCGCGAACTTGGATCCAGAATATAGATTACAATTGATAGATCTTCTAAAAGAGTTTAAAGATTGTTTTGCTTGGGATTACACAGAGATGCCCGGATTGGATCGCTCTATTGTTGAACATCGATTACCTATTAAGCCCGGATATCGCCCCTACAAACAACCTCCATGAAAAATTTATAAAGAGGAGGTATTGGCCGATGTGAAAAAAGAGATTGAAAGATTACTAGAAGCAAACTTCATTCGGCCATGCAGGTATGCAGAGTGGATTTCAAGTATAGTTCCAGTATACAAGAAGAATGGAAAGATGAGGGTCTGTATAGATTTCAGAGATCTCAATAGAGCTACTCCTATGGACGGATACCCGATGCCAGTTGCCGATTTGCTGGTAGACGCAGCGGCTGGATATGAGGTGATTAGCTTTATGGATGGGAATGCTGGTTATAACCAAATTTTCATGGCAATAGAAGATATCTCAAAGACAGCCTTCAGATGCCCCGGTCATATTGGTTTGTTTGAATGGATTGTCATGACATTTGGGTTAAAGAATGCCGGTGCAACTTACCAAAGAGCTATGAATTATATCTTTCATGAGTTGATCGGCAAGATTGTAGAAATCTATATCGATGACGTGGTAGTCAAATCTAGAAATTATGAAGGGCATTTAGCCGATTTGAGGAAGACTCTAGAATGCACTAGAAGGCATGGTTTGAAAATGAATCCAAACAAATGTGCTTTCGGAGTCTCGGCTGGTGAATTTTTGGGGTTTCTAGTCCATAAAGGAGGGATTGAAGTTGGGAAAAAGAGCATGGAAGCAATAGATAAAGTTGTCCCTCCAACTAATCTCACAGAGTTACAATCACTGCTTGGCAAGATTAATTTTGTAAGAAGATTTATATCCAATTTATCAGAAAGAGTTTTGCCTTTCTCTCCGCTATTGAAACTCAAGAAAGATCAAGAATTTGTATGGGGTGACATACAATAGAAGGCTTTTGATGAAATCAAAGAGTACATGAAGGCACCACCTGTGCTGGTACCTCCACAACTTGACAAGCCTTTTAAGTTGTATGTGGCGGCCGATAGCCTAACAATAGGATCGGCCCTCATGCAAGAATTTGAAGGAAAGGAGAGAGTAATAGCTTATCTTAGCCAAAAACCTGTTGGATCCAGAGACAAGGTATTTGGCTACAGAGAAACTTTTTGCTTGTGTGTGTATTATTCATGTACCAAATTTTGGCACTACCTGTTAAATGTCGAATGCGTGGTAGTTTCTAGTTTTGATGTAATAAAGCATATGTTATCAATGCCAATTTTGAATGGAAGGATTGGCAAGTGGATTTTGGCTTTATCGGAGTTTGATTTAAAATATGAATCGGCAAAAGCGGTAAAAGGTCAAATTATTGCTGATTTTATTACCCAACATCGTGATCTTTCTATTGAAATGATAAGCATTGTGCCTTGGGCTTTATTCTTCGATGGTTCATCCTGTAGCAAAGGTGGTGGTGCTGGTATTTTCTTGATTTCTCCACAAGGAGTAACCTTTGAATATGCTATTCCCATTGAATTCTATGTTACTAATAATCAAGCGGAGTATGAAGCATTACTTAGAGGGCTTCGGCTTCTTATAGAGGTAAAAGCTGTTGCTGTTGAAATCTTTGGGGATTCTGAGTTGGTGATTAACCAATTGACTGGCCAGTATGAGTGCAAGAATGACGTATTAAGGGAATATTATGAAAAGTGCCGGGAACTTTTGAAAAGTTTTCGAGTGGTAACCTTGCATCATATCCCTAGGGGGCACAATGAAGAAGCAAATAAGTTAGCTCAAGTTGCTTCCGGATATCGTGAAAATCAAGAAATTCTCGCTATAGATAAGAATGTTTCTGATGCTGATCAAGAGATTGGTGATTGGAGGTGCGAGATTGCCGATTATCTAAGAAATCCATCACAGAAAGTTTCCCGAAAGTTCAGGTACAAAGCCCTCAGGTTCGTGCTTCTTGATAATCAATTATATTACAAATCTATAGATGGAGTATTGCTTAAATGCTTGGATCAAGAAGAGG
This sequence comes from Chrysopogon serrulatus, assembly GCA_015844335.1. Taxonomy (NCBI): domain Eukaryota; kingdom Viridiplantae; phylum Streptophyta; class Magnoliopsida; order Poales; family Poaceae; genus Chrysopogon; species Chrysopogon serrulatus. The sequence goes on from JADLZL010002502.1 coordinate 124,675, forward strand.
CCAGAAAGGTGATGTATGAAGTGCATGAAGGATTGTGTGGTGCACATCAATCGGCTTACCGAATGAAGTGGATAATTAGGAGAATTGGTTATTTTTGGCCGACTATGTTAGAGGATTGTTTTGAATACTATAAGGGGTGTCAAGATTGTCAAAAATTTGGCAATATTCAAAAGGCTCCAGCATCTGCTATGAACCCAATAATCAAACCTTGGCCATTCAGAGGATGGGGCATAGACTTAATTGGCCAAATTAATCCTCCTTCGAGCAAAGGACATAAGTTTGTGCTCTTGGCCACAGATTATTTTACCAAGTGGGTTGAAGCTATTCCTTTGAAGAAAGTTACATCAGAGAACATGATCAGCTTTGTTAAAGAACATATAATTTACAGGTTTGGAATCCCTCAAACTATAACAACTGATCAAGGGACTCAGTTTACTTCCTCAGAGTTTTGTGATTTTGCCGAAGACATGGGAATTAAGTTGTATAATTCTTCTCCTTATTATGCACAAGCCAATGGCCAAGCAGAAGCATCAAATAAGATCATGATCAAGGTCATCCAGAAGAAAATTGATGAGAAACCGAGAAGATGGCATTTGGTTCTCAATGAAGCTTTGTGGGCTTACCGAATGGCTTGCCATGGATCTATTCAAACGTCTCCCTATGAGTTAGTTTATGGGCATCATGCTGTTTTACCATGGGAGTTACAATCAGGTTCAAGATGAGTTATGTTGCAAAAGGATTTGGAGAAAGAAGACTATAAAAGTCTAATGATGGATGAGTTGGAGGATTTGCATCTAATTCGTCTCAAGGCATTGGAAAATATTGAGAAGAACAAGATACGTGTTGCCAAGTATTATAACAAGAAAGTTAGAGTGAAACAATTCACAGAAGGTGATCTAGTTTGGAAAACTATACTACCGATTGGAACGAAAGATAGAACATTCGGCAAGTGGTCTCCGAATTGGGAAGGACCTTTTCGAGTAGTGAGATGCGTGCCTGGCAATGCATATATATTAAAGACTTTGTTCGGAGAGGAATTTGCCAGAGCTATCAATGGAAGATTTCTTAAGAAATATTACCCCAGTGTCAAAATTGGTTCATGAAAAGGAATCAGAAATCAAACAAGATAGCCGATGAAGGAACATCGCCTTTAGTTCAAAAAATTGTGGAATTAAAAATAGCCGATACAGTTTGTATCGCCTTTAGTACAAAAATGTCCACGTATAACCGAATGGACTACCGAGAGAGGTGACTTCAGCATTACATGCGGTTGGTTTATCGGGAGAAGAGAAAGGTGAAGCCTTGAATGAAAATACTGAACGACATGTCAAATCGGTTGCAACGCAAGACTAAGATCTAGTCGGCTAAGGTGATGTCATGCGTTCGGGAAACATCTTTCGGAGTTGCGTTGTTCAGAAAATGCTGAAGATATCTATTCGGCCATTCAAGACAGAGATCGTAAACAAGCACATTGCAGAAGATAATTTTTATTTACAATCAATCCAATCCCTAATTACAAGCTACTCCTCAAACAATTTGTTGAGGACAGATTGAGCATCAGTGGATTGGGCGATGGCAGCAGCATGGTCCTCGTAGAGCTCCAGTTGCTCGTTGATGTTCTCGATGTCTTCTGGAGGCCCGCCAGAGAAGCCGACTGGCTGGACGGAGTAGTCTTCACCAGTCCGGGAAGACATCGCCGCCAGTCCCATGGAGACACCAAGGTGCACACCATGGGTGGCGACCTGATCAATGCGGCCGTCCGCATCATCAAGGCGCGCCTCAGCGGTCTCCCCCTGGGCGTTCACCTTATCAGCGATCCTGTTCGCCGCAGCCTTCAGTCGCTCATTCTCCGCAGAAAGTGCTGAACAGGGGAGAAAATGAGTCTGCAGACAGAAAGATCAAGAAAAGAAATCTATGCAGAGATGTCGAACCGGTGATGGCGTCGCAGAACTGCTTGCGCTGGTCCTCCCACTCGGCTTGCTCAATGCCGAGCTGCTTGGAGACGTCGCCAAGTTCCTTCCGGGCATCATCCCTCTCCTTGCGGAAGGTGAGCGCCTCCTCATGAACGTACAGAGGATCTTCTCCCTCTGACTCCGTCGGACCCTAAGGATTGGGGTTGTATGAGTTGTCGGACTCGGAGGAGCTCGACGAACTGGAGGAAACCGTAAACATATGCAGGGGTGGTCGAAGTGCCCGGTTGGGTCACCGTCATTGGAGGGAGCAGATGATACTGGCCGGTGATGACCCTCGCCCTAAGTAGATGAAAGGAATCAAAATCGGGGAAGATGAACAGGAAGTATAAACCGCAAGGGGGCAACCGATTGATTCTCACCCATGGCGTTGACGGCGCGGTGCTCGGCTTCCTTCTGCCTCTCCCTCGGCAGGGCGCTTACCACGGTCGTCACTGTTCACCATTGGAGCTTTGGAAACTAGATTTCTTTCTGGATTGATCTGGGCAGAGAGACGAAGAGACGGCGATGAGAGTGTTTGACTGGAGATGACAATGAAGGCTAGAGGAGGGTCTTATTTATAAGCCGAAGTGGAGAATCGTGGCGTATATCTCGGAGTATTCCAAGTTTAATTTAAGTAGGGTTTCTCCTTTTTGGGCCGTTATCGGACTGGGCTAGGTTCGGCTAAATCAAAAAATTGACGTTTCGAAGGGAATCGGCTATTCTCCTAATCGGGAAGATAAAGGCAATCGGCTATATTATCAGTCAAACAGAGATGTAAAAGCCAAAGGATGAAAAGGAATGCAATTGCTCAGAAATACAGTATACTACATTTGGATGTATTACAAGGCGATGCTTTACTCGCCCAGGAACAGTTTGATTGCATCTATGGCTTCAGTCCTGATTCGGCTAACCTCATCTAGCACCTTCTTGTCATCATCTTCAGAACCTTGAATCTTGGTGAGCTTTGTTCTGATCTGCTGGTTCTCTTTGATGACGGATGTTATCTTTGTTTTGGCTGCATCTATGGAGTTCAGCAGGTTGGCGATTTTATCCTTATGAGACTGGATTTTTTCATTTAGTTGAGCCAATTGAGATTCCAGCTTGGCCTTTTCCTCCTCCATGGCTTCCAGTTCAGGCTCCAAAGTTGCCAAGGATTGTTTAGCAGCCTGAATCTAGGAATGCAGTTCTTTGGCTTGTTGTTTCTTCATCAGATTGTCATTCTGCAAAGCAGCTCTGGAGGCTATGTTCTTGTTTGCCCTCCTGACCTTACCAAGATGGTCATCAAGATGAGTTGCAGATTCTAGGGGAACCCTGAGAGTTGGGGGGATTTCTTGGTCAATGAGTTCAACAAGGTCCCTTATCTGATCTGCATTTTGGACCAGGATATTTATGTCCTTGGCCAGCAGGAGAGCTATTTCCTTTAGCCGAGCTTGATTTTCTGTTGATAATCTCTGCTGAGATGTAGCTTCTTCACCTCTCTCATTGATATACTCCTCAACAGTGAAGGAGTAGCTGACAGTCGGCTTGATATCATCCTTAAGAAAAAGAAAAAATTGTTAGCCGATTGATCAAGTTTACTAAAGAATTCAGTGGGGCAAAGCATTACCTTTTGAACAGAATCTTCCTCAGTTTAAATTCTGCCCTGGCTTGTTGGAGGGCTTAGCTGGATGCCCAAAGATGATGAACTTGAAGCATGATGAGGGGAGGGTTCTTCTGCCGTCCTGTCCAAGAGTTGATCTGTTTCTAAAAAATACAAAGCAGTAGGGTGTGAGTACTATTGAATGCATCTAGTACAAGAAAAAGAGGTGATCAACTGAGAGAATAGTACCAATGTGACTAGTGGCTTCCTGGATTTCTGCATCTCCAGCAGAAGCCTGAGGAGAAATCTCAATGGTTGTTGGAGCATTGACTGATCTTGAAAGTTTAACCTGTGGCTGCAAGCAGAGGAAATAAGTACAAAATTATTGCCAAAAATAAGGACTGACAAGGGTATACCTTAGGAGACAGTTTGGCTTTCTTAGATCTTGTTTTTCTGGGTACAGTGACATCCTTGCTTGATTCAGCAGTAGCTTTCCTTTTGTATTCTCCTCTTAAAGGTGCTATACCCAAGGCTGCAGGGATTTTCATGAAGGCTACCAAAGTTGGAGCATTAAACCCCAAAGCAGGATTGGGTCCAGCCTGGTAATATTGGGCCACTTGGGAAGGAGGAATAGGCTCAACATCCTATGAATGACAAAGAATTAAAATCAGGAATAAACCCAATAGCAAGGAAGAATTATGGGTACAAGGAAATCACCTCACTGTCAGAAGCAAACTGAGCTTGCAGGTCTTGGCATAGAGGATGCACTGGTATGTTGAAGATATGGGCACACCACTCTTGCCACCAGGAAACAAACAGAGGATGGGCTCCAAGAGAAGGCTCATATGCTGGTAGCTCCCATCCAAGCTCAAAAACCTTCTTGGCCTCTATGTCATCTCCTATCTTCTCCCTGGGCCTTATAGTTTTGGAGAAGAACAGTCTTGGGGGCAGCTGACCACATCCTAATTGTCTGGCTACCATGTTTGGGTTATAGAATTCATAAGTGGGGTGCAACATTCTCCCATGATGAAATTCAGCTGGCAAGGTGCAAGGTTTGATGAAGGAGTTAAAAATTTCTGTAGACACTTGGTCTGAACAGCCAGTTTCATAGCTAAATTTGCAGGGGAGAGTTAGATTTTTATTTTCTCTGTAGGGGAGCCAGATCATATTGTCAAAGCCTTTGAAGAACAGCTTGAATAGATGGCCAATGTCTATGTCAATGGTGATGGAGGATGCTGCCTCTCCATATGTCTGACAAGCTTTTTCCTTCATTGTACCATCTTCAGCATAGTTGACTGAAGGAAAGCCCAAGTTATGGAGGTCTACAGAGACTATCTGATGCATATATAGCTGCAGCCACATCTGAACCAACCACCAGGGGCCATTTACACAGTGAATTTCTCCATGATGGCGCATCTAGGACAGTGATCTGATGCATCATGTGATAAACAGCCCCCAAGAGATACTTGCCCAGGGGGATCAAAGTGCCTGAAGCCAGTTCCTCAGCCATCACTATGTGATTCAGAGTTGGCTCATTAGATTTGCCACAGAAGATGAATCTGCTCAGCCACATATTCATGAAAGCCTTATACTCTTTGTCAGACACAGCACCAGTTGACATGTAAGTTTTGATGTATTTTGTCCATCCACCTCCTGACTTATCTGCCTTTTGGCTGCTGTTGCTCTTGTACTTGGAGGGGTACACTGGTGCTGTCACATTGAGGCCAGTCATCATGAAAATGTCTGCAGAGTAAAGGACATTGGACCATGGTCAAAGATGAAGGCATTAGTAGCATCAGACTAGAAGTGGGCGGCTGCTATCAAGAGGGAGTCGTTCCTAGATGTCTCTGACAGAGATAACTCCAAGCAATGCTGGATATCTTAAGATTCCCGGTGGATCGCTGCTCTTGTTCAAAATCCTCCGGTACCGGTCTCGCCATCCGCAAATGGGGAAACGGCCAAGTTTTGAAAGTGTTCGGCCACTGGTTCGGTGGAGTAATTCCGGATTTGAAAGGAATCCTCAAGGTCTCCTTCTCAATAAATTCAATCGGATCAGGATTTCCCATTGGACCAAGGAAGTAAGAATTGGGGTTCGCCGCATAGGGGATTAAAATCTCATCCTTGTATTCCTTCAAAGAACGATACACGGGGAGGAAGAGGAGTCAAAAGGAAGCAAAAGATCGATGAAAAATTATCGAACGCATGAGGAAAACGAGAATTACCTCTGGAACTCCATCCTGAGTCGCCATTGAAGGTTCGCGGTGGGTTTGAATCTAGATCGGAAGATTTGGATTTCGAGTGGCGGCTATGAGCTTGAACAGTGTTGACCTAAATGAGAAAGAGAGTTTGTGGTCAATTTCGGAATAAAATCACTTTTTATCCCGAAATTGAGGGGACATGTGTTAACACTGGATTTTGGTAAAGAGGATGATAGCGGTAGGCGGTACATATGACGGGCTCACGAAAGGCAAGTATTGAAGCATTCGGCAAGCATCCATGCGGGTGGCTATTCCCCGGCGGGTGTGTCCATGCGGTCGGCTAACTCTGAACGATTAGGCAAGTGTCCATGCGGTCGGCTAACTCTGAACGATTCGGCAAGTGATCGTGCGGTCGGCTATCTTTGAAGGCGGTGGCTCCAATGGGGAAACAAAAAGGTGGCAAGTTAAAGCCGGTTAGAAGGAAAGAATCAAGATAATCAAGGACTCCGAGAAGGATTAGAGCAAGAACCGTCATATTTTCCTTAGTATTGTGTAATCGTAATCTTTTAGGAATCATGTTATGTCTAGGGTATAAATATAAGCCCTCAACCATTGTAAAAGACGTTCACAACCAAATCAATACAATCGGCCCCGTGCCAAGTTTTCGAGTCCTTTGTCGTGTCGTCGAGTTCTTCGAGAGGAGCCATCGATCCGTCGACCTCCGTAAGTTCCGGCAACCTTGCTATCATGTCTAGTATCATGCGGTGGATTTAGACGTTGATGCAAGTAGTCTTGTTTGTCTCGACTAGATGGCCATGCGGCAGGCGTCTGCTTGATAATCAAGAGGTCTTTGCTTATGCTTTGTTTATCTTGACTGGATGGCCGTGCGGCAGGCGTTTGCCTGATAGCTTAGCGAAGCAAGATAGTTATCGGCTCTATTAGATTTGGTAAGGTCTAATAGATTCATTAAGTTATCATGTGTTGCATGTTTTTAATTACTTGTAACACTCTTTTGCCCAATCTAGATTGATTAGGTTCGGCTTCTTACTTTCATAGATCTATTTGTTTCTCTAACATTTTATTCTTATATTATCATGATAGATAGATCATATGCTTACATAGCCGAGTTAGATCAATCTAGATTGTTACATGTTGCGGGTTCTTACATGTTAGAAGCGTTTAAATCTTGATAGGATTGAGTGTCGTGCGGCAGATACAAGTTCTTGATGGGTTTGCTCGTGATAGCTTGTTTGTTCCTTCTTCATGGACCCCGAGTCGGCTGACTTGCCAAGCTTGGTTATGCTTCAACTCACGATCGACTTTTACTTGTTCAAACATGTCTTCTCATGCAAGCGTGTTCGGCAATCAATGCTTTACGTGTTTTTTATCTTTATATTAGCCGAATGAATCATAAACATGATTGGCGCAGGCAGTTTCTATAGCTGTATGTCGCCGTAAGTGGCTTCTTGGGGGCGTATATACGGAACTGTGCGGGTCTCACCCGGCATGTTCCGATTTTTGTATTTAACAATCTTTTGTCCCTTGTCAGTTTTCAGGTCAAACTGACTGGCACGCTTCTGGATCTTCAAACCGCCCGGTCACCCGATTGAAGCCATGCTTTCCGGCTTGCTGTGTGTGAGGCACGGTGCACCACATTTTGTGTCAACAGGGGGCTTCCCCGGCACAAAGGGCGAGGCTAGGAAACGTCAACTAACTCGCTCACCAAGCTCCTTGTCGGCGCCCGGCGGCCTGGGGCCCGGCAAACGGCGTAAACACGCAAACCAAAACGTGTGCAAGCCCTCGAAGAAACACTCACACTCCTCCAGAGATTCCATGGTATTGGGCAATCGTAGAGATTCAAAAACTCGGAGGAATGCCCACGGGCCACGATCACAATTAGAACACGTATAAGCCCCCAGAGGAGTGCCCACACTCCTCCGAGGCCTCGGGGGCTACACCCGGCGGGTGCGCTCGCGCGCCCCCATCGGAGAATATGGCCTCCGGGACGAACAAGCACCTTCACCAAACACGAGCAAACCCTCGGAGAGTCGCTCACACACCTCCAAGGCCTCGGGGGCTACGTCCGACGGGCGCGCTTGTGCGCACCCAACAAAGGAAAGCCAAAAACACCTAACGACGTGCCTAACAAAAACCTAGTATAAAGGTCACAACCTCCGAATGAGTATACTTACTCCTTCGAAGGTTCGGGGGCTACTGTCGGGGGCCAAAATAAGGGCCCTCCAAAGAATCAGGCCCAACGAACGCAAAGCAAGGCCACACAATAATGAAACATACTGCCGAGGCCCAAAGACACCGCTCACCGACCCGCTCGAGCCTCCCTTGCCGGGGCCTCGGGACGGGCGCTAACTTTCCGCCTCGTCGAGCCCTCCCCGGGGGGCCTCGGGCGGGCGCTAACGCTTCCGCCTCATCCAAGCCCTCCCACCGAGGCCTCGGATAGGCGCCGGCCTTCCGCCTCGCCCAAGCCCTCCCCCGCTGAGGCCTCGGGCGGCGCTAACGCTCCGCCTCATCTCGAGCCCCCTGCGCTGGAGCCGCTGGCGAATGCCGAAGTCCCCGCCCTCTTCCGAGCCCCTACGCTGGGGCCTCGGATGGGACGCGCCGTTCCCTGGCCAAACCAGGCGGCCGATCGACGATAATCGGCCGCCCGCCTTCCCACAAAGGACCGTCGTGAGCAATGTTATCCCTCCCGGGGGGGATGGGAGCCATCCCGTCACCACTCACCCCGCCATGATTACGCTTACTCCTACGGTGGCGACCAAGCACCGCCTTGTAGGGCACCTATGTCTAACCTCTATGACAGGTCCCATCCCGGAGTTCCAACACGACGCACACCACGCCCCGGGTCGACGTGACGGCGTCAACTCGTACGGAGCCCGGTCTTCCGGAGCCCCGGACACGTGGTGCACCTGTGTTTTTAGAGCTCGGGCTGGTGATGCGGACCTCGACTGGCGTATCTCAAGCCCGGCCACGCCAGATCTGACAGCGACACCCCGGCCCTCGGGGCCTCGGACCGGGGACAGTCAAAGCTACAAAGCAGGCTGTGGGCTCGGATACGCCCCATGATGTCCTCGCCAACCTCCTCGCAGGGGACAGACGTCCCTTCCGTCACCAGGCCCGAGGAGAGCTCCTCAGGACGACGCCCACAACCGGCAGCGCGGCGCCGTACACAACAGGGCCGCCATCCACACCAAGGCCTCAACACTAGAGGGGAAGACGTTTCCAGAGCCTCGGACAAGGCCTCGGCCAAGAAGGGATGGCGCCTACAGTCATCTCACACATTCAGATACTGTGTAAACCCGTTCTCTCCTTGCGGCTATAAAAGGGGAGGACGGGGATCCCTCCAGGGGCAGGCTGATCTGAGGACCAACGAGCTCAGTTTAACGCACTCACTTCACACACTACCTCATCACGAGACCTGGGACCAGCTCCCTCTCTCCACTTGCTTGTACACCCTACCTACAGGCACTTAGGTGCAGGATAATATAAGCCTTCTTTGTGTTCTTCTTGCACACCTTCCGGAGTTGGGAACACACACCACAAATTCACTCGTTGGTGCTAGGGCCGCCATTTCTAGCACCGACAGATAGAGTGGGAAAGAGCAAAAAAAAGCTTATTTTAGCTTCTTAGACATGAGTGGGCCCAGTAGATGCAAAGACGGCATGCGCTCTCAGGAGTCAGGAAGGAACGCCGAGCGTGCGGCCACCGGGTGCGAGACCTTCGGGGCGCGGATCGCTAGGGTATGGTCGTCGGGCGCAGGTCGCCGCCGGACTCAGCCTGCTGCTCGCCATGGAGAAGCCTGCTGCTTGCCGGGGAGGAACCTGGCCGCTGCTTGGGGCACTACCCGTGGCCCGTGGGGCACTCCGGGAGAGCCACGCGGCATTGGGATGGGGATGTGGTTATCTTTGGCTAGGCTGTGGATCTCCGACGTGAGCGCTACTGGCTGGCGAGCACCGTCTCCTCCAAGCCTCTTTTTTCTACGGCGCCTACAACCTGCTCTCTCCTCGCAAGGGCCGCTGCCCGCCGCTTGCCTCGGGTCGGACCGGGAGGAGCTAGCCACCGTGGTGACACGCTGGAGGAGCGGCCGTTGGGCACACGCGGCTAGGAGGCACCGCCGCCAGCGCCCCGTTGGCTTTTGCGAGCGTCGGTCGGGAAAAGACAAATTGTGCGAATAAGATCGAGGAAACACTACTACGTAAAAGGGCTTCACCGCCGGCCTATCACCGGCGGTTTTCACCCAACCGCCATCGATGGTTCTTTCTTGGCGGTTCAAAGTTTTAAAATGAGACAATGATTGGAGGGAAGCCATGAACCGCTAGTGAAGGTAACTTTCGGTGGCGGTTCATGGCTCAAACCGCCATCGAAGAATCACCGGCGGTTCGTAGCTCAAACCGCCAAGTGATGTTTCTATATCACTGGCGGTTTGGTTAATGCCGGCAAGTGACCTTCAAACATCACCGGGCGGTTTGAGCTAGAACCGCCAGTGATGGACCCCCGGTACAAATATCACTCCCTTCCCCGCTCTCTCCCACCCGCCTTGAGCGCCACAAGGCAGGAGCTTTTCCCCCCTCCCTCCCTCCATTGTTGCAGCCATTCTTCACCAAAATGCTCAATGTGGATCTGCTTTTTTTTGAGCTTGGGCATGATATTGTTGCTTTAAGGTTAGTAATAACAAACCTCACCTCCTTCGAATTTGTAGCTTTAGAGTTTTTTGTGGCTACATTGTCATTATAATTGTTTCTTCATTTTAGAGAGCACATTTCAATTGGATTTCGAAGAAAACATCCAAGTTGTGGCAAAAGGTTGGTGTCTATGTACCCATGAATATTTACTAGCTGATTGCATGGTTGTTTGGATGATTGCAACTATGTCATGCTTCAATTAGCTCATGGATTATTTATTTTGATAAACAAAATCTATGTTGTTGTTTCAAGCAAAATAGCTGTTGTTGATTAAGTCTCCAAGTTTAGCTTTTGGTAATTAGTGACTCCATCTATTCTCAATTTTAAATTTGCCATGATAAGGTACTGTAGATTATTATTAGCAAAAGTTAATGACCAATTTAAATAAGTAGAATATACTGTGGGCCTGGAGTTAGGAGCTTAAATTCTTCATCATGAAAGGTCTATTTTTTATTTCATTGAAATTAGTGTCCCGATTTTTTTGGAGCTACATTTTTATTATTGATTAAGTGTCCCAATTTAAATTTGCCATGATAAAAATTAAAGCTAGGTGTACAATTAATATTTTCAATAAATAAGGAGACACTTAAATAAGCGGAATACACTACGGGCATGGAACTGGGAGCTCAAATTCTTGATGATGAATGAACCACTTTTATTTCACTATAATGACTCTCCCAATTGTCCTATGCAGAGATAGATCGAGAGTGGATGTACGGTCCGGCACCGACAGACGTGCGGTACTTGATGGGCATTAGCACATTCATCAATGTGGCCGTAGCAAACGCCGGGGATGGACAGCTTGTATTTTGCCCATGCAGACTGTAAAAATCGAAAGAAATGGGGAAACGTGGAGTCTATACGATGCCACCCGATTACTAGAGGGTTCATGAGGGACTATAAAATATGGTGTATGCATGGCAAGTTTGGTGATAATGTTCCGCCGTAAAAACAATGATGATGTAACCATGCCCGACATAGCACTTAACGAAGTGCGCAAATCATCAAGATACCGGGTGTTCACACGCAACTAATGGCTAACGATGATAATGTGTTTACGAATACGTTGGCTGACGATACAGAGGATGAAGACGGCCTTTCTAAGATGATGAGGGATGTGGAGGGAGGATGTCTTAGTGCTAGACAATTGAAAAAGTTAGAGATAATGAGAAAAGATGCCAAAACACCATTGTATCATGGTTGTCGGGTGAGCAAACTGGAAGCTGACATCATGCTATTAGAGTTCAAATCAACAAACGGATTGAGCGATAAAGGCTTCGATGACTTGTTAGGCATAGTGAGAAAATTGCTCCCCTTAACATAACGAGTTGCCAGAGAAGGCATACTTGGCCAAGCAAATGATCTGCCTAATCGGACTTGAGGTAGAAAAAATCCACGCCTGTTCCAATGACTGCATATTGTACCGTGGAGACAAATACAAGGACTTAGATACGTGCCCCAGGTGTAAAGCTCCTAGGTACAAGCAAGGACCGTCAAAAGATGGTACCAAGACCAAAGGAGGGCCGATCAAGGTGGTTTGGTATTTCCCCCATAGCTCCCCGAGTGCATAGGTTGTTTGCAAATGCAAAGTCAGCCAAGCTATTGCGTTGGCATGGCGAAGATCGTAAGAAAGATACAATGATGAGGCACCCGCAGATGGGTCGACCGGAGGACCGTTAATACGATGTGCTATAAGAATATCGGTGGAGAGGTTAGACACTTATGGTTTGGTTTGAGCACGATGGGATGAATCCGTTTGACCAGTCGGCAATCATAGCACTTGGCCGGTGACGCTTTGTATATACAACCTTCCACCATGGGTTTGTATGAAGCGGTCGTTCATCCAGATGCCACTACTAATCCAAGGGCCAAAACAACCTGGGAATGACATCGATGTGTTTTTGGAACCAGTCATCGATGAACTTGTAGATATGTGGCACAATGGGGTGAAGGATGTTTGGGACGAGTACAAAAAAGAACATATCACGATCAAGGCAGTACTTATCGCGATAATCACAGACCTGCCTGGGCGAGGTTGCTTGTCTGGGGAGAAGACAAAAGGATGTACTGGTTGTGTCCAGTGCTTGGATGATACTGATGCGGTATATCTAGCGGAAAATAAGAAGATGGCTTATATGGGACACCGTAGGTACCTTGACACTGATCATCCTTACCGTAGAAACAAAAAAGATTTCAATGGAACTATTGAGACACGTGGACCTCCAGATTATCGAGATGGTAAACAAATACTAAAAGAAGTAAGCAAACTCAATGTTGTCCATGGTAAGGGGGAAGGGGCAGTACATGCGCCTGCTGATTCAATCTGGAAGAAAAAATCAATTTTTTGGAAACTACCTTATTGGCCGCTTTTGAGTGTACGGAACTTATTTCTTTGACTACGAGTATGTTGTCGATGATAGAAAGTAAAAAAACGAACGCATACCTAGCCTACAACTGCGAGTATGTTTTTACCCGAAACTTATTTCTTTGACTATAATTTTTGAATGTTTATTAACAAACAAGGACTTTGTGATTGCGGGGAATCATTTTATACTCGTAGATGTTATATTTGGAGAAGATCGTATTGAGGTGTGGGACTCGAAGAACAAGCCACTTTCGCACATCAATCTCCTAGTGACATTGCTGAATGAGTAAGTGATCCCTTTATCATCATATTATTGAATTGACATAACACATTTAATTTTAGGCTATTTACACCTTACATTTTGACATAGTGTCAAGGCGGAATTGGACGGGCACAGGGACCGTCCTTTCACGGTTCATCGTTCGGATGTGGTGTGCCTAGAGCAGCCGCCGGGGAACAATCACTGCGGGTTCTACGTAATGTGGGCAATGTACAAGGTGATGGGTGGGAACACTGCCATTGGAGATGCGACGGTATGTATGCTTCGCACTAAGCAAAAGTATCCACTACTTTGTCTTCAAATGATGTAATCTAACATCTTACTTACAGCGCAAGAAATTGGGCCACAATAAGATGTTAGACTTCGAGATCCGTGGACTGAGTGGGGAGCTAGCAAGATTCATTTACAACGAGATAGTTCACAAAAAAGGATCATTCTCAATCGCTAGGGCCAGGAAGTACAAGGCTAATTATGGGAAAGCGCATCTGGATAGGCTAATTTAATATTCTTGTCTTTAAGTTCTATATTTTAAATGCACTATTTGTGATATTTGTTGTAATAGGATTCTCGATGCATTGTAATACTCTAAATAGTACAATTTCTATGTAATACTTTAATTAGTACAATTTCGATGTAATCGTAATTTCGATGCGTTTAGTTTATAGTATCGCGTTTAGTTTATAGTATCGTAACATCATGGCATATAAAAAATAAAACAAACGAAAAAATAGAAACCATCACTGCCATCACTGATGCTAACACTGGCGGTTGAAACCACAACCCGCCGGTGATTGTTTAGTGAACACTGGCGGTTCAAGATACAAACCGCCAGTGAATCACTAACACATCACTAGCAGTTGGTGTCTAGAACCGCTAGTGATTGTTTTGTGAACACTGGCGGTTCAAGATACAAACCGCCAGTGAATCACTAACACATCACTAGCGGTTGGTGTCTAGAACCGCCAGTGAAGGTTTAGGATCAGTGGCGGTTGATAAGAACCGCCAGTGATGGCTACCCCCCATCACTGGCGCTTTGGTTGTGGCGGTTCAAAATCCGCCGGTGAAGGGGGGTTTTGAACCGCCACTAATGTCCAAATCTGTAGTAGTGAAAAGAAAAGCTAGGGCACTATGGTAATTTCAGTCTTCTTTAATCAGTCAAGTCATTTTGTGAAATGGGGTCAAGAATGCTTAGTTTCACCGGTAGAGCTATTTATTGAGTTGGAATTAAAAAAGTAGCTTTATTAGTGAAGCTAAGCTATGCCAAACAAAATCTTAATCTCTATGAGTTGATCTTAATTTCCACGGTTTGATCTGCTTCTAATATTCTAAACGTGATCATATGGTTATAAAAAAAGAAAAAATCAAAGGACCGCCATATAATGTACTATTTTTTAGTTCACAAATTTCTGATGTTTGGCCATATAGAATAATAATGCCGCTATATATACAGAACTAAGAGCATCGTACATATGCAATTTTTCAACCAAAGATAAATAGAAATATAACATTATGTATTTCCTTATTTTACTGCTAATATATATTTATGGCAACAACAATAAGAAAAAAAAAAGAGAACTGCTCAGTTTTCACTTTTCAGCACTTATTGCACGTCGTACCATCCAGCTGCTACAGTTCCGATGACCGATCCATTATTTCAGCTGCTATTCTTGTATGAAATTATGAAATACAGCACCAGTACAGACTTCAGCAAGCGCCTGGCCGGAATCCGACGTGTCCGCGGCCAGAATCGTAGAGCACCTCGAACGTGCGCTGGTTGACATTGCCAATGATTCCGAATTCGCCCTCCGCGCCTCCTCCGGCGAACGCGAGGCAGTCCTCGACCAGAACCCCCGAAGGCACGTCGAGGTCGATCGTGACGCCGCCGTCGAACGTCAGGGCGACGGTCGGCACCGTGACGTTGCTGTGGCCGGTGAAGTTGTAGCACGTGTCGAGCCCTTCGTCGTCGTTCGGTGGCAAGAGCGGGTACGCCGACATGGCGCTCCTGAACGCCGTCCGCAGCGGCGAGTAGGCCGTCTCCGGCAGAAAGGTGACGACGGTGCCGGAGTCCAAGATCATGCCTCCGGCGAACGCGGTCGGCGGTATGTCCAGCGGCTTCCCTCCGAGGCTGATGCCGGTGAGAGTGACCAAGTAAAACGTCGCCTGCTCCGGCACGCTGTGCAGCGGCGTGAACAGGAAGCCCGCCGTGTTGTTGCTGCTGCTGGGCGCGCCGAGCGCGAGGAACCCGGTGGTGCTGTTCCCCGACGGGAGGCAGTACGAGAAGGCGCCGCCGTACGTCTCCGCCGTCTGCGAGACGAGCGACTCCGGCGCGCCGCCGAGCCCGAGGAGGCCGTCGAACAGGTCGAACTGTCCGCGCTGGTCCAGGCCGCAGCCGAAGCCGAAGCTCTTGACGGAGACCTGTGGGCTCAGCGTCAGCGTCTCCGTGCTGTACACCCCCACCGTGGTGTCCAGGTTGCCGTACATGATCCCGTACTGGCACAGGGAGACCCCGCCGGAGTTGTTGGTGCAGCCATGGTTGTAGGAGTCGGGCACGAGGTCCCTGCACGCCTTGGAGTCGCACGGGACGGGCGCGTACGTGGACGACTCGCCCGGGTCGAACACGGGGTCCTTCTGCGGGTAGCACGTCGAGGAGTTGCAGGGCTTGCACTGCACCCACGTCAGGTCGCTGCCGGTGTCCATGAGCACCGTCTGCTGGACGGCCGGCGTGCCGATGCCCAGCGTGACCACGTACTCCAGCGAGTCCACGGCGGCGCCCAGGGACGTCGGGATGCTCACGCCCACGTCGGACACCGTGATCGTGCGCCGCCCTGATGCCTTGGCTAAGATATGGTTCCTGCGGGCACGGTCCCTGCGGAGCATCTCGGCTCGGGACGGCCTGTTTGTGGCCGCCACCGACGAGGCCGGCGCGCACGGTCCGTGCCGGTGCGCCAGCGGCATGGACGCACGGTTGGGATCAGAAGCCACTTGACACAGATGACACTACAGTTAGTCTGGAACTATGATTCGTATCAGTTCGAGTTCATCAGTTGCATTGCATTGCATTGTATACCTTGTGGTGCAGGTGAGCACGCTGCAGCGGATGGCGTAGAGGTGCTTGTTGGCACCGCAACAAAAGCCGTGCTCATTGCGTCCAAGAGCAATCAAACTGTAGCTGCATAGAAGGACGACGAATAGAAGCAGAGGGGAAGAAGCCATGGCAATGCTTTTCGTTGCAGAGTACGTCTCCGTACAGGGGCCGGGGCATTATTTATCGGCGAATTGCTGACGTTTTATTAGGATTATCAGACAAGACATGGATGCTTACAAGAATGGACGGAGAAAGCTAGACAGGATAATATTCTACCCTCGTTCTACAAGCATACGAAATTACGAATGACTGTTACGCCGTTCTGTTGTCTAGCTAGCAGGTCTGGCAACATATGTGGCCATATTTTTGTCCTCACTGTATTGCCGAATGCCTCCGTACGTGTGTAGGTGCGTGCCTGTGACAATGACATCGTACACATCATAATTCAGAATGCTGAGGTTAGCGAGCTCCTTGCTGTTGTTTGCTGGATGTCGATTGCAACGCTATCTCCATGGAAGAAAAATACACCGATTTTCTGATTATAAATTATTAAAAAGAACAGAAACACGGATCTCAGCGTTGGTTCGGCCACAACCAGCGCCGGCGCGTCAACGAAACTCGTTCGCAGGTTCAAATGGAGAGTACAGGTGTTTAGATTTTCCATTACAAAAATTCAGAAAAGTTGTGATTCCCCCGAGGTGGCCGACGGATTGATATTTGGTATGAACAAAGAACTGAACACTGGTACAGAGACATATTATACAGGCGGTTCAAAACCTATTTCTACAGGCGTTCTCCAGCGCCGACTGCGCCGGAGGCCAATAGAAATGGAACAACATCACAGGCGGTTTCTTATGAACCGCCTGTGCAAAAGAATTTCCACAGGCGGCTCCCTTAGCTAACCGCCTGTATACATTTCAGACCTATTGATATATATTAATTTTATATATAATTAATTATTTACACATATATATTGATGGGTTTAGACATATCAACAAATTTAAATATTTCAAAGAAAGTTTATATACATCATTGTTTCATGCTCATGAACATAAAGTTAATTACAAAGAGTATATACATCACACTTTGTATGCATCAAAGTTTACACCTGTGCTCTAATAACCGTTCCTAGTAAGGCCTAGCCTACTAATCTGTTAGCACCGAAACTCTGGCTTGGACAATTATTTGTCATGATCATGATATTTCCCTTCGAGTGGAATGACATGTTTCAAGAGAAATGTGCTCAAGTCCTCAACTATGTTGTATAAAGTCTTTTTCGATTGATGTGCTCCGCCTTGGCTTCCTTAAATCGCTGCAAAGAACGTTTATAAACATCATGTACTTAAAATTTACACCTTTAGTGTCAGAACTACTTACATGATTATTACTTATATTAATTACCTCGGAAGGATTGTTGGCGAATCGTCCAAGTGTCTCTCATGTGCTCGCACACATAGTATCCACAAAGGACTGATCCGGTGGTTGTTTGTGGCACTATGTAACGGAAAAATTTTATTTATAGATGCAACCATGGTCCTATATATGTACATGTATGATTTGTACTCATTCATAAGATTAATTTTCATACATACCGGCCGATTATATAAAATTTCCAATGGTTGCCCTTATATATCTGGGACTCGCACTTTCCACCGTAATCTTATAAAACCTATATGCCCCTGTGATCCCGAATAATATATAGGACCACCATGTTAGTTTCGGACTCTCATAATGTAAAAGTATGCATGCATATCTCGACTTACAAGCTCTAAGAGTTCAATGAATTTGGTATAAGATTCTTTAGGGTAATCTGCAGAGTCTTGTACCAAAGCACCCTTCCTTCCTTGGGATAAACATCGGCAGATCCAAAGTGGTCCCCTGCACAAATCATTTTTTTATGTATTTGTGGAAGCATTATTTAGTTTCATCTAAGCAAATTCACACTCACCTAAAGTGGTACGGTAGGACTACCGATTTCTGTCTTGATACTTGATCAATGATCTTCCAATGTAGAAGGCGTAGTCGGATTCAAACTTAATCCTCAATGTTCTCGATTTTCTCGGCCCGTTCTTGCCCTTCTAAGCCCGCTAACTCATATTTGTCATTCCCGATTCTGAATGTGTGTCGTTCTTAGCATATATCTATTGGGTTAAGATAGCCAATCCTTTCATTTGCACAAGAATCAAAATCCAAGCCATAATATAACTCCTGCTGCTCATATAGCATTCTCGCAAGGCACATGCATGTCGATATTGATCATTGAAGCAACTACAATGCATATGCAACTATGAAACACTTACAATGCAAACGTTGTTACGATCCGTACGTCCAGTCTCTGGAGGTTCATCATCAACCAAACGTCTTCGAAGTTAATCATGCACTTATTAGTATCATTGAGAAATGCCCTATGTGGTATAGAAATGCTGATGGTGTCGATGCCAACCGAAGAGGCTCTCATGTACCAGTCATGTAGCCTTTTTATATTGCTTGGGACCTTTAAGAGTTTCTCCCACTTGAGTAAAGGCTTTCCCGACACAAATTTTTTAGGGATGTTCTTGTAATCTGCTTTAGTTGGCACCTTGATTTTGCAGGGAATTACCTGAGGGACCGGCTTGGATGACTTCGAGAGCTCAGACAAGTCATGCACTTCTATAGTGCGTTTTCATTCAATGCCCCGACAAAAAATTTAGCCGTGCAAGCTATTTTTTTTTTCTTTGGCTCGTATGGGGAAACCAACTTAGGCACCGGAAATTTCTTCTTTGTCGGTGGTGGCTCCTTTGTTTGTTTAGGATCTTTGGGTTGTGGGGAAGGTGTGGACATTAATGGTGACTCCTTTGTTTGTTCAGGAGCTTTTGGTTTGGGGAAGGTGTAGCATTCAATGGTGGCCGAGATGGTGGTGACCGTGGGTTAGGAATATCATGGGGAGGTGATGATTGATAGTCGAAACAAAATGGGGAGGTGATGCTAGTGGGTCTGCAAGAGACCTGTGGAGGTGATGATGGTGGCTCCCGAGTGGGTGGCATCTCTTGACAGATGGTGCTTCATCGATAATAGGATCCTCAAAGGACACACCGCTCTCGATTTCCTTTGGCTTCCGAGCAAGAAGCCAATTTACGGATCTTTCACCAACTTGCTCGAACAGCACGGGCAGCCCTGCCGCCTTCTTCGCAGCCTCTTGCTCCCTCCATTTGGGGGGCCGGTAACCACCGAGCCTAGGTGGTGGTGGTACTTGTTCTTCTTTGCAAGCTCTGAGTTGGCTTCACTCATAACTACGAAGTTTGGATCTCTCCTCTGCTCTAGAAATACCGCCCACTGCCCTTTAGTAATATTATATTTTGTTGTAGGGTCCTTTCCTTTCTTCGCATACTTGGAATTCATCTCGCACCTCCAGTTTTGAAACTGATCACACACCGGGCCTCGGTATGTTACGTGGAGGCTGGAACCTCGTCTTCATTTTATTCTAGATTTTTGTCCCGACACCATCCGCACACTTGGACCAATCCCGAATGGTGATGTCAACAAAGTCCTTAACATAAAAGCCAATTGCATTCCGGTACTTGGGTAGGGCCTCCTCAGGAAGTAGGGGTTGTCCAATCGAGCTCATTTCATCAATGCTATATGTTTCGTCTAGAAACTTATTCATACCCCTCTCGCCTCGTTTCAAACCGGACCGCTTCCTTTTTCCTTGATCTCTCAAAGGGCCGCCACGGTTGTTTCGGTGTGTTTTATTGCATCACGTGCCATTTCATGTTCCATTATCAGCATTTGCATCCGAGACAATGCCTCCCGAGTATATACATTGTTGAGTATAGACATTGTCGATCACATTGACATTATGAATTCAAATTAACTAATTAAATACACACATGAAATCATATATATATGGACCTCATCATCTTGTGGATTGTAATCGTGGTCACGTGCCAATTCACGGCGAAGCCTTCCTCGCCGGGGAGCCTCCATGTCGCCGCTAGCTTACGCCGTATGAGGGACTAGTGGAGGCCCCCGATGCTTCGCCCATTTCGTGGGTCCCTTGTACTTGTTTTACTTGCCCCGTGGGGGTGGTGACGACATCGGGGCTTGGCCCAATTCGTGGGTCTCTTTGTGTTTGCGCCGTGGGGTGGGACCCGGGGCTTGTTCCGCTTTGTTCGGACCCTTGTGCTTGGTCCTTGCTTGGGGAACTCATCATTAAAATCTTCGCTCGATAAATATAAAGACCTAGCTCGATGTGCGTACATGAGAAATATCAATAAACATATGACAAAGTAAAGTAATACATGAAATATAAAGTACAATACATGGCATGATACATGTATTACCATACATATACATCATTTTTACTCAATAAGATATGAGAGGATAAAATAATTATTTATTACAAAGGATAGCCATAAAATATTTATTTATGAGAGGGTAAAATAATTATTTATTACAAAGGATAGCCATAAAACATTTATTTATGAGGGTAAAATAATTATTTATTATTTACATCATATGTAGGCCCTTTCATTTACATATACAAAGAGAAATGCATTTAAAAGAAATATTTACAAAGACATATATTTTCATATATCATTTGTAGCCTTTTCATTTACATAAATTATTTACATATATTTTCATTTTCATTTATCATATTATTTACAAAGAGAAAAACATACATAATATACATTTATTTCACTTAAAAATGAAATGCTAAAGTGAAAAAAAAAAAAAAAGCCCAAGACGCCCTCCCCGCTCTCTCCTCTCTCTGCTCTTTGGGCCGGCCCGGTAGGCCCAGTGGGCCTCCTCTCCTCTCGCCATGTCGGGGGGTGTCTTCCCCCCTGCGGCGGCGGGCGAGGCCTGGCGGCGGCTGGCCCGGCGCCGCTCTCGTCCGCCCCCTCTCCCCGTCCGCCCGGCAAGACTGCACGCCACCGCCGCTGCACACGCACCGCCACCGCCCGCCGCAGCCACGGCCGCCGCCGAAGCATTCCACAGCCACCGCCGACACACCTAGCGCCCGCCAAGCCGCCTTAAGGAGAGGGAGAGAGAACTTACCACTAGGAAGAAGACGCTCGCAGCGTAATCGACGACGGCGAGGCTTCGCTCCGGCGACCCGAAGAAGACAGCTGCGCTAGCTGCTCCCGACGGCAAGGGCGGCGGGCGTCTCCGAGGGTGACGACGGCGTGACGGGCTGACGATGGAGACCTTCGGTGCGCAACGGGCGAGGGCGACGACGGCGAGCGGCGCGCAGAGGGACCGCAGCGCGCGGGCGTGGGCTGCGGCGTGACAAATTTGGGCAGCTCCGACGCTAGAGTTTCAATGAAATCGGCGCCAGACTCTGAAAATTTTCGCGCCGAGTCTAACAAATATATAGGTTGCACATTTCTACAGCGGCCGGTATTGACCACCGCACTTTGTGAAATGGTTTCTACAGCAAAGTGGTCAATACTGCACCGCTGTGAGAAAACATTCTACAAAGGTTAGCTTTGACCACCGCCTGTAGAAAAACACATTTCTGGCGGTTAGCTTTGACCACCGCTTTGTAGAAGGTATTTGCTACAGGCGGCGGTCAATACCGGCCGCCTGTACAAACAATTTTCATTTTTTTCTGTTTGCATTATTTTTCTTGCGAAAAAAATTAATAATAGCTTGATAAATCATATCTTCTGAAATATTGGTCCAAATTTAGTTAAACAAAGTTTTTGTGTTTCTCTTAAGTAGATCTACATGTTAAAAATATTAAATGCCATGTTTAAGATACTTTTATATGTAGCAAAAAATTTTAGTTAAAGAAAAGTTTTTTATATGTAGCTTGATAAATGCCATGTTTGATCTCCTATCTTGTTTGTTTAATACATAAATAAATCTAGGAATACAAAAAATGTGAATCCGGTGTTGTTAGGTTTATGGTACTATGTACATATCAAAAAAAAAATATATTCTCTACGAATACCACATAATAAATTGAAATGGTTTTGAGTAACAATGTAGAAACAAAGTACAAACACTTTATAATCTGCAGAATATAACACAAAAGTATTACATGATAAATGAAAAATATAATCTAGGCAACTACTGTTCATCCTTGTCCATCGTGGCGCACCCAGGGCAACGAACTCTGTGGGATGCTTCGCTCAACATTTCTTATCCTTACCGGATGGTCATCTACGAACAGAGACATGTCACTAAACTCATTAAATACATCAAAGTCATATACACCATCAACTCCTATAGCTTGTTGCTTTCGGGGAAAACTACATGCTTTGGCTTGTCGGAGCTTTTCTTCCGATCATTAGGAGATAAGATCCGTTCGGCGTAGAAAAACCCGTGCAAAGACGCCTAGCCATTATCCACGGATCATCTTTGTAGCCTACCTTACTTAGATCAAGAACTCGACCCCATAGTTGTCTTTGTGACATGTTTGTCTTCAACCCATTGACATCGAAACACAGGGATCTGAAATGTTCCATAGTCCAGTTCCCATATGTCCTCAACGAAGCCAAAGTATGTAGTTTCCTCACCAGTTTTAGAGTCCAAGGCCTCACATCGAACACCACTGTTTTGTGCCATGCTTTTTTGGTCCTTGGTCTTGGTACAGAACGTAAAGCAACTAATGTCATAGGTTTGCCATGTCGTGACTTGGCGTGATGGTCCAGATGCCAACACCTTGATGGTGTGTTCCTCAAGTGTTTCCCCATCTGGAATGTCATGCTCCCTTAGCCATGAATTGAACCAAATCTTGTGTTCCTTCATTACCCATTCGTCCGTGCACCCATGATGGAGTTTGTGAAGCTCATCAATGTGTTGCTTGATCAAAGGCTCCATTATCGAGAGCTGATGTAGGACGCCGTGATGTGCCTCGAGGGCGTATTATAACTGGTGCGACCCATGATTTCTTTCCCATCCTTCCTCTTCCATTCAGCCTACCCGTGTCGTGATGGATGGAGGCAAACCTATTGCAACCTGGTCCTTTAGGACCCCATTTGCACGAATGGACCTTCGGATTCAATGGCCTCTTCGGTTAAGTACCCCTCTACCATGGACGCCTCAGGACGAGCACGAGTTGATATATAGCCATTTAGTATTGACATGAAACGCTCATATGTCCACATCTCATGCAAGTACATGGGACCTAGTGCCTCTATTTGTGGAACCAAGTGCACCACAAGGTGAACCATCATATCGAAGAATCTTTGGGGGAAACACATCTCAAAGCGTGATAAAGTCTCCACTACGAATTCACGGAGAGACGCCAACTCATCACGGTCAATCACTTTTGCGTGAGATCCCGTTGAAGAAGTAGCACAACCGTGTGATCGCAACCTTTATGAACACCGGATTTATAGCCACGATGGCAATAGGGAGGAAAGTAGTCAACATAACATGACAATCATGTGAGTTGTAGTTGGTGAGTGTAAGGTCCTTCATTGACACAATACTCCGTATGCTAGAGCGGAATCCGGATGGTACTTCTAAATTCTTCAACCACACACACATCGCATGTTTCTCATCATTGTTGAGGTTGTAGCTTCTTTCTTTGGAAGGTGGTACTTCCCATTTTCTAGCATAACAGGGTGAAGTTCTTTTTTATGCCTAAGCGTACCATGTCCAAGCGTGATTTTAGTCCTTCCTTTGTCTTGCCCTTCATGTCCAACAAGGTGCCAATTAGGCTTTCAAACACGTTCTTCTGAACATACATACCATCGATCGCATGGCGTATGTCTAACTCTTGCTAGTATGACAAATACTCAAAGAAAATAGACTTCTTCTTGAATGTAGCCCCTGGAGTTGGTTTGACATTCTTTCTTGGTTTTTCGTCTTTTGTTTTCTTTCCGAAAATAAATTTGAGTTTCCGAACTATGTTGAAAACTCTTTTGCCTTTACTGTTTCCTGATGGAGCAGTAGACTGTAGTTCATCGTTATTGTCAAAGTACTTATCCATCCTTTTCTGGCGGTACCTGTGCCCTTTCGATAAGTAGCGTATGTGCCTCATGTACACTATCTTCTTAGATGCGATAAGGGACACATGAGCAGTTCCATCTATGCATACCACACAACCAAACTTTCCCTTGAACTGCCCCCGATAATGTGAAGAGAGCAGGATAGTCGTTGATCGTAACAAAGATAATTGCTCTCGGCGTGAATGATTCTTTGCGGTACTCGTCTAAGATTTTAACACCTATTTCCCATAATATCTTCATCTCCTCCATTAAGGGCTCTAAGAAAACATCCATATCAACTCCAGTGTGTAGGACCGGAGATAAGGATGGTTAGCATGAGGTACTTTAAACTTACGCATCAACCATGGAGGAAGGTTGTAGATGGTGAGGATCACCGGCCATGTACTATGTGTGCTCCTCCTCTCCGCAAATGGATTTATTCCATCGATTACTCGAGTCTTGAACCTAACATTTCTTGTTTCCTTTGCAAAGTCCTTGTGGTTTTCATTGAAATCTTTCCATCGCTGCCCAATTTTGGGTGCCGAAGCTTCCCATCGTCTTTGTGCTCGGCCGAGAAGCATGCCAGTCATAAGTTGGGCATCCTGCGGGTTAGCGAACAAACACCTCAATCGATCGACTACGAGGAAGGTACCACATCACCAAAGCAGGAATCTTTTTTGCGCATAATAGTCTACTTCTTCCTTTTTTCTCTGGGTGGGTTTTGAACCACTCTTCCGGATCTTCATTTGGGTCCTCTTTTCGTTTCTTTCCTTTACACACCGAGGCGACACACTCTTCCTCTTTGTAGTCTTTATTTGTCTTGTACCTACTTGCACCACACTTTGGACAACTGTCCAAGTCCTTATAATCATCACCTCGATATAGGATACAGTGATTCCTACACGCATGGATCTTCTCAACACCCATCGTCAGTGGACTAATTAGCTTCTTTGTAAAGTATGTGTTAGCAGGCACGTTGTTGTCCTTTGGAAGCATGTCTGCAATAATGCTCAAGAACGCATCGAAGCCAGCATCAGAAAGACCATATCTAGCTTTGCACACCAACAATTTTAGCACAGACCTTAGCGTCGTGAACTCTTTGGTGCAGCCCTTAGACTCATCGTACAAAGGCTCTTGTGCTGCCTTCATCAGAGCCTCCATACCTTTCATAAAGAACATTGATGGATCTTCTGCATGACGACGCAACATTGCCTCTAGAAAATCTACATCTTCCGCAGCCATTAGTTCTCAATCCTTCATTTCCTCCAGCAAAACCTTGATCATAAACATTTGGCACAACATGTTTGGCTTCTGGACGGTCGGCGTCAGGTTGTTGTGTCTCGTGTACGAACTCAAACCCGTCAACAAGCATATCTGGACCATCGGCGTCGATGTTCACAGGATTTGTGGTTGCATAAGGGGCAGAGCTACCCTCTCCATGTTTTGTCCAAATCAAGTAATCGTTCATAAATCCTCGGTGGACCAGATGAGAAACGATTTGTTGAGTGTCATCAAATACAGCAATATTTTTGCAGTCCATGCATGGACAATGTATGTGCATCTTCTTTGTTCTCGAAGCATGGTTCTTAGCAGCATCAATAAACTTCTGCACCTCAGGTGTGTATGATGGATCTAGTCTTGACAAATTATACATCCAAAATGACCTCTCCATCACTACCTGTACAAAACATATCCGCTACGAGATATAAATATATCATTTGAGAGATCATTGGATATATTTTTTGTAATAAACTAATGTGGAGATATAAATATAGCTAATTTTTTTTTTTATAGATCTACTTACACTTAGTTTGACCAGCACAAATCTCGTAGCAACTCTTTTTATGGGACATAGTAGTATCAAAATAGGTGGGCTAAAAGTGAATCTTTCTAAGAAAAAATAGCTAATTAGTTAACAATTGTGAGCCTTATCTAGAAAACTATTTACTTACTTTTGTTTCACTTTTTAGTCCACATATTCAAATAACACTAGACTAAATTTTAAGCACAATCTTAGGACTAGTTATGACTCAGTACTTATTTTTCTATTAATTGGCATAATTATTTATTACTAAAGTTTAGTTTATACAGTTCTTCACTACATATTATGTAGGTACATAGGCTAATAGCTATCTAAGGTTAATAAATCATTCCAACTTAATCAACCTAATATAAATTAACTAACCATTCTAAATGGGTCTATTTATATGAAAAGAGTAGAAGAAAGAGTTAGCTAGGGAATAGCTATAAATTAAATAGGGTTTAGATAGGATTTAGTTAGGGATTATTAGGTAGGGAATAGCAATAAATTTTATTAGCTAGGATTTAAGTCTCTTTTAGGTACTACATTTAAAAACCTAAGTAGCTACAAAAATACCTAATTATCTAGGGAATAGCTATGAGAGATTAAAGTAAAATACCTAAGTAGCATATTATTAAAAAACAAAAACCCACAATTCTCTCTCAACATAAACACACAAGAACACACCATTGATGGAATCTTGCATAAACTAGCTATAATGAGAAGCAAACATGAAATGAGGGAGAGGAGAGGCATTATCTAACCATCTTAAGCAACCTAATTAGAAGAAATAAAGACAAGAAGCTAGGTATTCTTCTTTCTTATTTATGGTGAAACCCTAGATCCAAAAAAAAGAGACTCAAATTGAGCAAGAATGAGTAAATTGAGGCAAGAGGAACATGAGCTAACCTTTTATAGCAACCTCCTTCCAAGAAATGAAGATCAAAACCTCCCCCCTTGTATTTTGCCAAATCTGGACCTCCAAAATCGCCTCCAATGGAAGGTGGCTGCGAGCTACAGTCGGCTCGGGGTGGAAGAAGGGGGTATTTATACAAGATAAAACACAGACGGTTACTAAAGCAAACCGCCTGTGTAAATTGTTTACCACAGGCGGTTGGTTTAAAACACACTTTGTGGAAATGTGACATTTACACAAAGCGGTTGTGTAAAACCAACCGCCTGTGGTAAACGATTTACCATAGGCGGTTGGGTTGTCACATTTACAGGCGGGTGTTTTTAAACCAACCGCTGCGGGTAATGCTTGTTTACCACAGGCGGTTGGAGCTCGCCACACGAGTCCTTGTTATACCCGCAGCGCGTGGTAACTAATACCGCCTGTGGTATAAAAAGGGGGCGCCAAAGATCGGCCTCTTTTCTACTAGTGGAAACTACTGAATGAGGATGTGTGCCTAACGCCAGAATCCATTGCGTTCAATCAATACAGATCATGCCAAATGATTTGAAGGGTAAATTTATTTTCTTTCTCCTAAATAATGTATACTCCCTCCGTCCCTTTTTATTTGTCGCCGTGGGATGCGTGCCACAAGTTTGACTTGATTTATAGAAAATACGTACAATATTTATATCTCCAAATAATTTTGTTAAAAAACTAGATCCAAAGATCTTTCCGATGATATTAATTATGATACTAATCGATGATATTTATTATTTATTAAAATTGCCGGTATTTGTGTCTCGGGAAACGGGCGACAAATAAAAAGGGACGAAGGGAGTAAATGTTAAAAGGAACATCCGGGTATGCCTAGGTAACTAAAAATTGCAAGGTTGTTACGAGGTTAATTGAGAAAAAAAGAAGAATTAATTTGCACAGTTCCATTTTATGACGTCTATGGCTTTACACTAGAACGAAGATTTTGTATGTTATATGCACCATCTGCCCTCCAATTGTCAGGATATGTCATTTTGCAAATGAATTTTTGAGTATCTAAACTTGTTAATTAATATACTACAGGTATATACCAGCACATGCCGACATGACACTTCTTTTTTAACTCCTCTCCTTCCCTTTTCTCACACGAATGTATCCTTGTTTCCATCTTTTCACAAGCCGAGACCGTGTGATGCCATGGCTATCCTTGGGCTGCAGTTGCCATGAGAAGATAAGGGAGGCAAGTATAAGAAAGGATATCTATTCATAAGAAAAGAGGAAGGAGGAAAATATGCCATGTTGGTACACCACATCAACTTGGGACATTCACGTGCCTAGCACGGGACCTATGCCACTTAATAAAAAGTTTAGAAATCTAGAAATATATTTTTAAAATTAGTGGGATCTAAGTAACACATCCCTCCCTACCCGTTTGAAGGTTGTGAATGTATTTAGCTTATTTTTATATAAAAAGAACTACAAAAAGGAGAAAGATGTACACATATTATTTTAATGAACATAAGGATCTATGAAATATTTCACAAAAGACAAAATCCAAAAAAATTGCAGGGCCTATAAAAGAAAAAAAAAATAGTGCAATCTAGGTGAGTAGGAAGGTAACAAGTACCTTAGGTGACTGGCATCGTGCTTTTGATCTGACCCACTAAAAAAACAGGCTTTGGTGCCCATTATTTGTCCCTTCGTCCCTTGATCTGGAGGCACAAATGTATCAATGAGACAACGACTATGGCTCAGTAAACGTTGATGGTATGAAAAATTAATGTCGATTATATGGGCGTGAGACAGTGCGTCATCTCCAATAATATACGCGAGGAATGAAGGCCCACGTCCTTTTCAAGTAAACTGAGTTAAAACTCTTGCTGAGACCGAAATAAAACTTTTGTCAGTTGTCCCAGTGCAGGCGATAATGGTTTGCTAA
Source organism: Chrysopogon serrulatus (assembly GCA_015844335.1). NCBI lineage: Eukaryota > Viridiplantae > Streptophyta > Magnoliopsida > Poales > Poaceae > Chrysopogon > Chrysopogon serrulatus. The sequence goes on from JADLZL010002502.1 coordinate 153,379, forward strand.
GAAAACAAAAATGTAGCTTTGAAAATTGGTCATTGATCTCCCATTTTTTTTATTCACAGCGCATTCTTTATTCAGCGCACATGCACTGCCGTGATTACCGATGTGATATAAGCCGGCTGATAAGATAAGCCGACTGGTTTAGTGTGAGAGAAAAATACTGTTCGAACGGCTTATAAATGTGGCTGACAAAGACAAACGAACAGAACGAATGTGTGCATCGTCTTCCTCACGCGTGAAACTCCAATATCATCTCGGGTTAGAAGGGGACTAGGGGTGGTGGTATGGATCACTTATGATGGTGGTTCGTCCAGCGATGAGCGAGCTAGCCGGGTGCCACTGAGCGAATAGCAGGGGATATCGTCGGCGGAGACAGTGGCAAGACTAATTCGTCTAATTGAGATTTGGGAGGATGCAGGCCGGCCAGCAGGAGGGGGCACCAGCTAGTCGCTAATGGTGGGGCGCCATAGGGAAGGTTAGTGATGGACCAATCCGTCAACCTATTGGTGGAAGGCGGGTAAGAAAGGGTGGGGCGCCATAGGGAAGGAACAGGGGAGGATCTGTGGGGTTGGACGGCGAACGGCATGGCAGGCAGCGGGGAAGCCACTGACTAGAGGCTGTGGCGGCGATGGTTAGGGGCATAAGCTGGAACGGTGGGGAAGAAGACGAGATGGACGAAGGAGAGACATGGGCGTGTGCCATTCGTTGTGGTTGTGGTGCACATTAATTAAAGTGGATGACATTGATCTTGAGTTCTTTCCCTTTCATGAAAAAAAATCATCTCGAGGAACTAATTCTTTTTGCTGTCTTTAGCTAGCCTGAAAAGGAAAGGCAACCCATCTGTTTTTTCCCTGCGGTACGTGGGTAGCAAACAATAGGACACAGAAGTAGCAAAACAGAGTCCCAGAATGCACGAGAATAATAAAAAAACAGCAGGTAAATGGCAACCTCAAAATGCTGTAAAGATGAAGAATCTCAACCATCAAGTTGCATGTTATGTTCTATGCGTACATCTCAAAGAATGCATGTATACAGCTGACAAAACTTGGAAGAATTTTGTCCAAGGCTAATGCAAGAGTAAGAAATGATCTAAATCTTGGCATACTTCCTATCTGAGATCAATACAAGAAAAAACATCTAATCTCATTCCCTAAGCACGTCCGCCTTTCACATGACACAAATTTGTGCTCCTTCATGACCTGCAGTCCTGCACAAATAAGAGGAAGATCTTAACGAGACAAAAGGGGACTTCTTATACAAGCTGCTAGGAAATAATGCAGAATGATGTTCACGAAGCAGGTGTGCCCACCTACGAAAAATTTAGCTGTTAACCTTGGCGCCTTGCTTCATGTCCCTCAAGTCAGTCACTAGCCCCTTCTGCTTTTTTTCTTTTTTTGCGAGTGGCCCCTTGTCCCGTGAGATGTTGATGGTGATCTGCTTTGTTCTAGAGTAGGAGCAGTATCCTCCAGGAGACCTTCAGACAAGAAGTGCTAATGTCAGGATTGAGAAGGCCGTGCTAAGAGGGTAGAATTCACAAAGAGTAAGATTGAATGCAGTATGAGTTGATGAAAGGAACAGTACTGAATTTGATCCGTTTAGTGTTTATATACACAGTTTTCGAGCCCTCTATACATAAGTAGGCTCTCCAAAAACAGCTTGGTATTTAACTTTCATCAGATATATAATTATATATACATGGCGCATTAGCACGGTTGCTGTCAGACTGTAACGCATTAGCATGGTTGCTGTCAGACTGTAATCCTTTTACGTCCTTATTGATGGTAGCAATCAACATGAATGATCAATTACACCATAATCTACAGACCAATATTAGGATTTCATACAGCTAAACCCTGATAAGTTGTTACTAGTAACATTGATTGACACTTAATAGCACTATGATCAGTTGATCACTCGAAACTACTTAAATACCTGGGAAAGAACTTCTAAATGGCTAGTCCAACACAGCTATAGGAGAGAATAAATAAATCTGAATCCATGAACATGCACAATGGCACATCTGCTGCATGCATGCATGGATGCATCCAAGCTTAAATGACTGAAGCCCACAAACATAACATATCAATATGTCATTCTAGTACTGTATTCTCTTGTAAACAAAGAAGCAAAAAACAAATCTGGTATTCCTGCGTACGCTGTTTCAACTTACAACAATTGAGTTCACCTTACGGCTTACGCATTATACACCTGGCCATTTACGCATAATTCAATTTTCAGGAAACAAGGCCATAGAGATGGAAAAACAAAACCAACATATCTTGATCAAGGTTAACGACCCAGCAGATTGATGGGGACCAAAAACTAGATGATCATCCTATCGAAAATGGAAAAAAAAAAAATTAAATAGTAGCCCCGTTAGCCTACTGTATATTGCTGCTTAATTGGTCACAGCTGCATTGGGCGATCTGATGGAAATTAAACGAAAATGTGTACTCCATTATGACATCCTTGCGACATCTATCCAACTAATTAGCAATTAAATTTCCTATGGTTGCATGTAGCTGGGTGCTCATAAGCAAAGTCGTATACCCACAATTAGCCATCCGATCCGGTACTACACTGTTTACTAGGAGGTAATAAGTACGTAGGAAGTATTCGAAACACAAGCATCACCTATTGCAAGAAGTATAAGCAGATAGAAATATAGTGCAAACTAACAGCATCATATGACGAGTGCAGCACACAAGGAGATAAAACAAGCTATGCGTAGGAGTAGGACAACAGCATTCGTGATTCGCCAGAATGCATGGTATAAGGTCATCATGGCTTACCGTTAACAATCGAAGATGGCAGGTCCCAAGGGAGGACGCAGTGCCTGGAAACGGGCGCTTCCAGCTTCTCGCAATCCGGGACGAAGTGCACGACCTGACGCGAAGGCATGTCAACGCCGAACAAGGCCTTGTTCAGGAAGAAGTAGACGACGTTGTGGTTCCTGGGGCTGACGAGCACGATCTGAGGGACCAGCGCCGGCAAACGGGTCGCCTGGTAGCTGGGATCGTTCCAGATGTCCTTGAAGTCCGTCTCGTACGATTTGTGCCACGTCCACCCAACAGTGGCGTCGTTCATCGCGCCGGGATGTTCGGGGATCCACGTCCACATGACCACCTTCTTTTCGCCGAGCAAGCCGTCCGCTGGGTGACTGTCACGGGCCGTGCCCACGTACCGCAGCAAGTCCTCGCTGACGCAGATGCAGCGGATGGTGTGGAGGAACGGCTTGGGCTCATCGATGTAGCAGCCCGGCGGAAGGTCGTGGAATCTCATGACGGGGTGGAAGAGCTCGTTGGGGTTGCAGCTCAGGAGCCCCCAGGAGAGGTCGAACCACCAGAGCCTGTTGGCGTGCGCGACCACGCCGTTAGGAGCCCACTCCCGCTCCATGGCCGCCAAGGGGTAGTCCACCACCGTCTCGAACCAACGCCTGCTGCCGCCCGCGAAGAGGCGGCCGGGCTCGGACCACCGCTCGTGGCCCGAGATGATGCGGAAGAGCTTGCCGCGGCTGCTGCCCCTGGCGACCTGGAGCTCGGTGATCACGAAGCCGCCGAGTGCGCAGGGGGAGAGGCCGACGCTCCTGATGTTGTAGGTGGCGGGCATGGAGGGCCCGGGGCGCGGGGGGACGAGGTCGGTGGAGCCCGTGGTCGGCTGGCGCGACGCGTCCGCCGCGCTCGCGGGCGCGACGAACTGGCGCGCCAGGATGAGCTCGTCGGTGTCGATGGGGACCGAGCCGGCGAAGAAGCAGAGCAGGAGAGCGGAGGGCGCCGTGGCGACGAGGTAGGGGAACTCGTCGGAGCGGATGGGGCGGCCGGGGCGGACGACGCCTGCGTCCACGCTGAAGAGGGTGACCCGCGGCGGCGCCCTCAGCGCGGTGGAGATGGCGGCGGGGTGCTCCGGGTCCGCGTCGGGGCGGACGTGGCCGAGGAGGCGGCGTAGGATCACCCACGGCTGCAGCGCCGCCATCGGGGCGGGGCTTGGTGTGCTTCGCTTCCGGGGCTCGGGCAGGGGCGAGGCGGGGCGCTGGAGGGAGAGAACTGGAGAAGGGAGCGGTGGGGTTGGTGGCCTCGGCTGATTTGGGTGGTTTGGTTTTGGGCAAGATTGCGATTGGCAGGGTGGTGCTTATAAAGCGTCGTCACGTGACAGGTCACAGGGATCGCCCTTCTTCCAACACGAAACTTGGCCAGCACGTCGGTTTTGTTCAGTTCAGTTTTCTCTGATTATATCTTCCTTCTCCGCAAGTTGCACACGTTCATTCTTGCACTCAGCTTGCCAGCCACAACGTGTTGTTGTTCTCTTGTAACACTTGCGAATTTTACATTCACGCGCGCGCACACATTGTTTAGCGAATACGTTTGCTCATGAATTCTTCTTAATAAAACACATGCTTAGCACGTTCTTGAGAAAAAAAAGTTTGGTCGTGCCACAACATTTACCTTGATGATAATTTTTGTTTACGATGATGGCATTAAGGTTTATTATTGAATCGACATCTCTACCAAAAAAAGGTCCTACACCTACATTGATCCACTATATATAGACATGTAGAATTTATTGATTTTTCAATCCTAAATTACATTTTCGGCGCAACTGCCAGCAGCCGAGCACCACTAGAAATAACAGAGTAGTTAAGTGTTCTGCAAACGGTGGTGACCAAACAAGCAGGCATTAGTTTGAAAGAAAACCTAATAATTCTCCAGGACTGGCAGTAGCTATTGCTAACAACAGCCATTAAGGAACGAGTACGAATGCCACAACTCAAGAAACATGGAAAATTACAGCACCAGATTGTGGCAACCAAAATGTTGCCTTGAATTCATCGTATCTAAAGCGACCTGGAAGAAGAATGCGCAGGACTAAAACAACTTGAACAACATTTCTGTCCAAGTCCAACGCCAAAAGTAAGAATGATCTAAATCTTGGAGCACATTCTCTCAGCTTTGAGAAAAGGGTGATCTACTGTACATCACATTCTATGAGCACCTTTTATGACCTGCACAAACATCGTCAAGTGCTTACTTAGAAAGGAAGAATTATTTTACATGCTGCTTTCCAGCAGAATTGCAGAAACAAGCTCACCTTGAAGATAGTTAGCCTTAAACCTTGCTGAATATCCCTGATGTCAGTTACTAGTTTCCGAGTTGTTGCTGATGATCCACGACGTTCTTGGAAAGAAAGAGCGAACCTACACAATGTCTTCAGTGCAAAAGATTTCAGGAATGACAAGACCGTGCCAGGAACATGTAGTAATCATACAAAATAACATTAAAATGCAATTGGAGATTAGCCTCTGTAATATCACACGAACTGGAAATCTTGGTCTGATGCCTGCACACAGTTATGTTACGTTCTACTGCATATATAAGGTACAACTAGGCTGATTTCCATAAATCCTATTCTTCGTCCTTTCCCTTCCTTCGTACACTACCAATTAGCATGAAGTCTGTGAATCAGTAAGAATTCCTTTTTTATTGGTAATTACTTATATTGTGCGAATTCAATCAGCAACTGTATAAAGGTAGTTTGGGAATTTGATTGCTTATGATTATCAGAAGTTGATACTAACATTGATGGACAATGCTATTGAACTATTGATCAACTCAAACCATCCTTCTTGATCAAACCGATAGAAAGGATTTTTTAAATCTGACTGTTCCATCAGAACAGTTATAAGAGACAGTATATAAATCTGAATCCGTGACCATGCATATTATTGGGACATCCCTCCAGATTCATCAAAAAATATTACTGGGACATCAGATGCGTGTAACCTCAAATACATATGAACACATCATTGAAATAGCTAGCACTTATAATCATTCATAGGCATCTGACAAAGGTTTGCATCTTTGCATAGGCATCTGACCTATATACAGATACTATATCTTCATTCTACTGATTCCTTTCTCATGTGATCTATATACAGACTGAAAAAGGTCGCATAGGCATCTGACATGATTTTCGTTATGACCCAAAAGGATTGTGCAAAGAAGTCTGTTAGGATAATTGAATTGGGGAAGGAATCGGAAGATAGAATTGCAGAGGGAAAGCAGAGCACGAGAGGAGGAAGGATGAATGATTGCTTAGTGCAGGTTTAATATCTCAATACATCTTAGCCTCTCCTGGCCATCTCACTTTGCCTTTATACAGCCGGCTCAACCGGTAGCGTGCTCCAGCAGCGCAGCTGCTTCTAGTGCCTAGGAGTCAAGCCCAATTCGGCCCATGGACGCGAGTACTTGGAAGCCGAGTGTGAGTGCCCCGTCTGTTCTCCGTTGCCGGGTACTCCACAGTGGATGGCCCAGCTTCTGGTGTCGTCGCGGCTGCCGTAACATCCCCCCCTTCTTTAGATCCTGCTTGTCCCCAAGCAGGGGCTCTTGGGAAGCGTTGCTTGAGTGCGTCGTAGTCTTCCCATGTGGCCAATGAGCGAGGTAAACCAGACCATTTGATGAGTCCCTGCAAAACAACAGCCGAATCTGTGGAAATAACACGGCGTTGTAGAACCTGTTCAGGAACTTGCAGTCCATCCAGAGAACGGGGTAGGACAGCAGCTTGATGCTTGGTAGGTAAGGCGACCTTCAGCTGTGAAACATGGAACACAGGGTGAATGCGAGAAGTATCTGGTAGTCGGAGCTTGTAAGCGACAGGTCCAACTGAGGATTCAATCTGGAAGGGCCCGAAAAACTTGAAAGCAAGTTTCTGGTTGGCGCGAGGAGCGAGAGAGGACTGGACATAGGGTTGAAGCTTGAGATAAACCCAATCACCGGCCTGAAATGTTCGCTCAACTCTTTTCTTGTCAGCTTGATCCTTCATGCGTTTCTGAGCTCGTGTCAGATGTTGCTTGATCAGTGTTTGCATCACTTGCTTCTGTTCGAGCCAGTCGGACAAGTCTGATGAGGGACAAGCTGAGACAGCATCAATGCCGAAATGACGAGGTGTATACCCATATAGAGCCTCAAATGGAGAACGATTCAGAGCTGAATGCCAACTGGAATTATACCAAAACTCCGCGAGGTGCAACCACTCGAACCATTTGCAGGGAGCAGCATTGACGATTGAAGAAGGCAAGCCATGGAGGCGATAGATTTGCTGCATAAAGAGCTTGGCCACACTGAGAGCTGTGAACGGATGCTTCAGAGCCAAGAAATGACTGTATTTAGAAAACCGATCCACTACCACCATAACGCAGGTGTAGCCGTGGGAGGGGGGCAATGCTTCAACAAAATCCATGGAGATTGAGTCCCAGGCAGAGGAGGGTACCAGAAGTGGTTGCAAGAGACCAGGATATCGGGAACGATCCGGTTTGGACTGTTGGCATGTAGGACAGCAGGTAACAAACTGGTGGACGTCATGCTTAAGACCTTTCCAAGCAAAGAGGTGGCATACCCGACGATGGGTCACCGCACGCCTGAATGTCCTCCTCGAAAGTGCCGATGAGTGCAGGGCCTGGATGACACGCAAGCTGTAAAAGCTTGATTGTTACCCAACCGGATGCGGTCTTTGTAACGCAGCAGCCCCGTGTTGCGAGAGAAGTTAGGAACAGCTGTTGGAGACACGCCAACCGGGCTATGATAGTCTTGGCCTGAGGGTCATGTGCATATCCAGCGATAATCTCGCCGCACCACCGAGGTAGGACCGACGAGATGGCATTGCAAGTATCCTACTGATGAGGGCGACGGGACAGAGCATCCGCCACACGATTCTCGGTCCCCTTTTTGTAGATGATGCGATAGTGGAGGCCCAAGAGCTTAGTAAAGACTTTCTGCTGCCACACAGTGTTCAGTCGCTGCTCATTAAGGTGCACAAGACTTTGCTGATCAGTGAAGATGTGGAACTCAGCTAGCTGCAGGTACATCCGCCATTGATCAACTGCCAAGAGGATCGCCATGTACTCTTTTTCGTAAGTTGATAGGCCCTGTGTACGAGGGCCAAGAGGTTTGCTGATGAACGCTAATGGGTGACCTTGCTGTAGAAGCACAGCCCCAATTCCTGAGTTGGAAGCATCTGTCTCAATTGCAAATGGTTTGGAGAAGTCCGGAATAGCAAGGACTGGTGCATTACTCATGGCCTGTTTCAGAGTGTCAAAAGCCAGCTGCTGCTCTATTGTCCAGATGAAGAAAACCCCTTTCTTAAGAAGAGTAGTCAAAGGCTTAGTGATGATAGCAAAATGCTTGATAAACTTGCGGTAAAAGCCAGCCAGCCCAAGAAAACTGCGTTACTCCTTGACATTAACTGGAGGTGGCCAAGATACAATAGCTTCAACCTTGACTGGATCAGTTGCTATACCCTCAGCACTAAGTATGTGGCCCAAGTATGCAATCTTCTGTTGAGCAAATCGACACTTAGAAAGCTTGATGTGCCAATGCTCACTCTGGAGCAGCGAGAAAACCTTACGCAGATCATCCAAGTGCTGGTCATAGGTGGGACTATAGATCAAGATATCGTCGAAGAACACAATCACACATTTCCGCAGTAGTGGTGCTAGAGTCAGATTCATAGCTTGCTGAAAAGTGTTGGGAGCTCCGGTGAGTCCAAATGCCATAACCCTGAACTCAAAATGACCGGAGTGCGTGGAGAAAGCTGTTTTATACTCTTCACCCTCCCGAAGCGACCGATGATATCCAAGCGAAAAGGTCTAGAATGGAGAACCATTTAGCATTGGTCGGGTTCATCCATTAGCTGATCAAACACCGGTATGGGAAATGTGCTCTTGTGATCGGATCATTGAGGTAGCGATAATCAACGCAAAAGCGCCCACGATCCATCCTTCTTCTTGACCAAGAGAACGGGGGAAGAAAAGGATGACGTGCTAGGCTGAATCAAGCCTTGCTGCAACGTTTGAGATACTTGTGCTTCGATTTCATTCTTCGATCTTTGGTGGGTAGCGGTATTGGCGAATGTTAACCGGTGCGGCACCTTGAATTAGTGGTATACAATGATCATATGGCCTCTTGGGTGGCAGATCAGATGGAGGATCACACACACTCTGAAATTGAGCTAGAATATCTGCAATTCTGAAGGTATAGTGTCCGGAAGTAGGAGCCAACTGGTGTGCAGCTTTGTACAGCCATAATCTGAAAGGCCAAGTCAAGAGACTGCACCGCAAGTAGAATCACTTAACGAAGCACAGGTTGATCTGCTGAAATTTGCATCCACTTTTGCTTCCAATCAACCTTCATAGGACTAAATCGTTTCAACCAATCCATGCCCACTATAATGTCATATGACTGGAGTGGAAGAATTTTTAATGAATGGGAAAACTCATGAGAAGCCATGGTCCAAGTGCAGTTCATGGCAATAGCTGAGCAGTGTAACATGCCACCATTTGCAACTCGTACATTATAATCAGCTGGTTGACGCTTGATGGATTGAAGTTGATCAGCAATGCTCAAACTGAGGAAAGATGTGGTACTGCCTGAATCAACCAAAACCATGATTGGGAGTCCCCGAATCTCACCAGAAAACTGCATAGTACGCGCGGACCATCTGTCCCCCCGACATCGCTTCTTGAGAGATAGCCAATAGCAACCGCTCAACGGGTAACTCGGCATTTTCGGGTTCATCGGCATCATCGGTAATGGAAAACAGCTCTAGAATTTCTTCCATTGCATTCAGACGCACGTTCGCTGCACACTTATGATCACGCGACCACTTTTCTGCACAGAAGTCACACAGACCTTTAGCTCGGCGATTGGCCCGTAACGCACGGAACCGTTCCTCAGCAGTCCTGCCGTTGGCCGTGGCTGCCATCGTATTGTCAGCAGGACGTGCAACTGCATCCGCGGCCCATGGCTGAAGCTGTGGAGCATTGCGGAAAGGTGCACGAGCATATGGAGCACCATCCCGCCGATAGTCTCGGCGTTTGGTAGAATCCGCGACCTCCTCCCCGCAAAAGAGCCAAGGTATACGCAGTATCCAGGTTGTTTGGGCGCTGAACAACAACAATAGAGCGCAGATCATCTCGAAGGCCATCAACAAACCGAGTGGTGTAATAGAGCATATCAATGTTTGGGTTGTAGGACTTAAGGAGATCAATCAATTCAGCGAACCGATTGACATAATCAGTGGATGTGGACTCCTGCCTAATGTGAAACATGCGCCTAATGAGAGTTTGGTGCTGATCGCGCCCAAAGCGCTCATGCAAAGATACGACAAAAGGTAGGCCAATCTGTAGTTTTCGAGGGAATTGTCTACTCGACTGAATCCATCTAGCGGCGGCATCCTTAAACTGCTGTTTAGACACCTTGACCCACAAGTGCTTCTCTACTTCATACATATCAAAGTAGTCCTCGGCACGGGAGATCCACAGCCGGTAATTCTCACCATCAAACGTGGGAAATTTAAGTTTGGGTAAACGACCCGTGGGCCAGCAATGTGGATCAGGAGGTTTGTTACGCGCGACACACAAATCGAACGCAGTGCCATGGATTTTGGGTGGGGAGTTCATACCATTGGCCGGGGAATGAGTGAGGGTGGTGACAACCCCGTACTCATTCGCCCGTGGAGTGTTGTCGACGCCTTGCCCGCTGGGCCGAGCAGCCATGGATGGGCGCTGGTCCGCATGCTCAACAATCGGTGGATCGGAGATCAATCCAGGACCGGACGAAGCTTGCTCCACCACGGACCGATCCCAATGCTTGTCCAGCTTGTGCACCTTGAGGCGCATATCGTCGAGCAGGCCTTCTGCATCCATGCGCCAGGACTGCAGTTCGCCCGTCGCTTGAACGATCTCCTTGAGGCGTTCGTCCTGGCGGCGCTCAACATCCTTGAGGCGGTCGGAGAGACGAATCTCGGAGTCGTTGATGCGTCGGTCGACGGAGACCTCCGCATCGGAGAAGCGGCGATCGATCACCGCCGTCTGCTCCTTGAAGAGACGCCGCATCTCCGCCATCAGCTGCTGACCTTCAGGGCTCATGGCGCCGAGTTTCTTCGCGAACCGAGTGTAGTGGATATGCGGTGGAGGGGGAGGAGGTGGTGGTGGTGGTCAACTCGCCAGATCGGGATTACAACCAGAGAACATTCGCAGCGATCGGAATTACAGGAGTTCCGAGGTGGTCGATGGATGAACACCGGAAACTCAAACCAACCGAAAGCGTTTGCAAACTATCGATCTGGAGAAGACACGATCGGCCTAGGAATCGAATTGTCTCTGATACCAAGTTGTTAGGATAATTGAATTGGGGAAGGAATCGGAAGATAGAATTGCAGAGGGAAAGCAGAGCACGAGAGGAGGAAGGATGAATGATTGCTTAGTGCAGGTTTAATATCTCAATACATCTTAGCCTCTCCTGGCCATCTCACTTTGCCTTTATACAGCCGGCTCAACCGGTAGCGTGATCCAGCAGCGCAGCTGCTTCTAGTGCCTAGGAGTCAAGCCCAATTCGGCCCATGGACGCGAGTACTTGGAAGCCGAGTGCGAGTGCCCCATCTGTTCTCCGTTGCCGGGTACTCCACAGTGGACGGCCCAGCTTCTGGTGTCGTCGAGGCTGCCGTAACAAAGTCCTTGGAGGCATCTATCGAAGAGACCAAGAGTAGCTTGTTCCTATGGGGCATAGCTGAATCGCGCGCCATGGTCGAACTCCTAACCTCAAAGGGCACACAGGAAGTAGGAAACAGCTGGGAGTTGACGAACACAAGCACCACATGATGATTATGCATATCGAGACATGCAAAAAGCAAGATCGATATGCACAAAAGAAGAAACCGATCTGCAGCACAATAGCATTCGTTCGTTGGACTGTAGCTAAGTGATCATTACCGTTGGCAATGGAGGGTGGCAGGTCCCAAGGCAGGACGCAGCGCCTGGCTGTGGGATGAAACAGCGCGTGGTTGTCGTCGTTGACGACCCTCAGAACCCGATGCTCGGCCACGTCCACGCCGAAGACGAATCTGTCAAGAAAGAAGTAGACCACATTGGGCTGCCGGGGGCTGACGAACAAGATTTCAGGGACCTGGTTCACCAGCAGGGGAGTCCTCGTGTAGGTGCTGTCGCTCCACATGTCTGACAACTTCATATCGTATGATTTCACCCATTCAAGTCTCGGAGGAGACGCTGGGACTGGGATCCACGTCATCGTCCACACGAACACCTTGTCCTCCCGAGACCCGAGCCGGCCATCTGGGTAACGGTAACGGTAACGGCCGATCTCCGCGTACCGCACCTCGTTGTCGCTCACGCTGATGCAGCGGACCCTGTGGATGAGCGGCTCGAACCGAGCGAGACGGCGGCGCGGCGGGAGCTCGTGGAAGCGCAGGACGGGGTTGACGGCGCAGGGGTCGCAGCTGAGGATCCCCCAGGAGAGGTCGAACCACCAGAGCATCCCGTCGTGGGAGACCACGCCAGCAGAAGCCCAGTCCCGTTCCTCGGCGGACATGAGGTAGAGCGGCTTCTGCTCGAACCACTGGCGGCCGCCCGTGAAGATGAGGAGCCTGGCGCGTTCGCTGCGCCGAGTGACCTGGAGCTCGGCGATCACGTAGTCGCCGCCGAAGGGCGTTCGGGCGAGGCCGACGCTTCCGAGGTCGTACTTGACGGGCATGGAGCCGGTGCGCCGGGGAATGTCCTCGGCGACGCACGTAATCGCGCGGCCGTGGCGCAGGTTCCTGTTGGACGGGAGGAACTGCCGCACCACCATGAGCCCGGTGTTGTCGTCGTAGGTGCTTATGTTGGAGAAGCAGAGGAGGAGAGCTGAGGGGCCCGCGGCGATGAGGTAGGGGAACTTGCCGAGACGCCCGGCGTCGGGGTGGACGCTTCTGGGCACGTTGAGGACGGTGACTCGCGGCAGCGCCCAGAGCGCGACGGAGATGTTGCGCCCGTCCTCGGTGCTGAGAGTGCGGTGCAGGATCACCCACGGCGCCGCCATGGCAGGCTTGGTGTTGGGGTGCTTCGCCTTCTCGGGCTCGTGCGGCGACCGGCGAGCGAGCGAGAGCGCGGGTGGGCAGCGGAGACTGGAGAGAAGACGCCGGTGGGGGCTCTGGGATTTCGAAATTTTTGATTTGGCGCTGGCCTCGCCAGATTTGAGCAGTTTGGTTTTGGGGAAATTAGCAGGGCAGGACGGTAATTATACCAACACGTGACAAGGACTGGGTTCGTTAAAGACGAAGAAGAATCTTCTGTGGGTCCCAACTTGCACCACGCTAGCGGTCAGCCAACTGAAGAACACACGTTGGTTTTGTTGCCAGGCTGGCAGCCTGGCAGGCATAAGTTATCATCAGCGTTTTTCTTCTTTTTATTTGAATTGATTTAAATAATATGGTACAGTGCTCACTTGTAAATACACGCATCAATCCGATAAATACCCATACACACATCTTTTCTGAAAAAAAAAACTTAGTGCATAAGGATATCAGGCTCCAACTTACCCTAGCAATTCAAACGCCATTTTTTGTTCGACAAATTTATTAACATCTGCCTAGACTCTAAAGATGTTTTTTATGTTTTCACTTTGAACTTTTTAGTCTTTGTAATATGACATGTATCAGTTTCGGTAGGTTGATAGATTAATGTCGTTTTCTTACTCTGCTATCCTATCGAACCAGTAGCTGTTTTTAGAATAACCGAATAAAGTTTTAACCTCTATCATCCGAACAAAATAAATAACTAATAGTTCAAATACAACTAAAGCCATAAGCCAAACCCCCTCTCCTTTTCCAAACATAAAAACAGCGATATATAACAAGGTTCAACCCAACCAGAGAGTGCGACAAACAATAGAAAAGAATTAAACTTCAATTTAATTCGTGAAGTTCCAATTGAACTTTAAGTAAGATTACTATAATCATTCTCCCAGCTTTAGCAACAGCCAATATGGCATGCACTACACGGAACGCCAAAGCACATGTAAGCACAGTGCTAGAGTGCAACGGAGTTCGAATGAGTAAGTGTGGATTCGAATGGACATTTGGAAAAGAAGGGAGGATAAGGACGAATGACATTATAGTTATTTTATTTCTTAGGTGTATACGTAAAGCTGTTTTGTCAAATATATCTTTGAAACAATTTTAGTTTCACTAAAAAAGCGGTTTCTAAAGCTAAAATGAGAAAAAATAGTTTTGCAAGTAAAGCTAAACTATATGAAAGAGTATGAGTGGCTACATAAATGTTGGCCCTCTGTCGTGCACGTATGGCCACACTTGTAGTAACATATAAAGAAGGTTTGACTACTAACATATTGTTTTGTCAATCAAGATGCTAAATATCACCCATCGGCAATGATAAAATCGTCAGCACTCCCATCACATGAGCGTCATCACATTCATAAGTAAGTTCTTTCAGACCCGTCTTTCTACGGACAGATCAGATCCATCTGAATCCTGATTGAAGTACTACCAATCACTAGACAGCAGAACGTTCATTCGTACTTGTAGAACAGAGGTATTACAATATTATCTTATCTAGCTTTCGCCGTCCATTCTTGTTTGGTACTCCTAAAATGTTCATCAAATCGCCGATAAATAATGTCCCGGCTCTCCTGTACGGGTACGTACTTTGCAACGAAAGGCATTGCCATGGCTTGTTCCCCTCTGCTTCTGCTCGTCGTCCTTCTATGCAGCTACTGTTTGATTGCTCTTGGAGGCAATGAGCACGGATTTGTTGTGGCGCCAGCAAGCACCTCTACGTCATCCCATCCAGCATGCTCACCTGCACCACGAGGTACAATATATGCAATTGATGAACGCGTGCGTTAAGCTTTCAGTCTAACCGTGCGCCCATGCCGCTGGCGCACCGGCAAGGACCCTGTGCGCCGGCCTCGGCGGCGGCCACTAAGAAGCCGTCCCTGGCCGAGATGCTTCTCGCAGGAACCATATCTTAGGCAAGGCATCAGGGCGGCGCACGATCTCGCTGTCCGACGTGGGCGTGAGCATCCCGACATCCCTCGGCGCCTCCATGGACTCGCTGGAGTACGTCGTGAGATGGGCATCATCGGTACGCCGCCCGTCGATCAGACGGCGCTGATGGACACCGGCAGCAACCTGACGTACGTGGAGTCACTTGTCTCGCGGACGGCGGAGACGTACGGTGGCGCCTTCTCGTACTGCCTCCCGTCGGGAAACAGCACCACTGGATTCTGTCAGCATCCCTCCGACTGTCACTACAGGCAAAGACGACCCAGGAGAATCCGGCCCGTCCGAGAAGCAAAGGCCCAGGAAGCCCAACCCACGCTACATCGGAGAGCAATGGCCCTGAGTACGCTTGCACGCGTGAGAGAGGCATCGCCTCTGTAATCCTTTATAAACACGCTGAGAGCAAGAGAGAGAACACACTTGTCAAAACAATTAATCTGAATTTGAATCTAAGCTTCGTCTGCTGTTTTATTCCTTCCTTCCTCCAACTTCTTTCTCTGTTCTTCCCCAATTACTTCTCCTACTAGTTCGTGCTCTCACAAGTGGTATCGAGCCAGCGATTTCTCGGCAATTCGCAACGAAGCTCAAATTCCATCAATCGAATAGCCCAATCGAGCAGGTCGGTTGATCGCTTGATTCTTTGTGTTCCATAGTTTTCGTAGTGATCCCGTAATTCCTCTCCCGGGTGGTTCGATTTGTGGCGAGTTGTCGTCTTTGGATCATCCTTCCTTCGCCACCCACGATCTCTATACTGCCGTGCAGCGGCGGAGGAGCGATGAGTCCCGAGACTAAGATCCTGCTGGATGAGATCGACCGCCGCTTTTCCGCTCAGGACAAGTGGTTCGACGATCTGGAGCGGAAGATCCAAGCCACCTCCAAGACAGCTGGTACTTGCATCCAGGCGCTGGAGCGCGCCTCCCAGATGTTCGATGAATGGCGTCCCGAGATGGAGGGCGTCGTTGATGACTTGAAGATGGAGCTAGCAAAATCACCAAGTTCAGGGAGCATTCTCTAATGGAGACGGCCACATCGGCCCCCGGAGTGCTCGTGCCTGCTCCTCCTCCTTCACCATCCACGGTCGGCTCCAAGTCCGCCGTCATCTCTGACTCTGTGTTCAACGCCCGCCGGTGAAGTCAAAGGCTGCCGCCAAGGCTCACTGTCGGAAAAACAGCCGAAACGCCCAGCGGGCACCGCGTCGATCAACGGAACCGGGAGGGTGTTTTCGGAGTGGTCACCACTCTGATGCCACCCCCCGGCAAGGGTACGTCGCCTTGCCGACCCAATTCTCCTTTCCCCTCGCCGCGTCCAAATTCCCTATGCCTTTGCCGCGTCCTCCTCCACCGCTGAACATCGGTAGTCACTGGGAGTCGGGTTGTCAGGGCGGTAGTGGGGGTGGTCACATGGGAAAGTTGCCTAAATTTGATTTCCCTCGATTTGATGGTGATCACCCGAAATTGTGGATCAAGCAAGCTGTCCACTATTTTGAGTTGTATCATGTTGAGTCCACAATCTAGGTTCCGGCAGCCACAATGCATTTTCACGAGGTTGCCAAGCGCTGGCTCACGTCTGTAGAGGATCAGTTAGCGTCTATTCCCTGGTCTGAATTTTGTGCTCAACTCCTCGCACGCTTCGCTCGTGACGAGCACGAATTGTTGTTGCGTCGTCTGTTTCAGATTCGTCAGACTGGGACTGTCAGTTCTTATATTGATCAGTTTGTCGCCCTTATCGATCAACTTAAAGCTTATGCTAAACACCCAGATCCTCTCTATTATACCCAGCGTTTTATAGATGGCTTACGAGATGAAATTAAAGTAGTTGTGCTTGTGCAACGCCCTTCTACTTTGATACTGCTTGTGTTCTCGCCCAATTGCAGGAAGAGGCCGCAGCGACGACAAGGCGTCCATTCAGGCGTTTTGGTGACACTCCACCAGTGCCGCGTCAGGCTGACGCTGATGCTCGGCGGCCGCCTACTCCAGCCCCCTGTATGCGTGGAGGAGAAGTTTCATGCACCGTGCTTCGCGGCGTCAACATGGACTCTGTGTTCGTTGCGGCGTCAAATGGAGCCGCGATCACCGCTGCAACGACACTGTCCAGTTGAGCATGGTACAGGAATTGCTGGATCTTTTCCCTGAGGATGATGTTTTCTCAGGCGAGGAGCAGCCTTCTTCGCCAACAGAGTCTCAAGTTATGTTGCATTTGTCGGTCGCCGCTCTGGCTGGATCTCTAGCGCCAAAAACTCTATGTCTGTCTAGAGTTCTGCAGGGATCACCAATATCTATTCTGGTGGACTCAGGGAGTTCCCACACTTTCATCAGTTCAGCTTTTGCTCAGTCCTGTTTTGGTGTTCAGTCATTGCTGCCTGCTGTTCAAGTTCAAGTAGCTAATGAAGCAGTTCTGCAGTGCAATGCTCACATACCCGGAGCTAGTTGGAGTGTACAGGGTTGTTCGTTTACATCTGATTTGAAGCTATTTCCACTTTCGTCTTATGACATGATTCTGGGACTAGATTGGCTGTCCAGTTTTAGTCCGATGCAGGTACACTGGCAGGAGCAGTGGATCTCTATACCCTATCATGGTTCAACTGCAGTGCTGCTGGGTGACTCTCCCAATATTCCAGTTGGCTCGGTAATACAGTTATGCCTTGCTCTCAGACCGATGTCCAGACATCTTCAGCAGTGAATTTTCCTCCAGTGATTCAGTCATTGCTCTCAGAATTCTCTCCTCTGTTTGAGCCCCTGTCTGGACTGCCGCCGCGCCGCTCTTGTGATCATGCTATCCCGTTAATACCTGGAGCTCAGCCTGTGTTTGTCAGGCCATACCGTTATGCGCCCCTGCTAAAGTCTGAAATCGAGCGTCAGGTTTCAGATATGCTTGATCAGGGCATTATTCAGAAGAGCACCAATACATTTGCATCTCCGGTTCTTCTCGTCAAAAAGAAAGATCACAGTTGGCGCTTTTGCGTGGATTACCGTCAGTTGAACGCAATTACTCTCAAAGGCAAGTATCCTGTGCCCATCATTAAGGAGTTGTTGGACGAATTGTCTGGGGCTTCTTTCTTCTCCACTCTAGACCTTCAGTCGGGGTTTCATCAGATTCGAATGCAGGAAGGCGAGGAGCACAAAACTGCGTTCCAGACTCATTTTGGGTAGTTTGAATTTCGTGTCATGTCCTTTGGGTTGACTGGTGCCCCTGGTTCTTTCCAAGATGCAATGAACACAACACTCGCCCCTTGTTTGCGCAAGTTTGTTCTTGTATTCTTTGACGACATACTGATCTACAGCCGCACAATGGAGGAGCACATTGTCCATCTCCGTACAGTGTTTGAACTCCTGTCGCGTGATCATTGGAAATTGAAGCTGTCCAAATGCTCGTTCGCACAGCAACAAATTTCCTATCTCGGCCACACTATCAGCGCAGCAGGCGTGGGTACTGACCAAGGTAAACTGGACTCTATTGCTTCTTAGACTACACCAACATCAGTTAAAGAGTTACGCTCATTCTTGGGACTCGCTGGCTACTACCGTCACTTTGTCCGTCATTTCGGACTCATTTCCAAGCCCCTGACTAATCTCCTCAAGAAGCACTCCTTATTCATCTGGACACTGGATCATGAGATGGCCCTTCAAACTCTTAAGGATGCTCTCTGCCAATCTCCAGTGCTCGCTCTGCCTAATTTTTCCCGACCTTTTTCTATCGAGACTGATGCTTCAGACCTGGGGGTAGGCGCGGTGCTCATGCAGGATGGTCACCCCCTGGCCTTTCTCAGCAAAGCATTGGGTGTAAAGCGTGCATTGTGCTCTTCCTGTCGTCGTATAAAGGTGTCTGTTTTGCAGAAAGAGAGAAAAACTGCTAGAAAAGTAGAATGCCATGAACAAGGGTGGTTTAAAATCGTGCGTGAACCCCAATTTCCACTCAATGCGATAAAAACGGAGGCCTCTCTCTCCGGGCTAGAAACAAAAACGAAAGTGCTTGCATTCCATTATCTAGAACCCGACCCATTAGCTAGAACCCGACAGTCGAAGGCGTCTAAAAAAACTGGTGCGGGACTGATCTAGAAAGATTCAATGAAGGAACTGGCCTTACTGAATGAAAATATAGCTTAGAAAAAAATAAATCACTATACGATACGGAATTCCCTAAAAGCGAATATGGTAGAGACGCCTTTCTTGGAAGGAAGAAAAGGAATCCTTATAGCTTAAAATTCAACTCCTTGCACCTTCCAGGGCTCTCCACCCATGAGAAGGAGTATATGGCTATTCTTCTGGCAGTACAGACCTGGCGTCCCTACCTGCAGTTTCAGGAGTTTACCATTATCACCGACCAGAAGAGCCTCACTTAGCTCTCAGATCAACGGTTGCACACTCATTGGCAACAAAAGGTGTTCTCTAAGTTGCTCGGTCTTCAGTACCGCATTGTGTGTCGTCCGGGATCCAATAATCGCGCCGCGGATGCTCTCTCGCGCCGGCCTACCTCCGCCACCTGTGCTATGGCGTCCTCGCTGGTCCCTACTCGGGTTGCTCCTGTGCTAGCCAGTTATCAGAACGATGAGTACTCCCAGTCCCTCCTGATCAAGTTGGCTTTACACCCAGATGCAGTCCCGCACTTCACCCTCCAGTCAGGGCTTTTGTGTTATCATGGCCGCGTGTGGGTTGGTGCGGATCCAATTCTGTAGGATCGCCTCCTCTCTGAATTTCATTCCAGTGCCTGGGGGGGGCCACTCTGGGGCACCTGTTACTTATATGCGCATGAAACAATGTTTCGCTTGGAAAGGGATGAAGACAGCGGTCCATAATTTTGTCAAGGCCTGTGTCACCTGCCAGCAGTCCAAGCATGACAGATCCCGTGCTCCAGGTTTACTGCAACCACTCCCTATTCCAGACACAGCTTGGCAAGTCATCTCGCTTGACTTCATTGAGGGGTTGCCGCTGTCACAGTCTTACAACTGTATTCTGGTGGTGGTGGATTTGCTCACCAAATATGGTCATTTTATTCCTCTACGCCATCCGTTTACAGCTGCCATGGTTGCTAAGTCCTTCTTCCATTTGGTTTACCGACTGCATGGTCTTCCCAGCTCCATTGTATCTGACCGTGATCAGATTTTCACAAGCAACTTCTGGAAGGAATTGTTTCATCCGGTTGATGTCAAGCTCTGTCAAAGCACGGCGTATCACCCACAATCGACGGCCAAACGAGCGTCCCGAACCGGTGTTTGGAGACATACCTCCGTTGCCGTGCATGCTTGTCCAAGCAAGTGGAGTGAGTGGCTCTCTTTCGCTGAATTCTGGTATAACACATGTTCCCATTCCGCCATTGGCCGTTCTCCCTTTGAGGCATTGTATGGTTACCCGCCTCGTCTTCTGGCTGTTGACACTTCATCTGCCACCAACTCGGAGGTGATTCAGTGGGCATCCGGCCGTCAGTGGATGGATCAACTTCTGCATCATCACCTCAACCGCGCCAAACATCGGATGAAAAAGCAAGCGGATCAGCACCGCTCTGAACGCAGTTTCTCTGAAGGGGATTGGGTTTTTCTTAAATTGCAACCTTATGTGCAGACATCTCTAGCTCCACGATCACACCAGAAACTGGCCTTCCGTTTCTTTGGTCCCTACCGCATTCTGAAGCGCATTGGATTGGTAGCATACAAACTGGAGCTTCCTCCTCACTCTGCCATCCACCCGGTCTTCCATGTTTCGCAACTCAAGAAAGCAGTTGGCAATCAGCAGCAGGTAATTCCTCTACTGCCATCAGACTTCGCTATTCATCTGGCTCTTGAGCAGGTGTTGCAGACTCGCTCTGTGGTACGGGGTATCTCATCTGTCACTCAAGTGCTGATCAAATGGAACAATCTTTCACCGGAGCTGGCCACTTGGGAAGACTATGAAGCGGTGCGCCAAGAGTTTCCGCGCTCCACTGCTTGGGGTCAAGCAGTGTCTCGGGGGGGGGGGTAATGTCAGCATCCCTCCGACCGTCTCTACAGGCAAGGACGACCCAGCAGAATCCGGCCCGTCCAAGAAGCAAAGGCCCAGGAAGCCCAACCCGTGCTACATCGGAGAGCAATGGGCCAGAGTACGCTTGCACACGTGAGAGAGGTATCGCCTCTGTAATCCTTTATAAACACGCTGAGAGCAAGAGAGAGAACACACTTGTCATAACAATTAATCTGAATTCGAATCTAAGCTTCGTCTGCCGTCCTATTCCTTCCTTCCTCCAACTTCTTTCTCTGTTCTTCCCCAATTACTTCTCCTACTAGTTCGTGCTCTCACAGTTCCTCGCGCTCGGCGCGCCCAGCAGCAACAACGACACGGCGGGCTTCCTTTTTCACGCCGCTGCACAGCGTGCCGGAGCAGGCGACGTTTTATTTGGTAAATCTCACCGGTATCAGCGTCGCAGGGAAGCAGCTCGGCATACCGCCGACCGCGTTCTCCGGAGGCATGATCTTAGACTCCGGCACGGTCATCACGGCGCTCCCGTTGACGGCCTACTCGGCCGCTGCAAGCGGCATTATTCCAGAGCGCCATGTCTGCGTACCCGCTCTTGCCCCCGAACAGCGACGACGTGTTCGAGACGTGCTTCAACTTCACCGGCCACAGCAACGAGACGGTGCCGGCCGTCGCCCTGACGTTCGACGGCGGTGTCACCATCGACCTCGACGTGCCTTCGGGTGTTCTGGTCGAGGACTGCCTCGCGTTCGCCGGAGGAGGCGCGCGCGGATGGCGAATTCGGAATCATTGGTCAACCGGCGCACGTTCGAGGTGCTCTACGATTCTGGCCGCGGACACGTCGGATTCCGGCCAGGCGCTTGCTGAAGTCTCAAGTGCTGCTGTATTTCAAAATTTCAGGGTCGTCATACAAAGATTCAGCTTTAATAATGGATCGGAACTGTAGCAGCAGGATGTTACGTACGTGCAGTAGGTGAAAACTAGACGACGACGAGCAGTTCTTTTTTGTCGTTGTCACAAGTATTTCATTTTATTGTACTGTATGATCCACAACAAATGGATTGTGGTTTACAATTTGAGTGTAAAATGCACTCAGTTCTTGAACATGCTAGGGCTGCCACGTATTCATGTGGATCTCTAAACCTCCAAAAAATGCTTGTGGAAGCCTTTAAACTTACGACTCCAAATCACCATAATAGTGTTAATTTTGCTTGTGTGGCAAGCTGATAGCATGACAAAATGGCTAGAGCCTGCCGTCCGGTAAAGGATTGTCGTCGGCAGTAATGAAAAGTGATGACCAATAGACAACTGAATTGCCCACAAATAGGAGGCAAGTTAGTTTGCTGGAGACCCCTCAAAATCTGATAAGGACATTTAGAAGCCAACATTATCACTCCGTAAACGACATCCCTATTTGGCTATTTCTACTTGCAGCAGTAACAGCAGAAAAACAGGAAAGAGTGAAATAGAACGTAGTTCCAGGATGCAAGTGAGAATAAATCAGCAGATTAAGGGAATCAAACTACAATGGAACTAAAGCACCTGTAGATAGTCAGTCATACTGAGAGCAGTTTTAGTCTAATAACATTTTTCTTTCAAGAACAAGCAATTTCTGTCGAAGAATCTTAAAGCAATTTCTGACAGAGATCAAGTGAAAGAATGAAAAAGAAATCGTGGATCAATTTTAGTCACTGAGCGAAGAAAGATCAAGATCTCATTCTACTTGTTGACCCCCAGCACCACCACATTTATCAGAGCAAACATTGAGCACATTCATTCATGATCTGCACAAAGAAGAGGAAGAGCTTTTCATTAGACATGGGTCGTTTCATAAAATGTTGTTGATTGTTGAAGGTAGTGCAGCGTGTTGTTCAAAACGAAACATAGATAAGCTCACCTTAGGACAAAGTCAGCCATGATCCTTGCTTCATGTCCCTTACTTCATTTCTCCTGACGGCGTTTCTTTACCTGACGTTCAACCTCCATCAGATCTGCATCGGCCTCCACCCCAGTGAGGTAAAAGTTAAAGGGCGAACTAGTCAGTTGCCTCGTCACCTCCCTCTCTGGGCTCGGGGTCCCCTCACAGTACTTTTCCACCTCGGATTTTAGGGTCGCGGCATCCATACCCATGGCGACTTCCATGCCTCGTTTGAGCAGCTCCTCGGCATCCAGTTCCTCGGCCTGATCCTCGTCATCATCGTCAGAGCTACTGGACCCCACTAATTCAAGATCTTCAGATATGCAACGATTGTCAGTCGGATGGTCACTGAAGATGAAATATAGAACACGATACTAAAAACACAGAACAAAGAACGGATTGCATAAAAGTGGAGCTATAGTCTCTGCAGCTCTGCTGCGAGAATGAGACATGAATATTGAAGCATTTACCAGCGTGTATTCAAGCATGCTATAGTTGTGGCTTTTTACTGAAAAGAAATGCATGCAACTTGTGCAGGCTGCACACTGCATCAGGTCGAAATACGCAACTTATTCATTACCTAAATCAATTATCAGACATGCAGATCGGATTCAGAAAAAAGTACTAATGATCAGCGTTTCAAGCTGACCCTGATTTCGGAAATGGACACATAATTAGGTGATCATACATCGAGGCATTTACCTTATTCAGCTTTCTCTAATCTCTATGCATGCATGGTTGCAACTCACAACTCACATACATTACAAGCTCATGCAAAAGCAAAGCAGTATAGTAAGCCCATACTAGAAAATTCCTATTAGAATGATAAGCAAATGCAGATAGTTGCAACTTACACTACCAAAATCTGATTATCAATTATATCTATGCAAAGCAAAAAATCAACTAAAATTTGATAGTACTAAGCAAGGAGGTACAGTTCATTGGGCCATTGGGCTACCTTGAAACAGGGCATGCGGAAGTACAAAAAAATGCAAACACGAAATGATTGAGGATTTATGCAAATAAATTAAAGCTGCATTCCTGATGAGATGTGTTAGTGTTACTACGAAACTCACCTACTAAGCTACCTACAAGGCTACAGGCCTATCAGACAATCATCACACACATCAGAAACTCAAAATCTGAATTGCTGCAGACACTCCAGAAAACTAGCTAGAGTGGGCGTAGATGCGTGGTAGAGTTGGAGAAATGTGTGGTTGAATTGAAGATACCTATGGCAACCCAAGGTGGCAGGTTCCAAGCCTGGACGTAGCGGCAGGAGGCAGCCGCCGACCAAGGCATGTTCATCAGCGCGTAGGCCTCGTCGGCGACCTGCACGACTTTGCCCGCGGGCACGTCGACCCCGAAGAGGCGCCGCCCCTGCTCCAGGAAGAAGTAGACCAGATCGGGGTTCGACGGGCACACGGCACAGAGCCCGGGAACCTTCCTCGGCAGTCGGGTCTCCTTGTAGGTGTCGTCGTTCCAGATGTCCTCGAAGCTCTTGGCGTACTTCTTCTCCCAGTCCCACCCAGCCGGAGTTGCGATCCGCGTCCACATGGACACCGTCGCTGCTTCCTTGTCATGGCAGGCGCAGCGGCCGCTGTCCTCAGGGATGATCTCGACATACCGCAGCTCGCGGCGGCTCACCGTGACGCATCGGTGGGTGTGGACGTCAGGCTGGGCCATGCTCGGCAGTGCGCGGTCCTCCGGGAGTTTGTGGAAGAGCAGCACCGGGTCGGCGACGAAGGGGTCGCAGCTAAGGAGTCCCCACGAGAGGTCGAACCACCATAGCGTCTTCTTCTGGGCGACCACGCCGGCGGGAACCCACTTCCTGTCCTCCTTGTCCTCCACGGCCAAGGGGTTGATCAGATCCTTCTGGATCCACCGGTCGCCGCCGGCGCTAAAGCAGGAGAGCTTCGCACGCTCGCTGCCCTTGTCAACGTGGAGCTCCGCGACCATGTAGTCGCCGTCGTAGAAGGAGACGAGGCCGACGCTCCCGATGTTGTAGATGACCGGCATGCGGTCGGCTCGGCGCCCAGGGATGCGCTCGCCGGAGAACGTGGCCGCGTGGCCCTGCTGCTGGACGCCGGCCGTGCGGAAGCAGCGCGCCACGATGAGGTAGCTCTCGTGCGGGTCGACAGCGGAGTTCACGCCGTAGAAGGGCTCGACGGCGAAGTTGAGGAGGAGGCAGTCGGGGCCGGCGGCGAGGATGTAGGGGTACTTGTCGGGATAGTTGGGGTCGGGGTGGGCGAGCGGGGCGACGGTGAGGACTGTGACCTGCGGTGGCAGCGCGACCGCGATGGAGAAGTCCGCAGCGGCGGCGCCAAACGCCCCGCGTCCGCGTCGCTGGGGATGGGGACGACGCGAGGGACGCGGCCCAGGATCACCCACGGCCACGTCGCCGACATCGGTTTTGCTTCGGCTTGAGCAGAAAGAAGAGCGAGAAGAGGAAAGATTGGTGTGATTTGGTGCTGCCGGTCGATTTGGGCCTTTGGGGGATTTTTGTGGGATTTTGCTTGCAAAAGAAGACTACATCCTTCGCCTCTAACACCCTGCTTGTGGACCGTCTCAGATGCTCACACCAAAGTGTAAAAAAGATTTATTCTGGTTTTTTTCTTGGAGAAATACTGTGAGGCTAATTAAAAACAAAAAATAAAAAAGGAGAAATAACGGAAATAAAATGGTATATAGCCGATGCAGGAGTATAGTTTTGTTTGATCCCTAGCTACTAACAGTTATCGCTTTTGTATCCAAACAAATATTGATAATAGATTAGCTATACCTTTATAATAACTATCTCATTATGTAAATTAAATCAGATAATGAGTTAGTAACCAGCTAACTATTATTAGATAATAAATCCAAACATCCAATCGTACTGTTAGGAGGCGTCACATTTTTACTTGGGCCCTCTTTGCTCAATGGTGAGCTAGCTCTAACCATTAACTTTTGAGCTAGCTCTAAGTATTTTTTATATTTTAATAAAAGAGAGAGAAAAGTTAGCTCTTGATCAAGAGTTAATCTCTTGCGAAAATGTAAAAGTGTCATGTGGGAATATCCATGTTATAAGCTATATAAGTTAGCACTGTTGAAGAATATATTTGAAAGGAACGTAATAGAAGAACACTCCAGCAAAACTCTAGTCGTCCAAAGGGAAGTTGCAAGCTTATGTAAAGTGACATTAATCAGTATAACTTGGCGGTTCAACCTGGCACAGGTACAGGCTAGTCGGCCTTGTCTAGGCATTTTTCTCCTTGCGTGGTTGCCCAGCTGTTTTGCGTGGTCGAGATGGCGTGCTTCAGTCGCTTCCTTTGTAGGCACGGAGTCGTTCTCGGCTCTCTCTCGTGGTTTGGTGTTTCTTATCCAGGTTGAAGCGCTTGGTTATCGGTTTTCTCTGATTTTGAGTCTAACTCTTTTTTTTCTGTTTTATCATGTACACAAATAACGACAAAACTCTTGCTGACCTTTCAAAAAAAAATATTGCCGGTGCCCTAAGTCCTGGAATCTTTTTGCAATATTGAGAGTCATGTCTGGACGAGGTGCAACTAGTGAAGAGAATGGTGGAACACGATATCATGTGAGAAAAGGTGAATGGCGAAGACCGCCGACACTTGAGGAGGTCAAGTTGTGCCACTACACTGGCCCTCGAAGCCAAGGAATCCAATATGTACCATATATATAAGCTATAGTTGGTATACTCAGGTCCAATAGGAAATATATATGGCCCATTGGATATCAAGAGCGCCATTTGTGTGAGCACGAGTCCATCCATCTCGCCGTCGCTGATCGGCCATGTGTGGCTATAATTCGCTCACTCCCTCCATAACAGTTTGCAAACAAGCGAGGCAAGTGTCGTGCCCATCCACCCTTGTTCCCTAAACCCCTTTGTCCATTTTTTTTTGCCTAATTGCCTTTTCCCTCGAGTTAGTGAAGGTATATGATATTGTCAGAAAGAAGGCACTCGGCGAAGTCCCTCTACTAAGATCCATTCGTACTCTAAGGTAATGGACCGAGATGCCTTGAATATTCTAGAATCTAGGGTAGATGTTAAGGTATTACAACCTTGCATTGTGAAAAAAAACCATAAAAGGAGCACTGATCATCTCGAGAATCATGTCCCCATCTGTTAGGCATGTCATTGACAAGCTCCCTTAAGCCAGTTACTCCGCTTTTGACCATGCATCCGGTTATGACTACTTGGGCATGTCGTCGAGATAAGCTACCTCTAGTCAGTCATGCTGCCTCCAAGTATCTCTAGCTATGACTGCTTAGATGACACACTGTGAACGGGCTCCCCCTGAGAGTTATAGCCACACTGTTGCAACAACATCAACAAATAAGCCACCATCATGCCTCACCTTATACAGTTCTTACGAATCTCCAAATCATACTTGCTAGCAGTACTACCAACTACGCCATCAATAACTAACCCTCTGTCCGATTCTCCAAACATACAGACGTTCGGGGACTACTGTTGACTACGTGGTATCCGGATACCGTTGTCTTTAGGGAAAATACCTAATCAAGATGAACAGGCTGAGTTTGACTACTTGAGAGGTCCAACTGAACAGAAAAGTAGTTTGAGTGGTTTTGGGAGTTAAGAGATAAGTTGTGTGGTTTTAAAGTTGGAGGGGTAAAATCAACAATAGTATCATATACTTTTTGAAAGCAAATTGACCATTCATAAGAGATTGGGCTACGTACATGGGCCAGTTCATGCTACGGTGTAACTCGCCCGCGGGAGAATAGGTCGGTGCCAGTGAGACCAAAAAAGATTGGCGCCAGCAAGCAGCAGCGCTTTTGTGCAGTTGTGATGTTTAATTTATTTTTTATATTATATTTTTATTTTTTTGCTGAACTTCTGTGGAATTGGTAGCTTGATCGGATTATATATATTTTGACGCCATGCAACATGAGTGAAAAGAACTTCTGTGAAACGAGCTACGATATCAAACAGGCCGCGTAGTCCAGCCAAAAGCCCGTGTGTGGCTCAATATCAGTGGGAGTATGTCCTACCGGGCCAGCCGGCCAGATATCTGTTTGTCCTTCATGTTTTCCTTTCCGGTTGGTTCCTATATCGTCATAGAAACATTGCTTTGTACCGGGTTTTAGTTTAACTATTTTGTTTTATTCAGAATTTTAAAATAATGGTTTCAACCTTTTGAATGACTTCATTCCATATTTTTAAAGCCTTGAGCCAACATTCATTTGAAAATATTTAAATCAGGACAGCATTTGGAAATACTAGTTTGAACATCACATATAATTTACCAATATTTTGATTCGCAAAATTTTCAAAATATTGGTAAATTATATGTGATGTTCAAACTAGTATTTCCAAATGGAAAAACCAATCATGGCTTTCCTTCGCAAACGGTTTTGATAGACTGACTCAAATTGAATTATATATGTTGATATTTAAGCGGGTCAGACTTTACAAAAAAATGTAGGAATATTTATTTTTAAAAATTAAATAACTATTTTTTCTAAAATTTAAGCAATTTTAAAAATCTTAAATTCTGGTTGGATCTTAAATTCATATAAAATTAGTCTTATATTTGAAATAAGGAATAAGTTTGAAGTTTTTTCTGAAAATTATGCTCTACCTTATGGTTCCTGGTCTAAAATTATTTGACTCGTTTAATATCTCGTTTTGGTGTTTATTTGCTAGTAGGTTCCCATTATTTGTTACAGTTAGTCAATGTTGATGAACACAAAGTGATTTCGGTGGCAGCACAATTGTTATGTAATCACTTAATATTTAAATTAATTTTGTCAGTATGAACGCAAGTGACAACTACTTGGTATCAGAAGATAAACATGGCTACAGCACCGTACGTACCTTCAGTTCTGGGAAGGAAACAAACTATTTAGCTACCTAAATGGTGGTGACTCAAATAGGCCAGGTCAAGTTGATATCACTGTATCGCAAAGAAACATCCTTCGTTGCACAAATGTTTTATGTTTCTTGTTTACAGCCATGTAAATGAATTCTATTTGGTGAATTGAAATGTTAGCATAAAATTGACAAATGTTTGTATTTTCCTAGATTAATTGTATGAATAAAGGACACTATTTTTTGTGATAGACAAATTGACAAATGTTTGTATTTTCCTAGATTAATTGTATGAATATATGACAATATTTTTTGTGATAGACAACTTGCCTGTTAACATCATGATGTCTATGGTAACTTTATCAATTATAAAATCTGTGCATATAGGGAATGAGTATGCATTGCACACATAGATGTGTGTGTGCATACAAGTGTCACCGTGCATACAAGTGTCACCAAAGTCATTTCAACTTATATAAATAGCCTTTTCAATGTAATACTAACTATAACAAATAACATATAAATGAGGGCTTGCACTAGCAAATAAATAATAAAGCAGACACACATAATAATATTGAAGATAATTCTAGGTTATACAACATAAGATAGGTCATGATGTTAGAAAAACATCTAAATCTAGTTTCATATTTTTGGAGCTAAAACAATTCTTTATGATTTTTTTCTAAGATTAAATAAGATTTTAGGATTTCTAATTGCACAGCTGTTTGATTTGAGGAAAATGTTTTCACAACTTCTTTTAAATAAATTCCATTTGACCCATGAATCATGAAGGTATAGCTGGTTCACCGTTCTCGTAAGACGATTCAACGTGGCGACATGTGAGGGAAACGCTGTTCTGGAAGCAAAATCAGATCAGATGGTCCTAAAAGACGGAGGGAGGCCAAAAGGAAAACGATTTTCTAATTGGAGGAAACGAATTGGACCATGATAAAATTTTGGGGGTAAAATTTGAAATGTACTCTCTCTTTCTTTGTTTCTTTCTTTGTTCCCCTTAAGTCCTTAACCACAACAATTCCACAGCCTCAGAGAAAACGTAAGCCCATGCAGGATTTGCATCAAAACCCCAATGGCCCAGGTTGTCCCAACTAGAAAGTACTACTCCAGAAAGCAACAAGGCCCACTGGAGACGTATATATGCAAGTGGTTGGCCAGTGTCGCATCTTCCAATGCATGATTTGGTAAATTTGATAGAGAGACGCAATCTTTGAGGATGTTGGGTCAACAGAATGCACATGCACCTTGGCGGCCTGCTACTTACTCGTCTACCATGCATGACCAACGACGCCGACGAAAGCATGCTTCAGCAGGTCGAACTAGGCTTGCTACTTGGTTAGTGCTGGTCTGCACGTTCCGTACGGCTAGGGCAACCATATATCGATCATGATCCCGGTCGACTGATTCCAATTAAATTAAATATGTAATGCATGCAGTTGTAAGGAACCAATATGCTGTGGTTAACGAACCCCAACCAACGATGCGGGCTAGTTGTAAACGTAGAATTTTGACAGTTTCCCATATGTTTTTGTGTTCAAATGAACCAAGAGGCTGTTGTTTAATTGAACTTACAACTAGCATTTGTTGTAAATGTAGAATAAAAATACGTCATCGATCAACAGGCTTTAGTCCCGGTTGGGAACGGGCTTTAGTCCCTGTTTTCCCAACCGGGACTAAGAATCCAGGACTAAAGGTCGGGACCTTTAGTCCCGGGTTCACAACCGGGACTAAAGGTTCTTCCAGAGAAAAAATAAATTGCGGTATGTGAGATTCGAACCCAATACCTCTCACCTCGCACATAAAGACCTTACCAACTCAGCTATACACCACATGCGACATAGTCCTATGTAGTCTCCTTTTAAATTGATCCGTGGGGACCTTTAGTCCCGGTTGGGAGACCTTTAATCTCGGTTGGTAACACCAACCGGGACTAAAAGAACTTTAGTCCCGGTTGGTATTATCAACCGGGTCTAAAGTTGAGGACCTTTAGTCCGGGTTGGTAACACCAACCGGGACTAAAGATTGTTCTTTAGTCCCGGTTGATATTACCAACCGGGACTAAAGGACTTTTACTCCCGAACGCAAAAAATACTGAGACTAAAGTCAAATTTGTCCATCGACCAAAGACCCGTTCTCTAGTAGTGTATGCTGTCTTAGTGTCACATAGAATTTTTGCTAATATTGAGAAAAGAGAAAGATGTTGTTGTTTCACGGAATAACTGACTCGTGACCTAAAATTTAGAAGACAACTATTATACTAATTGTTATCATACAACTCACGACTTTATTTGACTTTATTTTTATTCTATGGATAAATTAAGAATCTGTGAGTTATAAACATTGCTTATTAAGTTGTGTCGAAATTACGTGGCTTTGTATGAAACAAAAAAAACACATTGTACTTGCCCAACTAGAAACAAATGCCCATCCCGCAACTTTGGTCAGACTGATGGTTCTAAGTTGACAGCTGACACCATAAGCAATTAGTCGAGCTTCGGTTATATCGTAGCTAGGTAGCAAAGTTTCTTAAAACTAGGATAAAGTAGTACGGAGGAGAGCGGTAATATAATAAGCAACGAAAACTCACATGGCATCATCGTCTTATTTAGTTGAAGGTTTGATTGGGTAAAATTAATACTACCTCCATCTACGGTATATTATTTCTAAGTTGTACTTTCTTTTCGTTATTATATCACAATTATATTGGATTTATCAGAAGAAACAAATTTTTATGTTTGACTATCAAGTTTAAAAAATTCTACAGATAAATGCACTATTAACTCTTTAGATCGTGTCATTCAGGTCGTCCATCAACTTCTGAAACTGTATATTATTGGAATCCATAAACTTTTTATGTACTAGTTCATACCTGTGGCAGAACCTTCTAAATTATATGGCCCACAAGCACCGACCTTGTCCCTAAGACCTCAGTCAACCATGCTTATACACCATATAACCTAGAATGTTCCGTCGGGTGGATCCCCGATAAACCACAATTACTCCGGGATCGATACTTACAGATACATCACAAGTATTACAACAGCTTTCATACAAAATACCGAGTAGCGGAAGACTTACAATAACTTAATTTACAAACATTTTGTAACACTTATACAAACAGTGTTATTATTACAAACCAGCGGAAGTATCATTATATAACTTTATTACATATCACACAACCAAAGTGCCCCCGCCAGAGGCCACTCAATTCACTCCTCATCGTTACTTCTTCGACAACCGTCATGCAACAAGGGCCGTAGCACTCTTGTCCATGCGGTTCACCCGCAACGAGGGGGTGAAACAAACCCCGAGTACAAAAGTACTCCGCAAGACTTACCCGACGAAAAAAAGTGGGGGAGAAGACTCGGGGATCTTTGGCTAATAGGAATCAAGGTGAGGCTTTAGCAAGATCAAAAGACACCCTTTTGCGAAAAAGAGACTAAGCCAATCCTTACTTTAACAATCACTTATCAAACATATGCCGGGTTCAAAACTCTCATACTCAGACTTTCATTATTACTACGATGCCGGGACTCGGATCACGGCTCCCATATCGTGGAGCACACGACGATTCGAATCGCTTAATATACCCGGTGGGGCTTCCTAGCCACACGATGTATGTAGGACTCAACATCTTACATACATCAACTCAATGCTTAGATTTCTCCATACTAGAGCGGGTGTACAAGTACACCACCTTACGCGGCCGCTCGGTCACTTCCGGCGGTGCGCATCGTAGGATGGGTACACGCTACTATCCGTTCTAGTAACGAATAGTCCAAGTGGAGCTTACTTGCCATTAGCATGCGACTAGTACTATCCAATAACCTCATGATCCCGGCGCCAAACAACGGGACGGTCCTTAACCGAGCACAAGTGGGCGACACTACACCGGGGCAATAGCCCCTCCCCGATGCAAGTCACTCCACCGACGTCTCGAGTTGCTCATCATCATGTTCTTGTTGTATACCATTGACCCCGTCGGAACAAGGATAAACAACAAGCAACATCAGGTTTTCGTAAATTCCCTTCAGGGAGTATTGTTATCATCTTTTGAAAACAATTTATCAAAACCTACACTAGTAGCAAGGCTAAGCGCAACTAAGCATTTCGAAATCAAAACAGGTGTACAGGGTAATGTAACAAGGTACGATAAATGCATCAAAGTAGGATAGCACACAACTCCTACACCTAATGCATTATATCATCACATGAAATCATAAAAACTTTCGAAATATAAGGACGGGTTTGAATGCATCCGGGGCTTGCCTTGGGGCTCGATGAAGTGAGGATCGACTACCCAATCACCAAGATCAGATCCAACCTCCTCACGGCGATCACTTTCTTCGAGAACGGGAGTTGGATCAACCCTTTCCTCAGAGCCGACAGCTACACGACAAAAATGCATGATTACGATGCAGTGATAAAGACATGCGATAATGATGCAACGATTATTAATCGATCTTGAGTACAACTTTCCTTCACGGTACCCTTGCACTAAGAAGGTATAACTAGCGTCGACGACGACGGACTAGCGATACGCAATCAACATAAAATGCCGAAGGTCATTAGGGTTAATGACCTAGGGTCATCACTCAATCCCAAAATCAAGCAACCCTAATGGTGATTAGAGATGATTACTAATTTATTGACCATTTTTACAGTCGTTGAAAGCCACTAATTAACTTACTAATTGAAGATTAATTAAACCTTAATTAAATTAAGGATTAACTAATTAAACATTAATTAATAAAGGGATTAATTAAGCATAATACAAAATTTAATCAAAACAGGATCAAACTTCATAATTAAGATCATCATACTCTAATTAGCACACAAAACAAAATTCATGATTTTTGGACTTATATTTTATTTATTAAAAATCATTGAAATTGCATTTATTAATTAAAGAAGCAAATTAAAGCATAATTAAATTTTATTGAAAACTCAGAGTTAGTATTTTTTCTGGTGTAGAGCACAACACAGAGAGCACATACATATTTTTCTTATATTTTTATCTGCCCAAAATAAATTAATACAAAAAGATGAAATACACCCTTTTAAAATACAAAAAAAAAAAAGAAAAACAAAAACTTCTTTTCTCCGGGCCTTTGTGCGGTTGGCCGCCCGCTCAAACAGCAGCGCTGCCTGCCCGGCCAGCCTACAAGGCCCCCGCCCTCTCTCTTTCTCTACGGCTCGCCGCGACATTTGGACCCACTTTGTCGGCGGCGTCTTCCTCCTTTTCTTCTTCTTCGGGGCGGGCGCACGGCGGCCCGGCAGCGCAACTCACCACCGGCGACCCCTCGATTGCAACTGATCACAAAAACGGATTCCTCTCCGAGATGCACCTAACGAGCTATCACACGCTCTCTCTCCCCTCACCGGAGCTCGCATGGCGGCAGCCATGGCGGCTTCAGCGGCACAGCCGGGCGGCCGGGCAGAGCCTGCGGGCTCCTCCGGCGGCATCGAGTGTACCAACGTGATCGGCACTCCAAAGGCGAACTTCGGCACTGCACGCACCACGACTTCGGGCGGGACTGGCTATACGGCGACCGTGGCGCAACCACGGCGGGGCGGTGAAGCTCACCGGTGCTCACGGCGTTCCGACCAAACTACGGCGATTCTAACGCAACCAACACCGGGTCATGCTCGGGGAGCTCACCACGGCTTCAAAACAAAGATGCAACGAGCTTGGGGGCGGAGGGTGTTTGATGGCGCGTAGCTTGATCATGGGCGGCGCGAACCGAGGAAGATGACGGTGTTCCGACGCGTCGGGGACTCCCTGCGCCAACGGACAAGCCGATAGTGATTAGCATCCAACCATGAGACTAAGACAAGCTAGGGATGGAGTTGGTAGGCACGGAGTTGCCCGACGACGGAAGGGCGATGGCTCGCGGTGGCGATCCTTTGGAGTTGGAGAAGACGACGTCGCCCGGGCTACTCGGTGATTCCAAGCGACGACTAGCAGCTCAAGGATGCGCAAGGGCAAGGCGGAAAAGGATGGCCGGAGCAATTGAGCGGTGATCGTGGGTGTTGCTCGAATTTTGCAAGGCAAGCGGCCGGGCGGTGGCGATGGGAGGGAAAAGGAGCACCGACGGCCGTGGAGTTGGTTTTATAGTCCAACGGTGAGCTGGACAGGTGGAAGGGAGGTTCGCGACGACGACGAGCTGGACGGCGTCGCGTGAAAGGCGGGAAAGCGCCGGAACGGCCACGGCGGCGGCGGCGCCGCCGGCCGGCATGGGCAGCCGATGAGGTGCCCCCCTCGTCTCTCACTGTAGCAGAGCCAGCACATTTTTCTATTTTCAAAATTATTTTCAAAAATTGTACTGTACACAAAAATATCCCAAAATACAGTTGACTCAAAATTTTGTGCTCTACAACTTTCATTAAAGAAGTTTTGTCAGATTCAAACTAGTTTTTGAATTTGAACTTCAAGTTTGAATTTAACACAAAACCCTAACTTTAGGGATTTTAAAATTACTTTCAAATTTTTAATAAAAGATGAAAATCTCCAAAAATAAAAGTTGTTCTATTTCTCAATATCTACAACTTTTATTTAGGGAGTTTTTCATGAAACCAAATAAATTTTGAATTAGAGTTTAAAACTTAAAAGGAGGCATTTTCCAATTCAAACTACTTTTGAAATTACTTCAAATTTTATTCAAAAACTTGAAAAACTTTGTATACCAAAGTTGTAGAGCTCAAAGAGATGCACAAACTGTATTTTAGAAGTTTTCCCAAATTTTGAATATTTTGGGGTGAAATTATAAAGGGGGCAAAAACACTTTGAAAATCTCCCTTTTTGAAAGATTTTGCAAATTGAATCTTTGGGCAAATAATCAGTGATGTTGTGGCACTCTTCAAACTCAACCAATGGCACTCTTTTAAAGTACAAACTTCATACTTTGAAATAATGCCAATGGTTAGCAACTTTTATTTAGAAAATTTATTAAAGTTAGCTCATCAAATTTGAAAATGATATTCAATTTCCACACTTAGCCTCTCAAGCTAAGGTTTAGGATTTGAATTCCAAATTCAAATTTGATTCTTTCTTATACCTCATTTGACTTGTAAAACAGCTTTGGGTGTGAGTTAGGGTTAGCCAAACACTTGCAAACATCAAGGTTGGTTTTAGTTGATTGTTTTTATAACCAAAATTAAAATTGTGAGTGGACTTTAAATATCAACACATACACATGTGACATAGAAAAACTCAAATCAAACCCTAGAATTGTAAACTCATTTTAAATGTTTGATTTAGGGTTCTCTAATCATGGATGCTTTATGCAATGATGATGATGACATGGCAGGTTTTTGGTTAACGTAACACCGGGGTGTTACATTATATTCCCCTTAAAAGGAATCTCGTCCCGAGATTCAAAGCTTAGGACTAAGTAATGGAAAAGGAAACATGTCAAGAAAACACATCTTACATGGCTTTATAAGGGAGGTAGAAGGGTTCATATTACAAGTCTCATATCTTGGGAAAGTCACGATTGTTAGAAACCAATCATGACTTAGGAGAAGGAAGGAAGAAACTCTGGAAAGTGCTCATTCAAGAATTCCTCCGATTCCCGTGTTGCTTCATCCTCGTAATGCTGATCCCAATCGAATTTTATAAAATCTTCTTATGTGCCTGCGGGTGATCCGATCCTTTCGATCAAGAATTTTGACTGGATACTCAACACACTTCAGATCAGGTTCGACGCGGAGATCTTCAATGTCAGTGACTTTGTCTGGTACTTGCAAGCACTTTTTCAGTTGGGACACATGAAACACATTGTGCACCAGCGACAAGCGCCGAGGTAAATTCAAACGATATGCTACCTTCCCACATCTTTCCGTAATCTGAACGGACCAATATATCGGGGTGCCAGTTTACCTTTTACCCCAAAACGGTCGACACCTTTACTTGGTGACACTTTCAGATATACATATTCTCCAATTTCAAACATCAATGGTCTTCGTCGCTTATCAGCGTAACTTTAAATGCGGACTGAGCTACTCTTAAGTTTTCTTGAATCTTTTTTACTTTAGCTTCGGTTTCTTTAACTAGATCAACACCGAAGAACCATCTCTCTCCGGGCTCAGACCAGTTGAGTGGAGTACGACATCGGCGGCCATACAAGGCCTCAAATGGTGCCATCTTAATACTCTCTTGATAACTGTTGTTGTAAGCAAACTCAGCTAATGGCAGACATTGTTCCCAATCTGATGAATATGTTAACACACAAGACCTTAACATATCTTCCGAATCTGGTTCGTCTTTCGGTCGACCATCGGTTTATGGATGATAAGCAAAGTCTTTGTGCAACAAAGTAGTACCCATAGTTTCATGAAACCTTTGCCAGAAGTGAGCCATAAATTGAGTACCCCGATCAGTGACTATACTTCTTGGAATTCCATGCAGACACATTATTCGATCTATGTATATTTGAGCATACTGAGGTGCTGCATACTTATCTTTTACGGGAATAAAGTGGGCAGACTTGGTCAACCGATCAACGATAACCCAGATTGAATTATAACCCTTGGCTGTTCTAGGCAGACCAACGATGAAATCCATACTAATATCCTCCCACTTCCAAGCTGGAATGGGTAAGGGTTGAAGTTCTCCAAATTTGCTTTCAAATGCACGGCTTTGACTTTTTGGCGGGTATCACATCAGGCAACATATCGAGCTATCTCGATTTTCATTTTAGTCCACCGTAATCTCGCCTCGGGTCATGATACATCTTATTACTACGGGTGAATCGAGAATCTGGTTAAGTGAGCTTCGTCAAGAATCAATTGTCGGAGCTCGGGGACCTTCGGAACAACTAGACGATTTTTTGAACCATAATACATTGTTGTCATCAAGGCGGAAGCAAGATGCTTGCCCTGATCTGACTTTCTCTCTAATGTGATTGAGACCTTTGCTTTCTCGTTGAGCTGCAATAATTTTCTCTTGAATAGAAGAATGTACTGTGATATCATTCAAACTACCCTGAGGGATCATATCAATATTCAACCTTTCTAATTCTTGACACAAACTCAGATTCATTGGTGTAACAGCAAGACAATTGCATTGACTCTTTCGACTGAGAGCATCGGCAACTACATTGGCTTTACCAGGATGATAGTGCACTTCAAGATCATAATCCTTGATTAATTCTAGCCATCTCCTTTGCCTCATATTCAGCTCAGACTGAGTAAAGATATATTTCAGACTTTTGTGATCACTATAGATATTGCATTTATTGCCCAACAAGTAGTGTCTCCATATTTTCAGAGCATGCACAACCGCGGCTAACTCGAGATCATGAGTTGGATAATGCTCTTCATGTCGTTTCAACTGTCTCGAAGCATAAGCAATAACCCGGCCTTCTTGCATCAATACACATCCGATGCCGATGCCAGATGCATCACAATACACATCGAATGGCTTTTCAATATCCGGGCCGAGCTAGGATTGGAGCAAGTAGTCGAAGATCTTTCAACTTATGAAACGCTTGCTCACACTCGGATGACCACCGGAATTTGGTTTGATTCTTTAGGAGTTCAGTAATTGGTTTGGCTATTTTGGAAAAATCAGGAATGAAACGACGGTAATATCCCGCCATTCCAAGGAAACTACGAACTTGGTGGACACTGATGGGTGGCTTCCAATTGAGAATATCTTGGACTTTGCTAGGATCCACTGCAACACCCTCAGCAGATAAAACATGACCAAGAAAGTTGACTTCACTAAGCCAAAACTCACATTTGCTAAGTTTGGCGTAAAGCTGATGTTCTCGGAGACGAGACAAAACAATACGGAGATGCTCCGCATGCTCTTCTTTGTTTTTGGAATATATAAGAATATCATCGATGAAAACCACGACGAAGCGATCAAGCTCGGGCATAAACACCGAGTTCATCAGATACATGAAATGGGCTGGAGCATTGGTAAGCCCGAATGACATGACAAGATATTCGTATAGGCCGTATCTGGTGGTG
This sequence comes from Chrysopogon serrulatus, assembly GCA_015844335.1. Classification (NCBI taxonomy): domain Eukaryota; kingdom Viridiplantae; phylum Streptophyta; class Magnoliopsida; order Poales; family Poaceae; genus Chrysopogon; species Chrysopogon serrulatus. The sequence goes on from JADLZL010002502.1 coordinate 191,909, forward strand.
AAGGCGGTTTTAGGAATATCTTCAGGCCTGATTCGGATTTGATGATAACCAGACCTAAGATCGATCTTGGAGAACACCTTTGCTCCCGCAAGTTGATCAAAAAGAAGATCTATACGAGGAAGCGGATATTTATTTTTGATGGTCACCTCGTTTAGTGGACGATAGTCCACACACATTCTCAGAGTGTGATCCTTCTTTTTCACAAAGATTGCAGGACAACCCCACGGTGATGAACTAGGTCCGATAAAACCTTTGTCCAAAAATTCAGTCAACCGAAGTTTTTAATTCAGCTAACTCTTTTTTGGGGGCATTCTATAAGCTCTTCGGGATACCGGTGCGACCCGGCTTTAACTCAATTACAAACTCAACGTCTCTTTTCTGGTGGTAACCCGGGCAAATCCTCGGGGAAACACATCCGGAAACTCACGGACTACCGGTATATCTTGAAGTGCCGGGCACCGAGGTTGCATTAGCGGTCGTGAACCGCTTTCTTGGGAATCGAAATTGGATAAGGAGTGGGGGACTGGTTATCGGGTAGCAACATGACTTAACATTTCTATTCGGGGTATCTATCACGGCGCCATACCGGGCGTAACCAGTTCATTCCGAGGATCACATCTATATTTTGATCCTTCAATACTATCGATACGTGGGATATAAATACCCACCAAGAGATATAGGAATTCGAGAGACTACTTCCCGTGTACACATACGCCTCGGTGATTGCACCATAAACTCATCTTTAATTTCTTTTATGGGAATTTCATGCTTGGTAACAAATGTGCGGTTGATAAATGTATGAGAAGCACCGAGAATCAAATAATGTAAGTGCGGGGTGACTGGCAACAGGGAACATACCCATCAACACGGGTTCTCCTTCAAGAACGTTCCCATTGGACTTGATAAACGCAGCGCCCGATCTTCTTCCCGGCATTAACCTTCGGGACATTTGTGGAACACCCCTGCCTTGACTCGGGGGGCTGTTATTTGCCGGACCCTTTGCTGAAATTGGGAAGCATTCCTTTTGGGGTAGGGACGGTTTCGATACAGATGCCCGACTTGATCACAATTGAAACACGGGCCGAAACCGGTAGAAGTATTTTGTGGAGCTGGTGGAGTTGGGTTTTGAACACCCCCGGGTGTTAAATTTCTTTGGGGATAGGTTGCGGACGAGGGCGAGGGTACACTGTTGCCTCGGAGCTTGTTCTTCTTTGTGGTGGGTAGCGATAGGGTTGAGGATTTTTGCGGTTGTTGTGGATAGCGAAATGGTGGGCGATAGTCTTTGGGTGGGATGATAGATAATTTTCGGCGTTTACGGATTCCACCCAGATTGTCGAGAGAAAGCACGTCGCTCCTCACTCTTTTGCTCCGGGGGATTTCTCATAGGCAATGGCTATATCCTTTGCCTCGTAGAAAGTGGCATTGGGGTTTGAGGTAAGGTGGGTTTTGATATCTCCCTTTAAACCCCCGAGGAAGCACTTCTTCTTCTTTATATCGGTATCCACATGTTACGGTGCATATCGTGTGAGAGGTGGCTAAAGGAGTTCACGTCTTGCACCACCGATTGTCCACCTTGTTTCAGGGCTAAAAACTCTTCTAACTTAGCTTGCATTACTCCGTCGGGTATAAAATCTTTGACGGAATGCATCTTTGAACACGGTCCGGGTGATTGGGCGGGGTGGGCCGGCTGCCGTGCAAGGAAATTCGCCCACCATGCGGATCACGGGGCTCTCTCATTTCTTTGGGCGGCAAACTTGGGTTTCATCAAGTGCGGACAACCTTCCGGTAGATCAAACTTCAGATCTATAATGCGAAGCCAATCATTAGCTTCTAGGGGCTCCTCGGCCACCGGTGAACACCGGGCGGACGAGTATCGGTGAAGTCCGCATATGTGATTTCGTCGTGATTACGGCGACCCGATTTTCACGTGGTGCATTCTCGATTCTGGCCGACTTATCTCCCGTAGCATACGGGCATTCTCAGTGGTGGCGTGGACTAAAGCTGCCACAGCTTCAGCCAAAGACGGTGGTGTTTGTGGTGCCTGAGGGACCTCACCCCTCTCTTGTGAAGAACCAGACATCTGTTATAAACAAGATCGGATTTATTCACAAGCAGGATTTATTAAAATTGAAAGCAACAGTACAAAGCCAGTCATACAAAGGTTCACTTATTTATTTTACAAGTCCGCCCATAGGCCGGACACCCCAGGTTGACTATTTAACATATATTACATCTCTCTCTCTCTCTCAGGGAGCTCAGATGTCAGATCCCTCATCTGGGTCAGACTCATTGCCTGCCACGGACTCAGCTACCTCGGACTCCTCGGTCGGTCTTTGAGTGCGCCTCCGGTGACTCCACGGCACCTAAGTCATCTGCGGCGACCTGGCTGGCTGGTATAAGGATCATGGAGATTATCTTGGTGATGGATCTCCTCATGCGGAGCATTTGTATATGCTTCGAGGTTCGCCACACGGATCTGCAGCTCCTCAATATAATCGTACCCATCGTTCCTCGATGCATCGCGCCGTCCAGCTCATCTTTGAAGGCGGCGATGGTTTCTTTGGAGTTTGGTGATGACTCGAAGATCCATTTGCTCCTGCCTCGGTGACCCTCTAGCTCGGACTTCACTTCATCCCTTTCGGCAATTGCTATGCTACGCTCCTTGGTGACGATAGCTAGCTCGGCGATTTCTTCGGCTATCTTACGCTTCTTGGTCTTCTTCTCGGGCTTTGGCTCGCTTGGCCCGGCCCTCGGCATCATGACGACGGGGTGCCGGTGGTGACGTGGCACACCCTTAGACCCCTGTCATCTTTCGGCGATGATGCTTGGTACGGGCCATCCTGTAGAGAGCAAAGATAGATTCTATAAGATCGAGAACCTTAGAGTTAGCAAGAATAGGATTGATTCTACTTAGCCCAACCACTTTTTATCGGGGATTCAAGTGTTAAACATATGAATTAAACATGATGCATGATCGAACCTACGGATCAAGCGAAAACTTTTAAACTAACATAAGCATACTTTTAGTGATATAGGGCAAAAGAGAAAAACACATGATACTCCGCTTAAAACCCTCTTTTAAATAACACCTAATAAGGCTATAAGAAAGAATTAAACGGAGTAGAAGCAATTTGGACTAAAACCCATTTAACCTTTGGATCCAAAGCATTTTGAAATTTTTTTTAAAAGGTAACACTGTGAGTATCTTTGTAAGTACCGCTCACGATACCCTACGTGGCGAGAACCTTCTAAATTATATGGCCCATAAGCACTGACCTTGTCCCTAAGACCTCAGTCAACCATGCTTATACACCATATAACCTAGAATGTTCCGTCGGGTGGATCCCCGATAAACCACAATTACTCCAGGATCGATACTTACAGATACATCACAGTATTACAACAGCTTTCATACAAAATACCAGAGTAGCGGAAGACTTACAATAACTTAATTTACAAACATTTTGTAACACTTATACAAACCAGAGTGTTATTATTACAAACCAGCGGAAGTATCATTATATAACTTTATTACATATCACACAACCAAAGTGCCCTGCCCAGAGGCCACTCAATTCACTCCTCATCAGTTACTTCTTCGACAACCGTCATGCAACAAGGGCCGTAGCACTCTTGTCCATGCGGTTCACCTGCAACAGGGGTGAAACAAACCCTGAGTACAAAAGTACTCCGCAAGACTTACCCGACCAAAAAGTGGGGAGAAGACTCAGGGATGCTGGCTAATAGGAATCAAGGTGAGGCTTTAGCAAGATCAAAAGACACCCTTTTGCGAAAAGAGACTAAGCCAATCCTTACTTTAACAATCACTTATCAAACATATGCCGGGTTCAAAACTCTCATACTCAGACTTTCATTATTACTACGATGCCGGGACTCGGATCACGGCTCCCATATCGTGGAGCACACGACGATTCGAATCGCTTAATATACCCAGCTGGGGCTTCCTAGCCACACGATGTATGTAGGACTCAACATCTTACATACATCAACTCAACGCTTAGATTTCTCCATACTAGAACGGGTGTACAGTACACCACCTTACTACGGCCGCTCGGTCACTTCGGCGGTGCGCATCGTAGGATGGGTACACGCTACTATCCGTTCTAGTAACGAATAGTCCAAGTGGAGCTTACCGCCATTAGCATGCGACTAGTACTATCCAATAACCTCATGATCCGGCGCCAAACAACGGACGGTCCTTAACCGACACAAGTGGCGACACTACACCAGGGCAATAGCCCCTCCTGATGCAAGTCACTCCACCGACGTCTCGAGTTGCTCATCATCATGTTCTTGTTGTATACCATTGACCCCGTCGGAACAAGGATAAACAACAAGCAACATCAGGTTTTCGTAAATTCCCTTCGAGGGGAGTATTGTTATCATCTTTTTGAAAACAATTTATCAAAACCTACACTAGTAGCAAGGCTAAAAGCGCAACTAAGCATTTCGAAATCAAAAACAGGTGTACAGGGGTAATGTAACAAGGTACGATAAATGCATCAAAGTAGGATAGCACATAACTCCTACACCTAATGCATTATATCATCACATGAAATCATAAAAACTTTCGAAATACAAGGACGGGTTTGAATGCATCCGGGGCTTGCCTTGGGGCTCGATGAAGTGAGGATCGACTACCCAATCACCAAGATCAGATCCAACCTCCTCACGACGATCACTTTCTTCGAGAACGGGAGTTGGATCAACCCTTTCCTCAGAGCCGACAGCTACACGACAAAAATGCATGATTACGATGCAGTGATAAAGACATGCGATAATGATGCAACGATTATTAATCGATCTTGAGTACAACTTTCCTTCACGGTACCCTTGCACTAAGAAGGTATAACTAGCGTCGACGACGACGGACTAGCGATACGCAATCAACATAAAATGCCGAAGGTCATTAGGGTTAATGACCTAGGGTCATCACTCAATCCCAAAATCAAGCAACCCTAATGGTGATTAGAGATGATTACTAATTTATTGACCATTTTTACAGTCGTTGAAAGCCACTAATTAACTTACTAATTGAAGATTAATTAAACCTTAATTAAATTAAGGATTAACTAATTAAACATTAATTAATAAAGGGATTAATTAAGCATAATACAAAATTTAATCAAAACAGGATCAAACTTCATAATTAAGATCATCATACTCTAATTAGCACACAAAACAAAATTCATGATTTTTGGACTTATATTTTATTTATTAAAAATCATTGAAATTGCATTTATTAATTAAAGAAGCAAATTAAAGCATAATTAAATTTTATTGAAAACTCAGAGTTAGTATTTTTCTGGTGTAGAGCACAACACAAAGAGCACATACATATTTTTCTTACATTTTTATCTGCCCAAAATAAATTAATACAAAAAGATGAAATACACCCTTTTAAAATACAAAAAGAAAAAGAAAAACAAAAACTTCTTTCTCCGCGGGCCCTTTGTGCGGCCTGGCCGGTTTCTTCAACAGCACAGGCGGCCTGCCCGCCTGCCTGCACAAGCCTCCCGCGCCTCTCTCTTTCTCTCGGCTCGGCTGACAGTGGACCCCGCTTTGTCGGCGGCGTCTCCTCCTTTCTTCTTCTTCTTCCCGACGGCGACAATGCGGCGGCCCGACAAGCGCAACTCACCACCGGCGACCCCTCCGGTGCAAGCCCGATCACAAAACGGATTCCTCTCTCCGAGATGCACCTAACGAGCTATCACACGCTCTCTCTCCCTCACCGGAGCTCGCATGGCGGCAGCCATGGCGGCTCGGCGGCACACGGCGGACGGCGGACGAGCCCACCGGAGCTCCTCCGGCGGCATCGAGTGTACCAACGTGATCGGCACTCCAAGGCGAACTCGGCACTGCACGCACACGACTCGGAGCGGGGGCGGCTATGCACGACCGTGAGCGCAACCACGGCGGACGGTGAAGCTCACCGGTGCTCACGGCGTTCGACCAAACTACGGCGATTCTAACGCAACCAACACCGGGTCATGCTCGGGGAGCTCACCACGGCTTCAAAACAAAGATGCAACGAGCTTGAGAGGGGCGGAGGGTGTTTGATGGCGGTAGCAGATGACTGATGGATGGCGGCGCGAACCGAGGAAGATGACGGTGTTCGGCAGCGTCGTCGGGGACTCCTCCGCGCCAACGGACAAGCCGATAGTGATTAGCATCCAACCATGAGACTAAGACAAGCCCGGGGATGGAGTTGGTAGGCACGGAGTTGCCCCGACCGAGGAAGGGCGATGGCTCGCGGTGGCGATCCCATTTGGAGTTGGAGAAGACGACGTCGCCCCGGGCTACTCCGGTGATTCCAAACGGCGACTAGCAGCTCCAAGGATGCGCAAGGGCAAGGCGGAAAGGATGGCCGGAGCAATTGAGCGGTGATCGTGGGTGTTGCTCGAATTTTGCAAGGCAAGCGGCGGCGGCCGGCGGTGAGCAAATGGGAGGGAAAAGGAGCACCGGCGGCCGTGGAGTTGGTTTTATAGTCCAACGGTGAGTTTGGGACAGGTGGAAGGGAGGTTCGCGACGACGACGAGCTGGACGGCGTCGCGTGAAAGGCGGGGAAAGCGCCGGAACGGCCACGGCGACGGCGGCCGACCGGCCGGCATGGGCGGCCGATGAGGTGCCCCCCCCCCTCTCTCATCAGTAGCGAGCCAGCACATTTTTCTATTTTCAAAATTATTTTCAAAAATTGTACTGTACATAAAAATATCCCAAAATACAGTTGACTCAAAATTTTGTGCTCTACAACTTTCATTAAAGAAGTTTTGTCAGATTCAAACTAGTTTTTGAATTTGAACTTCAAGTTTGAATTTAACACAAAACCCTAACTTTAGGGATTTTAAAATTACTTTCAAATTTTTAATAAAAGATGAAAATCTCAAAAATAAAAGTTGTTCTATTTCTCAATATCTACAACTTTCATTTAGGGAGTTTTTCATGAAACCAAATAAATTTTGAATTAGAGTTTAAAACTTAAAAGGAGGCATTTTCCAATTCAAACTACTTTTGAAATTACTTCAAATTTTATTCAAAAACTTGAAAAACTTTGTATACCAAAGTTGTAGAGCTCAAAGAGATGCACAAACTGTATTTTAGAAGTTTTCCCAAATTTTGAATATTTTGGGGTGAAATTATAAAGGGGCAAAAACACTTTGAAAATCTCCCTTTTTGAAAGATTTTGCAAATTGAATCTTTGGGCAAATAATCAGTGATGTTGTGGCACTCTTCAAACTCAACCAATGGCACTCTTTTTAAAGTACAAACTTCATACTTTGAAATAATGCCAATGGTTAGCAACTTTTATTTAGAAAATTTATTAAAGTTAGCTCATCAAATTTGAAAATGATATTCAATTTCCACACTTAGCCTCTCAAGCTAAGGTTTAGGATTTGAATTCCAAATTCAAATTTGATTCTTTCTTATACCTCATTTGACTTGTAAAACAGCTTTGGGTGTGAGTTAGGGTTAGCCAAACACTTGCAAACATCAAGGTTGGTTTTAGTTGATTGTTTTTATAACCAAAATTAAAATTGTGAGTGGACTTTAAATATCAACATATACACATGTGACATAGAAAAACTCAAATCAAACCCTAGAATTGTAAACTCATTTTAAATGTTTGATTTAGGGTTCTCTAATCATGGATGCTTTATGCAATGATGATGATGACATGGCATGGGTTTTTGGTTAACGTAACACGGGGTGTTACAATACCACTCCATGCTCATACTAGTTGACGTTCTGAACAAGGTTTGGGTCAAACATTAGAAATATAAACTAGCAATAACTTTAAAAATATTTAGTTTGAAAAGGTGAAACTTATATGTATAGATTTACTTTAAAACCCACTTTTATAAAAAATCATTTTATTTTTAGTTTTCTTATATATTTTAATAAAATAATAGATAAAATTAGATTTTGGAGACTGTGTCTTTGTCTAAAACATCAACTAATATGAGTATGGATACCCAAGCAGCATGAGTACCCCTGATTTGTCTGGGGAAATGGATCCGACATCATTTGGAAAATGGATTCGGCAGCATAGCCGATGTCATTAACCAGCGTTGTGCGTTTAATTTCGAAACCGTAGATTTAGGTTCTTAAACTTTGTATTAAGGTGGGCTAATTTTTAGCCCTAAGATCAAATAGGCTCTTAGCTCAGCAAGTTCTTCATTACATTGTAATCTTTTTTAGTCGTTCGTTTAGGAAACCAGGTATGTTGCGTGGAGCAGTGCACAGAATTGAAGCGCGCTGGAGAGTAGTATATTAGTATATCCATGATGCATGCTACGGCGAGGTTCTGTACGCGTATGTATACCCAAACAGCATGAAGTCAGATGTGCATGTGAGCCCAAATGATTCACCTAAATATAGATAATATAATATAATAACTACTAGGTACAACAAAGCCAAATTATTAGCCGGCCGTGGGGAGGAGGTAGGTGGTAGCCCTATCCCTGTACGTATGTACCGTATTGTGACTGATTGATTTCACGAGGGGACAGACACACGAAATCTAGCGTGGTCAGCTCCACATGCCTATCAACGCGCGCATGGCCTGGCCTGGCCGCTGTGTGTTCATGCATCTTTGCGGGCTGGCGGTTCCCCGCATGACCAACGGCCAGCCGGCCATCCGGGTAACCACGCACATCCGCCGCTAACTAATCCAATCCAAGACTTCTAGTTCTAGTTATCATTCCTTGGTCCTCCCGCCGCAATCTCGTTGGATCCACGCTACATGTACGAGCCGACGAGTTGTTGCACTGCTGGAATGCCCCTCTTTGCCGACTGCCAGGCACTAAAACAGGTGGCAAAGGCTTTGCCGATTGCATTACACGTGGCAGTCGGCAAAGAACACGTAGCAAAGGTTTGGTCGGCAAAGAAATCTTTGCCGCCCGCCACGTGGAAAGCGGTCGGCAAAGCCTTTGCCACCGCCAACATGGCGTCGGCAAAGGAGACGACGCCGTCGTGAGATGACGGCGGCGTTCCGTTTGCCGGCGCCACGCCGCGGCAGTCGGCAAAGGCTTTTTTAAATTTTTTTGAACAGAATTTTTTTGCCGACGCGCCTTTACTTGGGCGGTGGCAAAGGTTTTTTTATTTTTTCGAGTAGAAAATCTTTGCCGACTGCCTTTTTTTGGCGGTGGCAAAGGATGCTTTGCCGACGACTTTTTTTGGCGTGTGGCAAAGCCGCCATGGTTCCCGAGATTCCAGCTTTGCCACACGCTTTCCACCGGCGGTGGCAAAGCCGAATAAGCAAAGGTTTTGGTCTGTTTTTTTTTCTGTTTTGCATCACAAAGAACCAAATCACATATATGATTATGTAACTGAAATTCACATATATCACACAGATCCACATATATATCACATAAATCCACATATATAGCACACATAAACCATAACAAAGGAGTCCAACAAGTCCATCATCCAACAAATCGTACTAATCGAGCATCGAACATCAAACATCCAACATGGAAAGGCATAACTAACATCAAACATCCTGCAAAGTAGACGAACCACATAGCCAGTCACGCGTCCTACAACCCGTCGCCACCGTGGTGTGAAGAGCTCCCAGCTGGCCACGAAGGCCACGAGGACGGTCCAACCTGCGGCGCGCTGCTGTACACCCACCTGGATCCGATGTTCTGGGCAGGCGGAGGGTCGCTAGCCCACCCGGAGCCCCCCTCCTGCGTAGGCCTAGGAGGAACGCCACCTGGCCACGAGAGCTGTGGCTGAGGGGCAACCGGCCCCACATGGCCTAGAGAAAGGGCATGTGGAGTCGGGTTTGAACCCGCCGACAGTGGCTGCACAGAGGAGAAGCGATCTCATTAGTACCTGCGGGATGGCCGCACAAGCAAAAACAATACAAAGACTGCTAGAAACTCACCGGAGTCCCTAAAGGGCTAGGAACAGGGGGTGGACCGAGAGCAGGTGGTGGAGCGAGGATCACGAAAGGCAACGGAGGACATCTGAAACCGGGGATCTCCGTGCCCCGAAAGAAGCCGGCAAACTCCTTCATCGGGCGCCGAGTGCTCTGGATAGCCTCCAACTGCCGGCGATGGGCCTCTGTTGGGCCGCCACCTTTGCCGATGGGCCTCCTCTTGAGCCTTTGTTGGGCCCGCAACTCGGCCACTGGGACTGCAATATTACACCCGCGATGTTTAAACAATGCATAAGGAAAGCTACATATGTAAAACCAACGAGCGACGAATAGTTACCCGAACCGTCGCGATCATCTGCGTAGAGCTTGGCCGCCGAGGTTGTATGGGGGACGTCGAGGAGGTCGTGGCCGTCCGATCGACGAACCTCACGAAGGGTGGGAACGGTGGGCCGGGTCGACATTACGTTGTGGGCAAGAAAGTACCGGCCATCTTTGCTTCCCTCCTCCCGCCCTCATCGGGGACGTCCGTGTCAAGGGGCTTGGTGGCTGGATCGTAGAACTCACCATGGCGCCTGCGAACTGCCTCGGTGTACTGGACCACCTGCTCGTAGGCGTTCGGGTTGGTGAACGCGTCGGCCCCCTTCGCCGGGTCGTAGACGTTGTCCGGATCTTTCGCTTTGCCCTGGTGAGACAGGACGTACCCCGTGAACTCGTTGATCACCTGGCCACCATGCGTCTGGGTCTGCAAGGAAAACACAAGAACGATTACACGTAATGAGAATGAATAAATAAATGAATGAATAAATAAATAAATCGGTGTGAAGGGTACCCATGTGTCCACGTACGCTCCGAGGGGGCGGCTCCCTTGGTGGTGTGCTGGCCCTGTCCTCCCCTTGGCATGTCCGGACTTCTCCCTGCGCCTCGCGTACGCCTCCGGCGTTGTCCACGAGTCCACAATCGCCTCCCAGCAGTCCATGTGCATTTTGCACCAATCAGCAGGATACTACAGAAAAACGTGCATTTGAGTGATCACTCCTGAATTAGAATGGAATCAGAATTAATTTTTCCTACTTACCCTGAGGTAGATCTCTCTAGGGAGGTCAGTTTCGGGCGAGAGGATCATCGCCCTGGCTTGCGACTTCGGCAGCGACTGGCCAAGCACCTCGGCGTGGTAGTTGACGAGGACCTGGAGGTGCGCCTCGTAGTACATGTCCTTCAGTCTCTCCATGCAGACCCTGTCCTGCACTCGCGACGCCTCGATCTCGTGCCCCGGCTCGCACGTGTACCACTCCTGCATACAGATATCATGTATCATTTCATTATTTCAACAACGTCGAACAAATGCATTGACATTAACAAAGCGGTGTGATGAAGGCTCACCCAAAACTCCCTCTTGATCACGTCGGCAAGGGGAACCTCGTTTGCGTCCTTGACCTTGTAGAACTCCGACCACTTATTGGGTGGCTTTTGGATCCCATCTATGGTGACAAGGCTGGGGGAAGTGCTTCTTAACCGGGGAGGCCCAAAGATGCCATTAATATGGCGTGCACCGCCCCCGTTCACAAGCTTCGATTCTTTGCACAAGTCATTAAGAACAACTGTTAGTCCGAAGTTCAATTTTCAACATGTCATATGAATAAGTTATGAAAACATGAATGGTTACTTACTTTGGACCCTCAGTCGAATCACGGACGGTGGGCTGCCCGCGAAGCAGGGGTGGAAGGGAGGCGCGTGATCCCGGGCCGGTAGGGCTTCCTCGAACCTGAAGAAGATGTCTCCCCTGGTGTCGCCCCGCTCCCGCCCTGGCTGCCCCCGTCCTCGCCGCCCCTGTCCTCGTCGCCCCGCCCCGGGCGTCGTCGGGGGAAAGAGCTCCCTCGTCGACGAGCGACATGTGCGGGACCTCGCAGACGACTCCACCAACGGTGCCTCGCCCCTCCGCCTCGTCGTCGACGCCCGGTCGACATGTAGATCGAGGTGACCTTTCGTAGCGGTCGTCGACGTCTACCTCCGCCCGGCATTTTGTCCCGTACACTGAAATGACATAGATTAAACCAATTAGCACAAATAATCGATAATTACTTTTTAAAGAGATGCAAAATGAATGAAACATAATTGCAAAGTAATAATAAGAATAATATAGTATTACATCAACTAGTAACCGAAGTCCTCATCATCACTATCACCATTGTCATCATCGCCTCCACCGTCATCACAATCATTCTTTGTCATCATCACTATCAATATTGTCGAAACCTAAGTCCTCATCATTTTCATTCTCCTCACCACCTCCATCGTCCTTAACACCTAGTTCGCGTCTAGCCCTCCATCGCTCAAGCATCATTAGGTCCTTAGCATCTTGCACCACTTCACCCTCGTCCTCATCGATGTCGTTGTCTACTTTCATGCCCATCAGTGAAAAAATGTCTATCTCCAAATGCCCTTCTAGCCCCTCAGGTTGATAGAACTCTCCGGTATCTGCCTTCGGGTCAAAGTTGTAATCATCATCATTTGGGACAGGCGCTTTACCACGCGGTGATACCAATTCAACAAGGTACCATCCCTTAAGCCTCTCGTCTTTTTAGCACGCCCATGGAAGATAATAAACTTGTGTGGCCTGTTGAGCCACAATATAGACATCATCTCTACTATAGATAGAATCCTGTCGAATTTCGACTTGTCCAATGTCATCGGCTCTTCTCGTGACATTAGGATCGAACCAATGGCATTTGAAGACAACCGGATTTAGAGCTTTAGGGCCTGGGAACTCGAGCTCGTATATTTCTTCCACTATGCCATAATAGTCGACACCATCGTTGCCGGGCGTACAAACTCCTGTGCACGTGGTCCTTCGACCGGGCCGACTCTCCTCCTGCCTTCTCGTGCGAAAGCGATAGCCATTGACATCATAAACGGTGAATGCATTGACCCTACTACTGCAGCCGCATGCAACCTGTCTCAATTCAGGACTCATTTCCCTATCCGTGCGTGCCTGCAAGGTGAGGCCAGGTAGAGCGTTACATTACTCGCTCCTAGGTGCAAATTGGAATATCAAAGTTGGAACGAGGTAAGTTTAATGGTACCTTTGTACGGAACCATGAAATAAAATCGGGCCTGGCATTTTTGAGGAAATCATCTTCCTCTTGGACGGTAGGAGCCGTATTCCTTCGCTAGTATTCCTTAATAAACTCCCTGAAAAACAAGAGATGAAGGGGGTCGGACTGATAGATGGAGGATATTGACTACGTATGTAACAAGTCTAGAATTGAGAACTTACTTTCGATAAGGAACCACTTCTTCAAGGTTCAACAACACGTAGAGCATGATAGTGCGAAACTCATGTTGTTGCAACGTCTTGGGGGTGCCTGCGCTTCCCCTTCCGAGTTGCCCCATGAAAAGGCTCAGGGTCGATAAATTCTCGTCCTCATTGTAACGAGGGAGTGGGTTCATGTTCGGAAGGTTGTCGGTATAGTATGCCTTTGTGAAGTTCGACACCTCCTCCACTCTTGCTGCCTCTGCCACGGAAGCCTCAATTTTGGCTTTATTTTTACACTTTTTTCGAAGAATCTTTTGACACCTCTCGATTGGATAGCACCAACGGGCCTGCACAGGACCCCCCAGCCGTGCCTCACGTGGTAGGTGCAAGATCAGATGCTGCATTGGCAGGAAGAAGCCGGGTGGAAAGATCATCTCCAACTTGCAAATCAGCAGCGGTGCAAGACGCTCTAGGTCACGAATCACTTCTCGAGATAACTCCCTGGCACAAAGCTGACGGAAGAAATAGCTCAACTCTCGCCGTAACGCGCCAAACTGGCTCGGGGAGGTATCCACGGGTCATCGCAGGAAGAAGTCGCTCAATCCATATGTGGAAGTCATGACTCTTCATCCCTAAGACTTTCATAGTCTTAAGGTTCACTCCCCTACTCAGATCGCCGCCGCATACCCATCGGGAAACAAGAACGTCTTCATCCACTCCAAAGCACTTCCTTCCTATCGCTCCTTTTCAGGATGTAATCGGCTGGCCCCCTTCTCCAATTCTTGCCCGGCGCAGGGGTCTTCATCACTAGCTTTGGTCTATCGCAGATCGCCTCCACGTCAAGTCTAGCCTTGACGTTGTCCTTTGACTTTTGTTTTATGTCCATGAGGGTTCCCCAAAGTGCCTCGGCGATATTTTTTTCTGTGTGCATCACATCGATGTTGTGTGGAAGCAGAAGGTCCTTGAAGTAGGGTAGCCTAGTCAAGCCCGATATATGGGTCCACATGTGTTCCTCACCGTACCCAATAAAACCACCGGTGTCTTTGTCGATTTTGAGATCCTGTAACTCGGCAAGGACCTGGGCACCGCTCTTAATATCAGGAATAGGGTCGGTGACTTCAACACCTTTAGTGAAGTGTTGGGTGTCTCGTCTGAATTCATGGTTCTCAGGCAGGAATTGACGGTGTTTGTCAAACGAAGAGTACTTGCCACCCTTCTTCAGCCAGGTGAACATCACAGATTCCATGCATACTGGGCAAGGGAACTTCCCATGAACACACCACCCACAGAATATGCCATACGCCAGGAAGTCATGCATTGAATACAGATACCACGCATGCATTGTGAAGTTCTTCTTTGTAGCTCGGTCGTATGTCAGTACCCCCTTTTCTCAAGCATGTTCCAATTCATCCCACAGTGGCTGCATGAACACACCCATATTGTTGCCCGGGTGTCCAGGTATTATCAGTGACAATAACACATTCTTGGGTTCAAACATGACGCCGGGGGAAAGATTGAGAGGGATCACAAATACGGGCCAACAAGTGTAAGGGGCCGCATGTGTTCCATACGGGTTGAACCCATCTGTTGCTATGGCTACACGTACATTCCGAGCGTCCTTAGCTTTGTCAGGATACTGCATATCGAAGTACTGCCATGCCTCAGCATCCGATGGGTGTACCATCTTGTCACTGTATCTTTTGCCATCCTTGTGCCATGTCATACGCCGTGGACTCCTCCGTCATGAACATCCGTTGGAGCCTCGGGATGAGTGGAAGGTACCGGACGACCATCTCGGAGATCTTAGACTCCACCTTCTTGCCATCACCACCATCTACCTCCACATACCTAGAGGCCTTGCACTTTGGACAGTGCGTTGCAGCCTTTAGTTCTTCTCCCCTAAATAGGACGCACCCGTTAGGACAAGCATGGATCGAGTCATACGGCATCTTAAGTGCACGGAGGAGCTTCACTGACTCGTACGTGTTCTTCGGCAGCGTGTGATCCTTCGGAAGCATTGTGCCCAAAACTGTCAACATGAGATTGAAGCCGTCTCGACTCAGGCTCAACTGCGACTTCAACCCTAGAAGGCGACCAACGGCATCCAATTGCGACATAGTTGTCTTCTCGTGAAGGGGCTTCTGCGCCGAAGACATCATTTCATAGAAAGCCTTTGCGGTTTCCTCTGGATCCTCCTCTATCAATCCTTCATTGCCATGTGCCTCGTTATATTCTACCACCATGTCGGCCACCCCAGCATCTCCATCATACTCCTCGAGACGTGCTCTCACATCCTCCTCTCTAATACGCGCTTTCGCTTCACCATGGAAGATCCACCTCTTGTAGTTTTCCACAAACCGCATTGCTTAAAAAGATCTTTGTATACCTCCCTACGTACTTTTTCTTTTTTTGGTTCTTACACTCTCTGCAGGGACACAACGTCCGATCTGACCCTTGAGCCGCCGGCCCAAATGCTTGCTCCAGGAAATTATTGGTCCCCCTAACCCATTCATCACTCTTCCTCTTAGTTGTCCAGCCAGTGTACATCCACTCACGGTCATCCATCCTCTGTTATGCGCCAAGTAAGCGAGAAATAAAACCAGCATTTGCATCTACAAGGCGTTCCTACCATCTAATAGGTGAAGGATAGGTCCTAATCCCACCCGAGGATGCGTAGATGAGGTTAGCTTCCATGCTCCACTCCCGTTCGAGACGGAATTTCGGCAGCACCTCCCCGCTGTTCTCCCGATACACGTCCCGGCGGGGAGAGTGTGTATCCGGAGAACAACGGAGAGGTGAGGCCGAAACTCCGACTCGAATGGGAGTGGAACATGGAAGCTAACCCATCTACGCATCCACGGGCTGTCCAAAAATCGTGGACAATCCGAAAGAGATACTATCGCAGATATGCACTGATCAGCATACCAACGACCGCGTATCCCTTTCGGACGGGAGAGGCCTAACTCGGCTACGCAATCTATAACTACTATAAGAATGAGAGGTGAATTATACCTAGGGTAGCGGCGCAAAGGCGGGTAGCAGGGCGGTGAAGTGTCGACGCGGTGCAGGAAGAACCGTAGCGCCCACGAAGACGATCGGAGTCACCGAGTACCTCCCACAGGTGATCCTACAAAAAGGACAAAAAAAGGTTAGTATGCACTCAAAAATTAGGCAGCACCTCCCCTACACGGGGAGATTCCGAAACCTGCAAACAAACAACGGCGCGAAGGCCGATAACCACCGCGGCACGAAGGCCGATAACCACAACGGCGCGAAGGCCGATATACCTTGCTCTCGTAGCTGGGCCGGTTCGACGACGGTGGAGGTGTCGGTGGGACGTAGACGCCAGGAAGACGGTCAAGGGTGGAGCCTCACCCTCTCCCCTTCTCCTCTCTTCCTCCTTCTTCCTTCTTCCTTTTCTTCTTTTTTCTTCTCCTTCCTTCTCCCTTCTCCCTTCTCCTTCCTTCTCCCTCCTTCTCCCTTCTCCTCCTTTCCTTGTCCTTCTCCCACTCCTCCTCTCTGTCCGAGGGGCTGCGGGGGTCGGGAGAGTCGGGGCGGCCTCCTCCACTCTTGGGCGCTGGGCGGCCGGGGCCGCCGGGTGGCCGAAAGCCGGGACAGCCGGCCGGGCGGCGCGGCGGGTGGGTGGCGGGCCGGAGGGGGCTTGGCGGTGCCTTGGCCGGGCGCGGGCGGTCGGCGGATTTGGCGGGCGCCGGGGCTCGGCCGGCGGGCGGGCGGGGGCGGCCGCGCGCGGCGGAAGGGAGGGGGGCGGCCGGCTGACGCGTCGGCCGGGCGGCAGGGGGCGAGGCGGGAGCGCCGCCGGCGGCGTCGGCGGATGGGTTTTGGACATTCGCGTCGCAACTTGCTCCAAACTTTCTCAAATTTTTTCATAGGCTCGACATGTGATAACATGACACCTCCTCAAGTTTCATAATTTTCCGACTTCGTTTGAATTTTATATAATTAAAAAGCACCTCTACCACACGTGGATGGTCATGTTCCGTGGACAAGGACGTCAAAATTTTGGGTGAGTTTTTGGACACGGCCTCAAAATAGACTCTCCAACATGAATATCATTTTTGTATGGCTAAGTTTCATTATTTCATGCACCTGCAGTTCAAAGTTGGATTCTACGGTGGAAAATAGAATTAAAAGATATTAATTAACGAAATATAGCAAAAAGGGTCACAAAATCATGAAACTTTTTAAAGTTCACTCTTATGGCATGTGGAGGCTATGAAAAAGTTTGAGGAAGTTTGGAGCAAGTGACGACGTCGAATGTCCAAAACCTAAATTCAAATCTCAAAAATAAAAAAAATCTCATCTTTGCCGATCGCCCGACGGCGGCTGGCGGGTGGCAAAGGGGACGGCGATGGGCGCCCGTTAGGCCCCAACCATCTTTGCCACCTGCTTTCCTTTGCCACCTGCCAGGCAGTCGGCAAAGGACGTCTTTGCCGACTGCTTTGAATGGCCGACAGCTCAGGATATTAGGGCAGTCAGCAAAGTCTCCTTTGCCACCTGCTCCGTAAGGCATTCGGCAAAGAGCATGTTTGCCGACTGCTCTGTCTTTGGCAGGTGGCAAAGTGTTCTAGCAGTCGGCAAAGCCGAGTTTTCCTGTAGTGTTGTCAACTGCCGATCGAGAGCGAGACTTGACCACTGCATATGTATGCAGGTCTCCTCGTTCGGTTAGCTTGCTAGGGTTAATCATATCCGGTGATTAATTCAGACGGCACCATCAAAACAAAGCAAGCCTCTGATCTTCTGGCCACTAGAGCGCCAGTCGAACTCATCAGACGCACGCCAGTGCCCACTTGGAATTGGAAGTTGATGAACGAGTCCAAAACCAACCAAGTAACTGTCCTCGTCCATTCCAAAAGTTATTGCAGTTTGTGTTCTCATAGGGCTGGTGGCGCTTCTTGCATTGGTGGCCCACTGCATTGATCGATGCCGAACCTGAATCTTTCAACAGGGCCAAAATTTGCAATCATCCAGGCAACACTTCAACTCTCTTCGTAAGTTCGGATGCGGCTGCAGCTCCTTGTTGCTGTTGTGCCTTGTCAATGATTGCGGCATTGCCAGGACAGGGGATGCCCTCTGAAAACTGGGTCTTTTGAGTTTTTGTGAATCAACAGCATACTTGGTACGAAAGTGTCAACCTGAATTTGAGGGCACATGTGGAGTATATTTCGGGCATTCCTGAATACTTTTCTCAGCATATCCAGTGAGAATCAGCTGTTGCTTGGGAGAGCATCATTATATGTACATATACTAGGTGAATATCCCGTGCGCTGTCACGAAAATTGCTCATGATTTGAAATAAAATTACTTATATAAAAAAATAAACAATTAGGAATGAAGATTAAAGGATGACATGGTATACTGATGTGGACAACTAAATATATAATGTGTCTTGATCATAATTGGTTTTGCTAGTTGACCATAAATGCATCTAATTGGGCTGATAAGGTGGATAGTTTGCATGTTGAGAGAAATAGCTAATGGAGTTTAGCTTTATAAGAGTTTACGATATTGGCAATATCAGCGTGAACAATTGTATATATATGCCTCAATTTTTTTTATCAGTAGGGGGCTAGGGGCCAATTAACGACCCCAACACCTCCTGTTTTCCTGAAAATTAAATAATCAATTACTATCTCAAATATGTATTAGTATAAATAGAAGATGATTGAGACTTATAGGGCGAAGAATTGAACAGATGTACCCCCTTGCTCATCACATGCATTGGCGCGTAGTGAACAATCATATATAGCTACTACTAAGCTGTTGATGCTTAATGAAGCAAGGGTGCTTTATTCTCAACATCTTTATTCTTATGTTCAACTCGACAACAAAATAACCACTACTCAACGGTAAATCTCACAGCTCGGATAACAGGGACGTCTTTCTTGAACGATTTATCAAAATTTCTTTTATATAGGCTTGCCACCCCACTCAAAATGGAACAACGTACAAACAACGTTAGAACAGCCTTTATGCAATCCATTCACGTCAGCATCTTTAGGACACAATAATAGTAGCTATCTCTGTATGGAAGCAATCCACGCTTGACTCAAATCACCCGCAAAAAATGCATTAATTGTCTATATCATCGAGCCAAGGCACATTATCCACTAACAATAATCGTATATGACAGCATCCGTTCATTAACTAATGCAAGTTCTATATCCATACAAATAATAGGCTACATAAGAAAATAATGAAGGCTGTCCTATTTCCATTTTCAAAAAACCATCTGTGTGTGGTCCCCATAGTAACAAGTACATGAATGTCCCATGATCCCCTTAGCAACACGTACATGACTGTCCCATTTCCATTTTCAAAAAACCACCTGTGTGATCCCCTTAGCAACACGTAAATGAATATATAATTACATCGACTAAAATAACATATAACGAACAGATTAATACAGACATATACGTGCATGAATTTATGTACCACAGACTACAATTTCTTACGTGGTGGTAAATAAAAGCTTTAGTAATATAAGACATAATAACTAGTTAGTTGACGATGTAGCACTTCTTTCTGATCTCCCCTGAGCACCGGTGAGCACGCCAATATTGCCCATCTTGATCATGGACTCGCTGAAGTCCTTGAAGAACACGTCGTCAAACTTTCCGGTGGCGATGCGCTGGACGTACTCCCCTAGTGGTGGCGTCGGCGAGAAGCGCGGCGTCGGACTGGAACAGCCCCCTCCGCTTGGCGACGTGGCGGTAGTAGCTGGTGTCGAAGGTCTTGTAGCTGCCGGGGTCCATCTCGGAGAGCGTGGCCTTGTCGTCGGCGCTCTTGCAGCGCATCCTCAGCTTGTCGGCGTACTCGCTGTCGAGGGACGGGTCCGAATTGTAAGCGCTGCTGAAGTTGTAGAGCCGGCCAGCGTAGGCCGGGCAGTGTGCCGTGCCGAGGGTGTGGGCGCCGGAGAGCACGGCGAGGTCCTTGACGTCGAGGCCAACGCCGGCGAAGATCTTGGTGAGCAGCGGGACGTCCCCGAAGGCAGGGGGCAGGAGAGCGGCGGCCTCCGTGGCGCTCGACGCCCTGCCGTCTCGCCTGCCGAGGGCGACCGGCCAGGAAGGGCCCTTGGCGAGCACGACGGCGTCGCGGGCCATGAGCGTGAGGACGTCCGCGCAGGACACCGTGTTGGGGCACGCGGCTTCCAGCTTGGCCTTCACTCTCTCCACGGAACCGAAGCCCCGCAGGCTCTTGTTCGGCTTCGCGTCCTTCTCGGCCAAGTTGCCCCGGTGGATTCAAGCAGAACTGACGCGTCACAACCCTGGAAATTCATTTTTGTAAGTATCATTACTATACATATATAATGATGAGCAGATGAAATCTTCGTTACTGCGACGATGACACCTTCTACGTACCCTGACAAAGCAGTCGTGGAAATGGAGCCTGAGAAGTGGTCCGGCGAGGCTGGGTGCAGCGGCGATGATCTTCTCCATCTCGTCGCGGACGATGGCCTCGGCGTTCGGGCATGTCTTGCTGTAGTAGCCGACCTGCAGCTGAGCCGCGGCGGGCGAGCTGCCGGCAAGAAGCAGGAGGACCATAGGGAGCAGCAGCAGTACTAGACGAGACTTGGATGCCATGCTGATGCTGATGGGTCGGTCGATCGGTGTTAAACAACGGCAGGCTCTCCAGAGCAAAAATTATGCGATGTGGGTAGAGCCGCAAGAATGTTCTTGTTAAGCAATCTCAGATGGAATGGACATGTCCTTTCGGTTCCCTGTATTTATAGCCGCACTGGGCTGCTGCTATGACGATAGTTGCGATCGACGTGGTGTGCTGTTGCGTACGTTGTTGCTCACAGCTTGCTGTACCAGCCTGGTCCTGCGTAGGCGTCCATGTGCTAACTTCTCATCAGTGTAATCTCCTCGAAGTGCACATAATGAATGAATTTAGGCATTGACGAACGATCGCGTTCCTAAAAAAGAATAGAAAGCTAACACAAAAGATTAACATAAATGAACCTGGTGAGGCCAGTTAACGTTATTACCTTGCGCGCCATATATAGCACTTTCTTTTCCGTGTTACGATATGTTTGTTTTTGACTGATTTCCACCCACGCAAAATATGAACCGGCAATGGAGTTCTCAAAAAAAAAAAAAATAAATAAATAAACAGCAATGCCCATGCGGGACAAGTATTGAGAAGCCGAGCATATTCGCACCTTACTGCCACTTGTTTCGCCAAACGTGTCGCACCCAGCTGTCCTTGTAATGTAGTCTAAACGTTTTAGTTCGGCTGTGGTCATGGTTCCACCTATCCTGGTAATCCATGGATTACGCAGGAACGATGTAACCTTGACTCTCTACTTCTGCTTAATGAAAAACGTGTCACAATGACACGCTCGCGAAAAAAAATGTTGTACATTCCAGACCTTTGATCCTGCTCCAGGGGCACCTCTGCTAGAGTTTGATTTTTGGCCTAGGCTCAAGTACGTAGGGGAATTGCTGGAGTTGCCCTAAAGGAAGTCTACGGGCTAAGGCCCTAAAAAATACAGACATGATTGATTTTTTATCTGAGACTGCTCTTCTCAAACCTCTAATGAACCTGGAGTGTGGTTGATTGTGAGAGATTTCAGCCATACTTCAACATAAAAATAACAGAAGGATTAACATGCCTATGGATGATCAATCGGTTAAAAAGAACAATTGACGGCCTACAATTGGCAGAGCTGCCTTTGCAAGGTAGAAGATTTACTTGGAGTAATGAACAAGATATGCCAACAATAACTCGAATAGACCATTTCTTTGGAACAAAGGAGTGGCATGATCTCTTCCCAAACATAGACCTACAGGCTAAACACAGACCTACAGGCTATTGCACGTCCCTTCGGTTAGACCATTGCCCTCTTCTCTTGCATGGTGACACCGATTACAACTTCCATAGAGGCCGGCTTTTGTTTTGAAGTGCCAGGGTTGACGGATATGATTCAAAAAGCATGAAACCAGACTTAATACAAAAGATGCAATCCTTGGGCTGCATGTAAAAATGTTGCGGACAGAAAAAGCAATCAAGATATGGCACCGGCAAAATATTGGAAACTTATGACTACAGTTGGCGATTGGTGATTGTACAAGTGTCCTTGATACACCATGAATAGGCTCGAGAATTCCAGCAATTATCATAATTCAAGTTGGACCTAAGAAAATTCAAAACAAAGTCCCTTGGTTTGGCGTCAATTCAGAAAAGTAGAGCAAAACAACACTCCAGACTAAGATGTGAAAAAAATGGGGACTGCAATACTCGTTTCTTCCACATGCATGCCCATGCAAGAAGAAAGAAACAATCCATTGGAACAATTGAACATGAAAATGGCTTAGCTAAAAACAGATGGAAAAACTAAAAAAAAAATAGTACATGAGTATTTTAAATCAGTTTTGGGTGAAACAGATACTAGAAAAGGTGCATTGAATTGGGGAATTTTGGGCTATGAGAGTACAAACTTTGAAGAGTTGGAATTTCCTTTGACGAGCATGGAAGTGTTAATATCACCAAAGGACTTCCATCACAAGGTTTCTTTAGTATAAGGACGGAAAGCTACATTTCACTAGTAACGCAAATATTGTACTGCCCCCCCAAAAACTTGATGCGCCGCCCACCCCACCCCCCAAATAACAACGTCATGAAAATCCTTACAAAGATCTTGGCAAACAAATTCGGTGAATACATGAAAGGGGAGCGAAAATGGGGACCTAAAGAAATGGGGTTCCCATATGCCAACAATCAAGAAGCAGTTCCCATTGTCTTGAGACAACAATAAGGCCGATCACCCTAAATGAATTGGTCTCAAATTCTCAAAATGCCTTTATCAAGAAGCAGTTCATACATGACAACTTTCTTCATGTGCAAAATGTGACATGGTTTTTACATCACAGAAAAACGCCATGCTCTCTTTATCAAACTAGACATATCAAAAGCTTGATTCCTTAAATTGGTCGTACCTTTTTAGAGGTCCTGCAAGCTCTTGGATTTGGGCATAGATGGAGAGACTGGATCCCCCCATGTCGCTCATTCAAGCAATTGATCCGCTTCAAAGAATCATAGAATTGGTAGCTAGGAGAGGCATCAGAAATGTAGGCGTTTTCAAGAATACTTGAGTTTTTCTTAGCAAATGCTCAGGCCTCAAGATCAACATCGACAAACACACAGATTTTTCCAATCAGGTGCCAAGACATACCACTGAAAGACAATATAACTTATTTTCTTGGCAAGATCTCATCTTCCCTAGGAAAGTACCTGGGGTTGCCACTAAAGGAAACTGAAGAAAATTAAATTCCAGCCGCTCACTGATAAAATAGGGGTAAGACTATCTGGTTGCAAAGGAAATTTTTTCACTAAGGTAGGTGATGAAACGCTAGTCAAGACAATGTTGTCGTCTCAACCAATGTACCATCTCACTGTCTTCGCGACGTATAAATGGCTAATAAAAAAGATTCAGAAGCTGCGAAGACCATTCCTATGAAAGGGGAGGAACCAGAAAAGATGAGTGGAGGACACTATCTAGTGAATTGGTCAACCACTTGCTGGCCTAAAGACAAAGGAGGTCTTGGTACTGGAACGGTTTGCGAGGGCCCTTCGCCTTAGATGGATGTGGTTTGAATGGAGAAACAAAGAAGAAAGGGCCTGGATAGAACTGGATATCCCAAGCGATAAAATTGACAGAGACTTGTTCCATGCTCCCAAAGTGGTCAAAGTAGGCAGAAGGGACATGGCACTATTTTTGGCTGTCTGCTTATGGAAAATCACCATGAAACATTGCTCCATATCTATATATCCCTGAAGGCCACAAGAAAAAAAATATCTCGTTCTCCAGGAAGGCCACAATAACAACAGATGGTTTAAACATGTCATGCCTATCATTATGGACCAGGAGAATAAAGAATATATACTACTGTGGGTATTGATTTCAAACAACCCTTGAATTGGCAAAATAAAGTCGAGATTGTTTGGATATGAATGGTGAATGGGGATTAAACAACTAAGAGTGCTTATAGGATCCAATTCGTTGAAAATAGTAATAAGCTCAAGATAAGTCCCATTTGGAATGCCAAAGCCGAACCAAAATGCAAGTTCTTTGCATGGACCTTGATGCATGACAAAATTCTGACAGACAATAATCTATAAAAGAAAGGACGGACAAATGACACAATGTGCAAGCTAACAGTGAGCAAGAGAACCCAAGACATCTATGCAAGGATTATTGCACCTACAGCAGGATAGTTCAGGCGATCATTTGTGGGTGGTGGAACTCTACACAAGTGGGAACTGGCCGGTCTAGAAAGTATGAAAAAGATGGAAGAGAAGAATTGGTAAGGCCCAGAAAAAGGAATTTGATGGGATCTTAATTTATTTTTGGTCAAGCTTATGGAAGGAAAGAAGCCGTGGAACCACTAGAAATTGTTACCTAATCAAGGAAGACATTCAACAATATGAGGTTGCTTCTGAATTCTGAAATAGACCAAGCTGGATAAGGAAGCGGTTTTCTACTGACACACCCCCCTAGTAGTAAGGCCTGTGCTTTTGTTTTTTTTTTTTTTTTGGTTTCCGAAGTTGTTTACTCTAAGTCTTGTTGCCGCAGTTGCTCGACAACGGTGAAATTGTTTCAAGTTTTTCCTCACTTTCTTTGGGATTCCTGTTTGCGAGCTTTGTAAGTTAGGTGTTTGTACCTTTTTTCACCTTTGTCCTACTAATAAATTTCAGCAAAGCTTTTGCTGACCCTTCTAAAAAAAATAGTTACCTCGTATACATATGACCATTTGTATGTATGTTATATATCATTTGCTATCATTTTCTGTAGCTCAATTTTTCTTTTCCCAATTTATTGTTCTATTCGTTGCTGTGCTGAACTCCATACCACAATAATATGACTTTGCATTGTGGGATTGTGATTGGATTCTTGTTTTAGCCTTAGTCTGTATTAGACGACCTTATGCAACGGAATCCAAGACAGCATAAATTATGCAGTATCTTTGGTTGTTTCTGAATGCGCAAACCATGCTAGGTAATTGTTTTTTGATTGTTTGCATTGTGTTGATAGGCGACCTGTTCTTAGTAGATGTTGGTCAAGTGAGAATATTTCATTTTTGTGTATTTCTATTATTGGCTAGTGCAATACGCCTTGTCTAATACAACCAAATATGATATGCTAAGCAATGCTACATTGAGCCTGTTTTGACTTTGTAAAAGTGTTGGTGGCAACTACAAATACAGGTAAACTGCACTATATATGTCTGGATATAGGCTAATGCAGGTATCAGAGTAGATCCTTTACTAAAAAAACTAAGCCCAATTGTATTGTATATGCAACCTCTCATATATGGTAATGGCAGAGGTCAAATATACGCATGTGGGGTCGGTTGAGAGATGAGACGCAGCTAGTCATTATGCCAAGCATGTTGCAGCGGCAAATGATTTACCAGCAGCTGCAGGTAAGCCGGTCGGTGGAGCTCTGATTGGTTTCACATGGGAACAAAAATCTCCAGCTCCAGGCCGTTCCAATCGACGCGCGCTGCCGTGGTTCGTTGTTCGAATTCGTACGTGTACCTCGGTGTGGCGTGACTATAATTGTTAACATTAACAAGGTCGATGGCCGGATGTATAAACATTAAACAAAGCCTAAATCTGCAACAAACGCATTTACACAGAGCGGTGAGAAGAAGATGACCATGCTGTGACATCGACGACCACCGCGGCGTTGACCGGTGCCGATGACGTCAGGGCGGATCATTGTTTCACAGGTTTGAGGTGTAGGCGGGTTTGTAAACCACCTGTAACCACTACTACAGATCAGCAACGTTTGCTGGTCCATCACCCCTGGATATATCGGTTGTCTTGTTGTAATCACAGGATCCAATTAATGATTGTGGATCTGAGACCCTGCAGTGGTGAAACAACTATTGCTGACGTCACATACAACCACAACTCTAATGCATAGATCACTGCCAGTTCTGACCATCTGATGAGTCATAGCTTGAAGCAGCTTGGCCGGCTATGGAGACGGCCTAGCCAGACGGTTGAGGGTAGTAACCGACTAGTAGGCAGCTTGGATGAACCGGCTAGGCTAGTTTCCTTGGCTTACACCCTGAAAATTCCCACAAAAATTCAAAACCAGAAGAAACAGCCTCACATGGATCCCAAACTTTACATGGATCCCAAACTTTACAAAGAGTATATCCTCAAAGCATGAACATCCAAAGCGAGCTATAACAAAGCAAATTTGAGAATCCATCAAAGAGGCCATTCTCTGCCGCCCTAAGGGGAGCCGCTGCCGATCTCTCTATTGCCCTTGTTATCGTTGGCCACGAGCACCGTTGTCTTCATCGCGGCCGCCACATCTTCATCACCAATGGCAACTACGTACATGGTCCCAAACCAATGTGATAACAACTAGGCGAACTTATTCCTATTTGTTTTCTATTTGACTAGGTAAAACACGTACTACCACACAAAAAAAATTTAGCAATTTCAAATTTGTGGGGAAAGTTGGTATTGAAATAAAGATCATCATCACCAGTTGCAAATTGGTAGTGAAAATATTTTTTACCATCAGCTCATGTTTTTTTGGTTGCCACCATTAGGCCTGCTAGCAAGTACCCCGCTAATGCTAAACTATATATCTAACTAGATCTATCAGTTTGTACGAGATTCTGCTTTGTCAACCCACCGCATCTGGAGCTTATTATTTTGGGTGTGCCAGTGAAATTGTGTGTGTGTGTGTGTGTGGGGGGGGGGGGGGGAGGTGGCAGTGTTTGGTGAGGGAGAAGGGATCGGAGTACAGTGTCAAGGGAAGCAGGGGAGTTAGCGTCAGGTGGGAATGAAGTAGGGTGAAACTAGGTAGAGAGGAGATGGTGGCTTAGATTTGGAGAGAAATTTGGAAGGCTTGGCTATGGTTTACGGTGGGCATTTTAAAAACGGGTTTGGCAGGCATCGTTTACTAGTGAGAAAATAAGGTTATATTGTACGTGTTTTCGGCAGTGGAACTGATTATCACTGCTAGTTTATTGGTCACAATCTAGCAGTGATACTTATTTTTCACCTCAAGTTCTGTCAACTCGGGGCAAAAATTTATGAAAATGGTTTATAACAAACTGACACTGGACATACTTAGTGGTAGTATAAGAAGAACTCATTACTTAATAAAATATTAACTAACATAAAAAATGATTATTATGCTTACATTTACAGTACAAACTCGAGAGGATACTACGAGAATCAATAATATAATCAAGGTAACACGGAAGCAAAGAGCGATCCTAGTTAGCAACGTAGCACTTCTTCCTGATCTCGCCGTCAGCACCGGTGAGCACGCCGACGTTTCCCATCTTGATCATGGACTCGCTGAAGTCCTTGAAGAACACGTCGTCGAACTTGCCGGTGGCGATGCGCTGGACGTACTCCCTGGTGGTGGCATCGGTCAGGAGCGCAGCGTCGGACTGGAAGAGCCCCCTGCGCTTGGCAACGTGGCGATAGTAGCTGGTGTCGAAGGTCTTGTAGCTGCCGGGGTCCATCTCGGAAAGCATGGCCTTGTCGTCGACGCTCTTGCAGCGCGTCCTGAGCCGGTCGGCGTACTCGCTGTCGAGCGATGGGTCTGCGCTGTAGGCGCTGCTGAAGTTGTAGAGCCGGCCAGCGTAGGACGGGCAGTGCGCCGTTCCGAGCGTGTGCGCTCCGGACAGGACAACGAGGTCCTTGGTATCGAGGCCTTTGGAGGCAAAGATTTTGGCCAGCAGTGGTACGTCTCCGTAGGCCGGAGGCAGCTGGTCGGCCGCCTCGGTGGCACTGGACACCCGGCCGTCTCTCCTTCCCAGTGCGACGGGCCAGAAGGGGCCCTTGGCAAGCACGACGGCGTCGCGGGCCATGAGCGTGAGGACATCGGTGCAGGAGACAGTGTTGGGGCAGGCGGCCTCCAGCTTGGCCTTCACCCTCTCCACGGAGCCGAAGCCTCGCAGACTCTTGTTTGGCCTGGCGTCCTTCTCTGCCGTGTTGCTGTCGGTGGAGTTGAGGAGAACGGAGGCATCACAACCCTGCAGATTAATTTGAGTAGCCGGCATTGGTTTTGATCAGTATTCTGCACTACTACATGTTAATCAATGGAAATGTACCACTATACAGAGAGAGTGTCTACACTTTCAAGCTAGTTTGTAGAGTAAGACAAAAATATATGTTTGTAGTTTAACAGAAAACACGCGATTTACCCTGACGAAGCAGTCATGGAAATGAAGCCTGAGGAGAGGGCCGGCAAGGCTGGGTGCAGCCGATATGATCTTCTCCATCTCCGTGCGGACGATCGCCTCGACGTTTGGGCATGTCTTGCTGTAGTAGCCGACTTCCAGCTGAGCCACTGCCAACGAGCTCCCGACAGGAAGCAAGAGGACCAAAGGTACCAGCAGCAGCACTGCACAAGACTTGGCAGCCATGGGAACGAGATTCCTTAGCCAACCAAATGCAATAACAGAGAATTGATGTTTCCCTCCTATAGTAATCTAGGATGGTGGTATGACTACTGGATATGGATGCCATGCCAACATACTCCCTGTATTTATAGGGGTATGTACGTACGTACGTACTACTGTGGCTAGCTGCCTTAGACTTGTTCGTTTCAGCTAGCGACAACCTGTTACTGCGTACATGCATGTGCTAACTGCCATCCACATATAATCGCTTCCATAAACAAATTAATCCACATATTGAATGCTTTTGTGGGTTGACGTGCAGCTAGAAATTAAAAAGGCCGATGTTTTGGAGAGAATAGAACATGGACGGCTATGAACGAGGCCAGTTCAGTACGCGTACACATTTAACATGGCATTATATCTTGTGGAGTTATGTGGTATTCAATCTCTACGACCTTAAACCATTTTGGAAGGAAATGGAATAGAGATATATATCCTGCATTCGGCCAAGGGTATCGTCGCGCTGTAAGCCTACCAGCAGATTTTTTTTTTTCCCGAATTGCCTATCATCAGCAAACTTGGGTAAGTTTGTTCAGTCAAGTCAGATACTTCTACCACCACACGAACGTTTGACATACGGTCAAAAACGACTTTTTAGAGCCGGTTTGTTGCTATGTTATTGATTGTCAAAGTATGAGTCATATTTTCATATATTGTTGTCTAATGTTTAAAAATTAATTTGCAGATATCGATTCAATTTTTAAGCTTGGTTTACTTAAATCTACTGTCTCCAATACTTATTTTTAAGAGTGGTTGAGTTAGTCCAACGTCTCAAAAAATGAGTTTCAGGCTTTTTTAAAAACCGCCATTGATTATAAGAAAACGCCATTTTAGAGGCAGTTTTAGAGTCTTCCTTAAAAATTAATTTACACCGATTGTTTTCTAAAACAACCACCCTTAAAAATCGATTTTCAAGGTTAATTTAGTTAAAATCCATCACCCCTAAAAATGATTATTGGACTTTTTAAAGACATTTAGAAGTCATAAAAAATCGAAAGAAAACCATTTTTAATGTGGCTGGAAGCCTATAGGACTGACCACAACTCAAAAGCCACCACACCATGAAGTCACTTGTGACTAGCTATATAATGCTACCCATTTACACTAATATGTACAGATCTTGTAATAAATATTCTGGCTTCTAACTGATATTCAACTGGAAAAATTTTTAATTAAAAATTAAGTTTTAGATCTCATGGACATTTAAAAAGACATAAAAATTTGATAAAGGAAATCTAAGAAATTAATATATATCTGAGCCTCTAAACGATCTTAAATAAAAAATTTATCAACTACAATAATTTAGATCTCATCGAGCTCTATAATTTTGGATATTTGTTAGAATTTTGTCATCATCCAACTTCATTTGAAAAGTAATGAATTTATTTGTGCTGTAGCTATTTTTAAGGACAGTTCACTTAACCAAAGACCCCAAGAAATTACCCATTTCTAGAAACAGTTGATATAAACAGCCATCCCTAAAAACATATTTTCAGGATCGGTTTTATTAAGTCGCTTGCCCCTGAAAATCTTACTATTACTAATTAGAGGCTCCAACGGAGGCTCCACGTTAATTCTCACCAGATGCGCTAGAAAAAATGATAAATCCTCAAAATTCTCACAATAATCAGAGATATCTAACCATTGATTTAATGATGTTTAATTATCATTAGCAATACTAGCCATTGGATCAATTTAGTTTTCTAAATAATTACCCATCACTGCCATTATTATAGAATTAAATAAAAATACTTGCCGAAATCATTTAACAAAAAAAAAATATCCCGTCTTTTACTGAAAGCTGAACCCATCTAATCTAACCTAGCACATTGCAATTTCGGGCTTCTCCTATTGCTCTTCCTGGAGTTACGATCCCTATCAGCGGCAAGCCAACGGCAGGCTAACGACATGCCAAAGGGGCACCAAGCACTAACGTCTCAAGGGCTAGAAGCAGCCGATTGGTACCAGCGACGCCGGCATCATCATCATCTGCGCATGAGGCCTACAAACAAGCATCATCCACATGAGGCCAATGGACAGGCATAAGATCTAGCCTATGCCTGCGCTGTGAGGCCACACATCATGCCTTTTCAATCTGCCGGATGACATCTCATGGCCGGTGGCAATGTCTGCAATTGCAATAATGTGCAGGAGAACGTTAATCCCGCTTATATGCATGTGCGTACTTCACTGCTTGGTGGCATCCCGGGAGGCTAGGAAAAAACAATTTCCGTGCATTGCCTCTTGCAGATGATCATCTTCATCCAGTCGACACTTGCTTTCTACTATGGTTATTGGGATGCTAGACTGAAGGTTGCATCCCCATGTATCAACCTGGTGACCACCAAGAAGGTATGTAATGGCATCAATGGCAAATTGCGAGCTTGGTAGAACAAGAAAAAGTAAACGCATCTTGATCATGGCCATTTTCCTGGTGACCACCAAGAAGAAGTTCTGTTGCCATCTTATGATGTTTTTCTTTCCCTAGGCAATTACGATGTCAACCAGCTGTATATAGGAAGAGAGCTTGGGCCTAAGATGTATAATGCTTGATTTGCAAGGAGTGTACGAGGTGCCAGTCATCAAAACGTAAGGTAATGCATCCTGTATCTCTACGTAAACAATATAACTGGAGTGCATTTTCTACTTATTTACTTTATGGGGGAAAGGAAAAATCTGCACCTATGTGAGTTATTCATATGTTAATATAATCACTTAGAATATTAAACAACCAAGGAACAAAGTGCTTTACTAATAATCAGCCGATGAACCAAGAGTGCAGCCAGTCTTGGAATGAACAATATGTTGCAGAGCATCTATTAGATCCAAGAACTTTCCCTCCAACCTATCTTAAACTCAAAATTAAAGTCTGCTGTGCAATAAAAATCACCATCTAATAGTTTCTCTATCCAACAGCTTATATTTAGTGGTACCCTAATTAAATCTTCCTCCCTTTCCTTTCCCTTAAATTTAGAGTGAA
Organism: Chrysopogon serrulatus; assembly: GCA_015844335.1. Taxonomy (NCBI): domain Eukaryota; kingdom Viridiplantae; phylum Streptophyta; class Magnoliopsida; order Poales; family Poaceae; genus Chrysopogon; species Chrysopogon serrulatus. Next base: position 223,513 of record JADLZL010002502.1, read on the forward strand.
ATTTTCTCCACCCTATATGTTACTCCTACTGTTCTAAATTACAAGTCATTCTAATTTTTCTTGATGTGTCAAAGTATCTCAAATTTGATTAAAATTCTAAATATAATTAAAAAGATTTATGACATCAAATAGATATACTATAAAAATATAATTAATAAAGAATCTAATGCTACTTATTCAGTATCATTATATTATTATTTATATTATATATTCAGTCAAACTTGAGATGCTTTGACTCTATAAGAATGTTGGAATGACATAATTTAGGATGATGGGAGCATTTCAAATAGGGAAGCCGTTTGATAACAAAAAGTATTTAAGAGGAATTTTTGTTCGGATGAGAACCATGTACGAGTATATGGGTGATTTATTAGTCAGCTTCAGATTACAACAACATTCATTAATTAAAATCACTTACTGACATTTCACGGAACATATGGTTATTAATATTGTGCTATTTAGCCTACGAGATTATGAAGGGCATGGCATAAGATACAGTTTTTTTAGAAGGTAACAATACTTTTGCAAATTTCACAATTTAGGAAACAAAATCAAAACCCAGTATTACTATACTTCCTCAGCAGCACTTAAATTTGGTGTGCCTATTATTGTTACCTGTATTTATCAAGGAAACCCTTTAATAATGCAGATGAATGTCTTTATTAGAAAAATAAAGTAAGGGTGTGAATTGTGAGCGTGCTTCTCCTATACTACAAAAAACTGTGAGTGAGCGTGCTTCGCCTATACTACAAAAACTGAGTGTGCAACCGCTATCTAATTTAACAAGATGATGTGTGAGGCAATATTTTAGCTTTTCATTTAGATGCATTTATGACTTTATCTGTATGGTTTCTAGAATGCTAATTTTCTTATGTGTTTCTTATGATTATTATTATATGATATATTAAGAAAATTGTTTTTAAAGAAAAACATTAAGGAATATATAATTTACAAGTATCACTAGCCCGTGCAACTGCACGGGTTGATGGACTAGTAGATTTTTTAATGATGGTTTACTTATAGATAGAACCATTCTTGAAAAGTTGTAATACATATGGTTTACTAAGTCCCGTCATTGGAAAAGATATTGAAAAAGATAAGAGGCATCTACAAAGTGCATTTTTTGCACTAGTTTTTTTATGTCTGACAATTTTTCTAGGACCACAAGAGTGTTGCCCTATTTTTTTAGAAGAATAAAGGGAAAAACAACAACAAGAAGCCAGTTAGAGCATATCCAAGAGTTTCGAAACCCACTCCCAATCTTGAATTTTTGGCAAGATTGAACAAAATCGTTTTCCATCAATTCCATGTCTCTAGTCCCAATCTTTCCATGCTTGCAAAAATTAATCCAATAGTATGCAAATATACATGTGCATGTCAATGGACTGGTCTAGAGGTGAAAGGTCGTGGGGAATAATAATGAGGAATAATAATGAGTAAGGACAGGTTTCTATATGCAAACATACAGAGACATAAAGTATTAAAGTGGTTAAGGTGATTTGGAAACAGTTTAGAAATCCTGATGCAAAAATTATCTTCTATCTATTATGAGCGAGATTTTGAAAACGGTTGGTAAAACCTAACAAATGTGCTCCTGAATTTTTCATCATTTGGAGAACTCATTAATTTACCAAATTTTTTTAACTACTAGAGATGCTACTCTTACAAGCGAACAATGTTCCATGTTTGTATTGCCTAGGCACCGGAGTATTTGCACGCGTGCCATCAAACCAAGATAGAGCCCATCATTCCAGATCTTGATTTTGAAAAGACTTCCAATAAAGTAGAATACTCCCTATGTCCCTCTTTTTCTGTCGCTAGGAAACTGTGCCCGTGAGAGCAGCACGTTTATCCAGCGACTTATATTACAGGACAGAGGTAGTATGAGTTAATGTTGAAAACAAAGGCTTTCCTTCTAAATGGTTGAACTAGATGGAAAAATATTTTTTGGGTCAGGTACTTATGTTGTTTTGTTAAATGGAAAGTCTGGCAAAGTATTCAGTTGCCGTAGTGGCAAGGGGACCTCTTTCGCCTCTACTATATGTTTTGGTTGCTGTCTTTCTCCAAACTGTTCTGAAGTTAGGGAGAAGTAGCAATTCCTCCAACGTGTAGAAGAGAAGGTACACAGAAGAGCAAAAAGTGAAATAGCTTAGGAAAAACATGAAGGAAGAAAAGGAAAAAAACATAAAGGTATTGTAAACACATTTTATCATTTCAAACTACTAGAAGAAGCTATTTTACCAAAAGTTTTCATAAACAGAGAACCTAGGGCTAGAACAAGTAGTTTAATTGTATAGCTCAAGTTGAAGCTCTACCAAATGAGTCCGTAGTTGGACTTGGATCTTCATACGTATCTAGAATTTCAAAACTCGGTGTTAATTGTCCTAAAAAGGCTAGTTTTGTTTTCTATGAAATCCCCTTGGGTCACAATCACTGGTCTATGTGAAAAACGATTTGTAGTAATGCCTCTCTTTTTTTAGAGACGGCTCTATATCAAGTAGCTCCTACAAATGGTTCCGAAATGAGTCATCCCTATAAATCGATTTGTAGGGGCAGATAGTGTTATGAGCCGCCCCCTACAAATGGCATCTATTTATAGGGACAACTCTATATCCACCCCTACAAATCGATTTGTAGGGGCGACTCTATATTGGGCCGTTCCTACAAATATATGCTGAATATTAAAATCAAGCACTAAAATTTTAATTTTTAAAACGATCTCAAATGAAAAAATGGTCAAAATAAAAGATGTAGATCTCAAAAGTTATCCAACTTTGCTGTTTGCAACTTTTTATTTGAAATTATTTTCTATTCCAAAATTTGATTTGAACTTTAGCTTTGAAATTTAATGTGTTCTTGAAGAACTTAGATTTTGTTTTTAATCTTTGGCTAAATCTTAAAACTAGTCTTTCTCTCGTATACTAACTCCAAATCTGATGATTTTTTCCTAAAATTTTCTAAAAGTATTCTCCATCAATTTAATGTGTTGTTACATCTTCATCTTTTCTTATGAATTTGGTTTGTTAATTACATACTTGAATTTCAAAAATGTCAACTTCAAACAATATTTTGAAGTAGTAAATGATTGGAGCGACAAAATTCATAAAGTGATAGAACTCATCAAGATATGCAACTTTATTTTAGTTATTTCTTCATCCGACAAAGTAATAATAATTTTGTTCACAAATCTTATATTTCTCTTATATTTTCTGAAACTATGTGAGAGAGATGTAAGATTTATGAACAATGGTGCTATGATCTCTCTTATATTTTCTAAAACTATGTGGGAGACATATAAGATTTGTGAATAATGGTGCTATCACTTTATCAGATGAAGAAATGATCAAAGTAAAAGTTATAGATATTGATAAGTTGCACAACTTTTTTATTCAAGACTTTTCTAGCTGAAATCATTTACACTTTCAAAATATCATTTGAAGTAGTCAAATTTTAAGTTAAAAAACAAATGAAAAAGATGACTAAAATGAAAGTTGTAAATCACGAAATGTTATATGACTTTGTAGTTAACAACTTTATCATTTGAATTTTTTCACATAGAAAATCATGTTTGAGTGTCTCAAGTTTGAAATTTGAATTTTGAAACAACCTTTTTTTTAAATGACCTCGGATAAACAACATAAAATTTGTAGGTCTCAAAAAGTTACGAAACTTTGTAGCTGAAAACATTTTGATTTGAAATAATCTTGTCAAAGAAAATTACATTGATTTTCTTAAATTTGAAATTTGACTTTTTTAAATGACCAACATGAAAGTTGTAGATCTCGAAATGTTATGAAACTATATAATCGACAACATTTTGATTCAAATTCATTTAGGGCCTCAAATAGTCAAGTTAAACTCAGTTTAGTATTATATGAGTAGGCCCAACCGAATTTAGATACAAGTGACGAATAGAGAAGATAATGCGTGAAGCTTGAGGATGACGATTCAAATCCTAGGTTTTACAAGTCTATGATGCGATGCGAAAAATACTCCAAAAAAGGGGTTGAGGCCAGTACTAAGCCGGTGAGGCCCTCTCTCTTGGCTAATTTTTTTCCTGTTTTTTTCTTTTTTGGGGGGGTTTTTTATTCAGTTTTAAAATCTGAAAATTTATTTGTAGGAACCGCGCAATATCCAGACGTCTCTATAAACTGATTTGTAAGGACGCCTAGTGTGTCTGTTTCCACTCTAGGCCATTATTACAGTTGGAACATCCAGATGAGTGCTTTTGCAGTAGTGCTGCCAAGGCTAAAAATTTCTCGTGCCGTGTTTTGGACCGAGAAAAATAATTGTGCCCCGGCCAGCCTAGAAATGGCTTACACTACTCTATGTATGTGCTCACTTCATTTCAAATTGATAAGATATTTTAACTTTTTAGTTTTTTAGTTAGATGTACAGATTGATTTTCGCTTATAGTTGCTACTTTTTTACTAACAGTTCATAATGTAGAGGCACCACTAGAAATAAAACCGTAGGCCTAGACTAAAAACCATACTACAAATTCATTTTTACTGGTAGTTTTTTTAATTCTACCACCAATAATTACACTAGCTGCTTGGTTGACCTAGCGCCACTACATATAATTTAAAATTATTTTTATTATTCTTTCAAATGATCTTGGATAGATAAATAGTGCGAACAGAAGTTGTAAAATTTAAAAAGTTATAGAACTTTGTAGTTGATAACTTTTTATTTAAAATCATTTAGGAAGCATAAATTATATTTTAAGATTAAAAATTTTAAAATTCATAATTTCTTAATTTCTCAAATGACCTCAGATGGGAAAAAAGATCAAAAGCTGTAGATCTTGATGAGATTTAAAACCATATAGTTGAAACTTTTTTATTTGAATCTATTTAGGGTTTTAAATCTTTATTTCAGAATATACTGAAGTGAAAACTAAAGAAATATTTCTGTTATTTAGTCACAAGTTTGGAGTTGTAGGTAAGAGGCGTAACATGCGAGCTTGGGGTTGCTAAGTTTGATTCCTACAGGGTCATATTGCATAAATTTCTTGTGAAAAATTGAAAGAAAACGGTCAAAACCGTGTGTGGCTGCGTCGTGCTAGCCTCCTCAGAGAAACCCCCCCTATTTTGTAGCTTGATTTGTTATTTGAGAAAATCATTTATGGTGGCAATTTTCTTGGGCGTAATATTTGTAGTGGTGGTTCTCTAGAAGACGCCTATAAAGTTCATTATTTTCACTAATCTTTCATGGTCGGTTGGTTTGTTGATAAAAACACCAGTGAAAATAGGTTTAGAACCGTCGCTATTAATATTCTGTCCACTCATGATATATATTATATCAAGACTATATTAAAAACAATCAAAACATTTTATAATTTAGTACAAAGTGAGTATATATGTAGTTATTAAGGCATAGAGATGTGGCTAGAACTTTCAAAATTAATTAAAAGAAGTACCCAATTAGTTGAGGAAGTTTCTGAGCGAACTTATCTTAGGCTAGCCCCTATATATATTGCATATACATGTGCATCGTCGACACATAAAAATAAGCTAAGCTTTCTCTAGTGAAAACCGGTAGCAATCATACGAACTGTCCAAAGTAACAGTCGTACAGGGGCGATGACGCGCAAAAGCCACAGGGATACCGGCCATTGCTGCGGAGAACATGCGTCTTTCGTAACGTTCACGTACGTTACGCCACGACCAGATGCCGCCACCCAAGAATTCCTGCCAATCACAGGGACATACATTATCATACACAGCTACCTCAAATCATTGGCAACTCACATGGGGTGTTATTCCCCTCGATGTATATCTATCTATATATAATACTCTATCGATTACACATATATATAAGTAAATAAATAACTGGCGACGGATAATTGCCTTCATTCTGTCTTCTCTCGTCATCAATGTAGATACGAACCATGTTACGGTCGACGACGACGACGCGGCCATGAACTGGCCGCTTCATCAGCGCCAACTATCTCTCCATATCTTTGTGTTGGCCATCTCACTTGGAGCCAAGCGTCAACACCTCAATTCAAGTAAATGCTTGTCTTATTTCTATACGGTGGCGATTATGTTGTGATGGCAGTTAGCACATGGCTTGTGTAGGCAGGAACAGGTTGTCACGCCACTGCATACGCAACTCCAGCAGATAACTATTGGTTAGCAACAAGGCCTCTATAAATACTTGCAGTGCGAAGGCATGTCCATCATCCACATCACAGCCCTTGATTACTTGCAACTACACCATAGAACTATCTGAGCCAGCATTAAGTAAACGTGGTTCCATGGCGATTAAGCCTCTTGTAATTATGCTGCTGCCTGTGGCCCTCCTGCTCCTCGCAGCAGGTAGCTCACCTGTGGTGGCTCAGCTTGAGCTCGGATACTACAGCAAGACATGCCCGAACGTCGAGGCGATCGTCCGCACGGAGATGGAGAATATCATCTCGGCTGCACCCAGCCTTGCTGGCCCCCTCCTCAGGCTCCATTTCCACGACTGCTTCGTCAGGGTAAGTTCGTTAATTACGTACAACACCTAGTCAACCATATGGCGTCACAAACATCGTGTCCAGCATGTCGAAGTATATACATACTGCTTGTGTCATATATTGTATGTCTCCGGCAACCGGCATTGAGCGATGTCTGCACTGATCGCCATAGAACTGATGACAGAAATCTAAACTGTGCTCGCATCACAAAATTTCAGGGGTGTGACGCCTCTGTCCTGCTCGACTCCACCGAGGGAAACCTGGCAGAGAGGGACGCCAAGCCGAACAAGAGCCTCCGGGGATTTGGTTCCGTGGAGAGGGTGAAGGCCAAGCTCGAGGCCGCCTGCCCTAACACCGTTTCCTGCGCCGACGTCATCACCCTGATGGCCCGCGACGCCGTCGTGCTTGCCAAGGGCCCCTTCTGGCCCGTCGCTTTGGGAAGGAGAGACGGCCGTGTGTCCAGCGCAACGGAGGCGGCCGACGAGCTGCCTCCAGCGTACGGAGACGTCCCCCTGCTCACCAAGATTTTCGCTTCAAAGGGCCTCGACGTCAAGGACCTCGCCGTCCTTTCCGGCGCCCACACCCTCGGCACGGCGCACTGCCCGTCCTACGCCGGCCGGCTCTACAACTTCAGCGGCGCCTACAACGTGGACCCATCGCTTGACAGCGAGTACGCTGACAAGCTGAGGACGCGCTGCAAGAGCGTCGACGACAAGGCCATGCTTTCCGAGATGGACCCCGGCAGCTACAAGACCTTCGACACCAGCTACTACCGCCACGTCGCCAAGCGGAGGGGGCTCTTCCAGTCCGACGCCGCTCTCCTCACCGATGCTACCACTAGGGAGTACGTCCAGCGCATTGCCACCGGCAAGTTTGACGACGTCTTCTTCAAGGACTTCAGCGAGTCCATGATCAAGATGGGCAACGTCGGCGTGCTCACCGGTGCCGAGGGGGAGATCAGGAAGAAATGCTACATCGTCAACTGATCATCAGCTAGCTATAAATCATTGATTCTTTTAATAAGTATTTAACTCCATGAGATGATATAGGCCGCGTTTCTGTCTTTTGTTAATCAATGTAATATATATTTATATTGCTGTAAATTCATTCTTCTCAATACGATAGTGTCAATGGTGTCAGATAAAAGAAAGCGTACACATTATATATTTCGTATACCACTGACCACTACTACAACTAAAGAAAACCTAACCGAGACATTTGGCAAATTAAGGGGGCTCAGAGACGGACAAACATGTGAACTGCCTCGATTAATGTTTGAGATTAACCGAGACGGTCATTTATTAATCGAGTCGGTCACAATCATCCGTTTTACAAAATCTTTTTATCGAGACAATTAAAAAATAACCGCCTCCTAAAATCTATTAGTTGAAGAAGCAGCCCACCTCTAAAATTACCTCCATTTACGAGTTAATATTACTAGACAAAGCCCGATAGTTGCGCTATATATAAAAGCAGGACTTAGGGTTTTCTCTCCCCACTCTCTCATCTCCCTCCTCCTCCTCCATATAGGGTGGTGCCGCCCTGCACACCTTCCCTCCCTCACCCTCTCCGTCTCAGGTGCGACCTCTAGCACGCACCTCCCTCTTCGTCTCAGGCACCGGCGACGCGGCCTAAACCCTCGCGCGTCATATGTGCGGCCAAAGCTGCCTTGTGTAGGCGTGAGCATCGTGATCGGCGCTACCTCGCGCATGCTCAGGCAGCATGGGTGCGGCCTCATGTGGTGCGGCAGCTCCTCCTTTCAGGTTAGACAGCAGCATGGTGCCTAGATTTGGTGGCAAAGAAGTCAAATTCGGCAAGCGACGACAACGGCGCGTGGATGGGCTCGGTGGGCCTAATCCATGAGTTTTTCTTTTCTTTTATTTTTTATTTGATTAACCGAGGCGGACGTGTGACCGTCTCGGTTAATCAATAATTTGTTGTGATCTTTGGTCCGAGGAGGATGGTTTGCCCAGCTCGGAAAAGCCCTTTTGCCAACCTTGGTTAATTTTATTGTAGTAGTGAACATATATGAGGATGTTAGAGGGCATGGAGAAAGCAAACCGAGGTGCATAAGGGTTTGGACCCTGTGATCAGCAAATGGTCACTGCGTCCTATCTCAATGCTTGATGAGCATGCACCATTGGTAGAACATAGTCTAACAACCAACTGGTGCCAAAGAAGCAATTATTGGCGCTAACAGCATGCAACCTTGGGCATGACTCTCCATCATGGTAAACATTCTTAGTACATCTCACGCATATAACCGTGACAATACATAATGACATATGTATGTGAAGAACTCCCTCCCAGAAAACCCCCAAAACAGCCTATTTATCTGGATGTGGCAAAAAACATAACGATGAGGTACCTTACTAAATCACTAGCTGGGGAACCTCATCTTTGACCATGTAGGCGGTAGGAGACTACTTACCATCTAGCAGGGGTTAGTAGTCATTGCTCGGCTCTAACATGCCCAATAGTAATGCTCCCATAGTGTTATATGTTCTGGCATAGTATGAGGCTGTTTTTCCACTGGGAGGTCGACCGACCACCACATCGGCATGTGGTCCCTACCCACTTGGTGGGGGAGGGCTTGTTCCACCCTCCATGAGTGTGTGTGTGTGTGTGTATGCTGGTGGGGTTACTTGGATACTTCTGGTCCATTATATGTGAGCCATTTATTAATCCTTGTGAAGTGTATGTGAGCCATCCAAAGATCACCTGTGAGTATCTTTCTTGGCTTCACTAGGATTCGAGGATAGTGGGACTTGGTTCCACTTCTTCATTTATTGCTTTCTATAGAGAAAGTAATCCAATACAAGTGAAATTTGTTATTTAATAAAATATGTTCACGGCATATGCTCATTTTTTTTATTTTGTGATATGTTGTTGGTGTTTTCAAGATGTAAAATTATGTTATTTTTGTCATCAACATCATTTTCAGCAGTTTCACTGATGGAGGGGCGAGCGAGATTTAGGTCTAGGAATGGTTGGATGATAGAAGGAAGGCGCCTACACACGACATGGCACTATAATGTCAGGCGTGGGGTATGGCCTGCGGGAGGGGTAATAGGGTTTGTGACGTCTTTTGTTGGGCTATTTGGGTGTGAGTTGAACGCGTGTGGTGTTTTTGAGCTCACGTATCGCTTGGTTCAATATTTTTGTCACCTGGCTACACTATGTTTCTAAATTCTCTCTCTTTTTAAATAGCGACAGGACAATATGAATTACCCTATAGGATTTGCATGGACAGACAAACAAAATTCCAATTGGGTATTCACACATGTGCACGCACGCGCACACAGGCACACATATTTTTCCTGTAGGTTTTCTGCGGCCACGAGTCCTATTAGTAATTTTCCTGTCCGTTTTAGTGTCAAACCGTTAGAATTAAATGTTCTGCGGCGCAGCATCAGAGATATCCTCATTCCCCTAGTTTCTAATGGCGAGGGAATTTAGCAAGTTCTATTTTTAAGTTTTAGGGAAACAGTTATGCTCATAAACTTGAAAATTAGTGGGGTACGTTTTGGAGACCAAGCAAATACCAAATCATTTGGCAAGCACATGGGATGGTATTCTGTTGATGCGCATACGTACGCATTTATTTATAATCATAATCCCTCAACTATAATGGCCTAATGGGCGGCCATGCATGGATAATTGCCGTGTCTGACTGCGGTATGAGGTGTTTAGACTTTAGAGCTTAATTGATAGTCAATAGACTCGGTCGATGTCATGCATGCATGGTACGATCAAGGACGCGGCCATGCATGAACTAACTGGCCTTTATTTCTCAACGGAGCCGTTTATGTTCTTCATTTGTTTTGTCTTGACCTGCTCACTCGTCGCTGTTGTCAACGCCTTAAATCATGGCGTTCATTTGTTTACGGAGGAATTATGTTGAGAGGGAAGTTAGAACATGCATGTGTGACTTGTGAGCGTAAGCACAGGTTGTCAACAACCTACAACGTTAATGTACTCAACTGCACGTAGCCAGCACCTCTATAAATACGGGGAGATACAACGACAAGCCCACCCAACATTCTATTCTTGTATCACCTGAAAAGTAGAAGTACAGTACATACTTGCCCTGCCATACAATTTGTGTGCATAACATGGGTCGATCCATGACGATTCAGTGCTGTGCAGTTATGTTACTGCCTGTGGCCCTCCTGCTCCTCGCAGCAGGTAGCTCACCGGTGGTGGCTCAGCTTGAGCTCGGCTACTACAGCAAGACATGTCCGAACGTCGAGGCGATCGTCCGCACGGAGATGGAGAAGATCATCTCGGCTGCACCCAGCCTTGCTGGCCCCCTCCTCAGGCTTCATTTCCACGACTGCTTCGTCACGGTAACTATATATTCATTGCTGACTAATCTTTCCAATTATGACAACTTGGAACTTTTTTTTTGAAGTTATAATTAACTTACAGAGAGATATATGCATGCAACGTCAAATGACTGCAGGGTTGTGACGCGTCCGTGCTGCTCAACTCCACTGCGGCAGAGATGTACGCCATTCCGAACAGGAGCCTGCGAGGCTTTGGTTCCGTAGAGAGGGTGAAGGCCAAGCTCGAAGCCGCCTGCCCCAACACGGTTTCCTGCACCGACGTCCTCACCCTGATGGCCCGCGACGCCGTTGTGCTGGCCAAGGGCCCCCTTCTGGCCGGTGGCGCTCGGGAGGCGAGACGGCCGGGTGTCCAGTGCCACCGAGGCGGCCGACCAGCTGCCTCCAGCCTACGGAGACGTACCACTTCTGGCCAAAATCTTTGCCTCCAAAGGCATCGATACCAAGGACCTCGTTGTCCTGTCCGGAGCACACACCCTCGGCACGGCGCACTGCAAGTCTTATGCCGGCCGGCTCTACAACTTCAGCAGCGCTTACAATTCAGACCCATCCCTCGACAGCGAGTACGCCGACCGGCTGAGGACGCGCTGCAAGAGTGTCGACGACGACAAAGCTATGCTTTCCGAGATGGACCCCGGCAGCTACAAGACCTTCGACACTAGCTACTACCGCCACGTCGCCAAGCGGAGGGGCCTCTTCCAGTCCGACGCCGCGCTCCTCACCGATGCCACCACTAGGGGAGTACGTCGAGCGCATTGCCACAGGCAAGTTTGACGACGTGTTCTTCAAGGACTTCAGCGAGTCCATGATCAAGATGGGCAGCATCGGCGTGCTCACCGGTGCCGCGGGAGAGATCAGGAAGAAATGCTACATCGTCAACTAAAGAATTATCGGCCACTAGAATGTATGATTTTTTTTTAAAAAAAAATGTAAACTGCCCGCGACAGTAGGCATGTATCTGTTAATCATTTTGATGTATTAATTTTTGTTTTAAAATCAATCCATGGTGGTAGATATACTGAAGTACACAATATTACATATTGAGGCAATTAATGTACATTTTTCAACCCTTAAGCTGCACACAAATTAGATTTTCAATTCTAAACAACAAAATCTGAGTAACGCGAACGCTCTCCAGCTGTTGAAGCACTACTGTAAAACAGCCAGCGTCCTTACCATCAGTGATGGGTATGCTAAAGCTACAGGGTTGTATAACAATGATCGGAACAATGATTACAAATCTTATTCATCCGATAGTAAAGACCTATCACTATTGGCTTGACCCGCCATGTGGGCCTCGCAACGCCTCTGAACTAAGGCAATTTGCTTAAATTTATGAATATTCTACTCACATTCTTTTGGCTCTTCTCGGCCTCCTCCTCTGGTCCCTTGGTGCAATGTCTCTCCCTCGCCGACTTCAGCTGTGGAGCAACTCGGGGTGCCTCATTTATCTTCCTTCGGTGACTTTGCGTTAGTTGTTGTCCTTAGCCTATGCCTTCCTCGGTGCTTCATTTTGCTTGGAGCAAGAAAACAACAAATGCTACATACCTTCTTTCCCAAATCCTTAGGTTCCACACTACTACATATATGATTTTGCGAGACGGTGCCCATTTATTAATTGATCGGGGTGGTGATTCTAAAAAAATGATCGGGGTGGTCACAGAATCCAAACACCACGTAAAATGCCTGAGAATTTCAAAGGCGGGCAATTTTTATTTACCAAAGTACTCACAATTAACTGTCTCACAAAATCAATTTACCGAGACAATGGAAAAAAACACATCCTAATTAAAATAGATTTATAGAGTCGGGCCTCCTAAGAGGTCGGCCGCCGGACCTCTCTTAAGGTCCGCCTCTATTAGTTGGCCGAGGTTGCAGCCAAACAAAGGCTTGGCCGAGTTCATCCTGGTAGCACACCTTAATTATAAATATGACACTTAATGTTTGTGTGGTTGTCACCCTCTCTCTTGTGCACTCTCTCTCTTTCTCAAAAAACCCATGGTGGCGTTGGTTGGCATCGGTGGCTTCCAGGTCCAGCTCCTCCTCCGATGGGGCTCAGCATGAGGCACTTCCCAGCGTGGTTAAGAACGGCGCCGATGACTCGAGTGGGTGTGTGGCCTTAACGAGCGCAGTTGCTCACCGCCTCGCAAGGTTAGAGGTGTGGTGAGCCACGGTGTCATGGGTGCGGTGGCGGATGGCCTCCCTTCCTCATGTGGCGCTCGAGTCCATGGCAATGGCATAGCCTTCTCTGGCCTGGGTCAGCGCATATCTGGCGCGAGGCGGCATGCGGCATCGCTGGCGTGGCTCTTGGCTCCCCTTCCTCACGTGTCCCTTTGTGGCGTTGTGCGGTACACAAGGCAGTGACACTACTACAACATACCTAACCGAGGCGGTTGGAAACTATTTTCCGAGGTGGGCAAACCCGTCCGCCTTGAAATCAAGGTCACGGTTAATGTGGCCTTAACCGAGGAGGTTTCTTGCCCGCCTCGGTTAATTGATTAAAAAACAAAAAAAGTAATTGAACCCGCAGGTGAGCCCATTCCCAAGCCCACCGATGAGCCCGTTTCCACCCTAGAAAATCAAAATCGACCACCTCAAAAAAGAAAACTGCAGTAGTACCAATGGTGTACCGTTTTGTGGACCCTACTCCATTCATGGCACAAGGCATCGGCGTGTTTGATGATCCCTGGGTGGTCACTTATGAAGCATGTTGTCACAAGTCATGTTCAAGAGCAAAACAATGATGTTGCCATTGCTCTACTACACCATCTTCCTCAGCATGAGATAGATGTTGAAGCCATCCATAGTGTTCTAGTGGACATTCCGAATGTGCAAAATGGATACCTTACTAGAAGATTCAAACCTCGTCATTTTGGTCAGGCTTATGTGTATTTTAGCTATATCCACCATAGGGACATTGTAACTAACGATAGTCCTCATCAGTTTCGTAATGATACCATATCTTTCATTCCACATAACTGAGTGTGGAATTGTATGTCCACAGTGAAGACTCATATTTGGTTGATGATGATTATTGTTATGAATATAGATCTTTTGGATCTCTTTGGTTGATAAAGTTGTTTCAGAAATTCACAAGTCGATTGTCTGTGAAGAATATCATTACCATATGGCGACCTCAGAAGGAGATACTTATGTTGGAGAACTTAGAATGGAACAGAAACAGGTCGTTGATACTATTTCCTTACACCTTCAAGTGAGTCAATGTCTTGAGCCCAGTTTATTTTGCTTACTCTACGTTCACTGTACTTAATGAGTTATGTCTACGTATAAATATTGCTTCCACTGGATATTGCTGGTCATTGATATGACCAGGAGCACTACAGAAATCAGACTCAGCAACAAAGAGCCGAGGAGAGTACCAAGAAATTCTCGATATAATACAAATGTAATTTCATCTCGCCCACACTATAGTCTCTTATGCAACTTTAATGTTTTAACTCCATTTATTTTTCGGTTGGCTAGTTGTTGGAAAAAATTCTCAAATAATCACTCTATTAGTAACTATGGAGTTCCTCTGAAAGTGGTCCAATACCCAGTAAGTACTAGCTATATGATGGTATCTTTATTTAGTTCAATTCATTATTACCATGCATGCTTCATTAATTGATGATGAATCGTACTGGGGAACAAACCTATGTGGATATACTACGTTCTGCGAAGTTCATGATGGAGTACGCAAGGAGAACCCTAGAAGAGATGATCAAAGTATGTCAAGTATACACAATTTATTTGTCTCCACACATACATATATAAATATATATTAATATTAATCCTTTTAAAGGCGGATTGGAAGAAGCGCCAGGTCCTGTGAGATCAACAACTCAAAGCAATTCAAGAGACACTCTCAGAATTCATTATGGACCAAGTCATAGATCCCAAAAGCGCATACTAATAATATGACTATAAAGAATTAATACCTAGCGAATAGAATCCATATGCAGATCCCAAAGACAAGATCATATCAAGTACTATTTATTTGTATATAATCCATCCATGCATGTTATGTACTCTTTGTAATTGTCATTGTATATATTTATTAGTTTTATAAAGTTCAGTGAGTTATATGTATTAATGCTCGATCGAATGTACGTATATTAGCAGCGTAGAATACATATACGAAAAACTAATGAAAACCAAAATAAATTGAATTCAAAATAAACCATCAACTGAAAAAACAAATGAAAAAATACACCCTTTAGTCTGGGTTTGAACCTACAACTAGGACTATAAGTGTGTGACGTGGCAGCGCTATGGACGATGCCCTAGGGCACGTGTAGTCGTGGTTGTTAGGTACAAACCGGGACTAAATGCTATCTTTTAGTCACGGTTTGGCGTCCGGGGCTAAAGGAAGGCCTTTAGTCTCGGATTCGTAGTCCTGGTTGGGCAACCAGGATTAAAGGGAGTTTTCCAACCAGGACTACAGGCCTGTCATGCGCTAGTGCATATGTCTCCTGTCGTTGTTTTAAAGCCACAATTTTTGCTCTAGATAATATTCTATGGTTCTTTATGCTTTCAAAAGATACATTCCTAGAGATTGATAGTTGGTTAGTTCAGTGTGAAGTTATGCAGGCTACAATGTTAGGGGCGATGCCACAAGATGAGGATCAGCCACCAAATCACCCTGATGATATCCATCCTAACCACTTAATTTTTTTAGCATTAGGCAGGCAGAGGCCCACCCCACCCCTCCTGCTAATGATGATATGCCAGATGGGCCAAATATTGATAGCCTCCAGGCTCTTGGTTGGGATCTCTAGCCCAACCCAAATCCAGAAGCCCAAGTTTGGCCTCAGGACCTCAAGAGAATCTGTAGCCTTTCTCAAAAAAAACAAAGAGAATCTGTAGCCAGTACCTATATTCGAAGATCCTGTTCTAGAGAGCACATACCAGAAGCATTCAGCACTTAGATGATTTGGATTTGGATGCTTTCCTGGCAGTTTTAGTTCGTTTACCTCTCCAAAGCAAACGAAAGCTATTTTTTTAAGTGAGACCATAAGCCCCAAGTAAATAAAAAAGAAAAAAATGTGACTTGCGAATTGCGATGCTCAAGTCAACAAGCACCGGTGCGGAAGCCAAGCCGTGATCCTGGCATGTCGTAGAGCACCTCGATAGTTCGTTGATTCAGGTTGCCGATAACCCCAGTGTATTCGTCTCCATCCGTCGTACGTCCAGAACGCGAGGCAACCATCCAGCAGGAGACCAGACGAGGCATCCAGGTCGACGGTGGCCCCGCCCAGGAACGTCAGCGACACGGTGGGCACCGTGACGTTGTCGTACCCCGTGAGGTTGTAGCAAGTGTCGAGCTGGGCCGTCGGTAGCGCGGGAGGGTACTGCGCCATGGCACTCCGGAACGCGGTCCGTAGAGCCGCGTAGGTAGTGTCCTGAAGCGCCGTAATGGTCGTGGCCGAAGCCAAGATCATTCCCCTCCCTGAACACCGCGGCTGGTATGTTCAGCTGCTGCCCGGCGACGCTGATGCCGGTGAGCATGAGCTGGTAGGACCATGGCTGCTCGTCAATGGTAAGCAATGGCGCCGTGAAGATGAAGTCGGATGTGTTCTCCGGCGCCCCGAAGGCCAGGAACCCCGTGGAGCCCCCGTCGGCGGTAGGCAGAGCGAGAAGGCACCACGGTGCTCCGGGGACGTCTGCCACGCAAGGGACTCCGGCAGGTGGCCCATGCCGAGGAAGCCATCGTGCTTGCCGAAAGAGCCCTCCTGGTCATGGCCGCAGCCGAAATGGAAGTTCTCGATGACGGCTCCGGAACCCAGTGTCAGTGCGTCGTTGCTGTACACCCCGGTCGTGTTGGCGCCGCTGCCATAGGAGATATAGAACCCGCATTCCGAGTTGCTGGTGCAGCCATTGCCATCGATGCCACCAGCATCCAGGTCCCTGCACTCCTGTGAGTCGCAAGGGATAGTGGTGTAGGTAGAAGACCTGCTCGGATCAAACATGGGGAGCCTCTGGGAGTAGCAGTTGCTGGCGTTGCACGGCTTGCATTGCACCCACGTCAGCTCTCGCGTTCGGTGGTCAGCAGCAGGGCCTGCGGGACGGCGGGCGTGCCCAAGCCCACAGTGACAAAGAACTGCTGTGAGTCGTAGGATGAGCCCAGCCGTGTCGGGGGGCTCACAGTTACAGCGTCATTGCTCTGCTGTCTCCTGCTCCTGGACATTCTCCTTGTAATGTACTTGGTGCGCGCACGATCTCGGTGAAGCTGTTGCGCCAGAGAAGTCTTCTGCTTGGTCTGCACGGGTGCGCAGGGCCCGTCCCGATGTGCCAGCGGCACGGACATGCGCGCCGACTGTGGAGACCCTGCAAACATCGAGAGGTTATGGACTAGCAGTATTCGTCGAGGATGCGGCTCTGTTTATCTTCATCATGGGAATCACGGTTTGTAGATGAGATGATACCTCTCGGTGTCGAACACGAGTCTTCTGATGACTGAAATAACGATGTTTTTGGCACGACCACATATCTGCTTTCCTTATGACCTGCTGCTTCTTCAGTTGCATGAGCAACTCCACCTCGACTGCATATAACGAGTAGGAGCAGAAAGAGGAACAAAGCAGACGCCATGGTAAGCGATGAGTGAGATACTGTATTCCATTCCACTACGAAGTGTGTTAAGTAAGGGATGCACTCGATTTGGCTTTTTGAATGGCGAACATTACAAGGATGATGAACGGACTTGGTCCACACTTGGAAGCGGAACTGATCTTGCGCCACTTGAAAGTGGAACTGAGCTTGCGTTGGATTATTAGTTCAATATATTCACGATCAGCTGTCTTCTGCTTTGTCTCCACATCTATGCAGTATGCACGCACTCTCTCGGTGCTGCCAAGTGCTATGTTAGTGTGTGACCACAGCAACGCTGCCTGTGGCTGTGCCCGAAGATCAAATACTTTGGACAAGAAATATACTCAACTATTCGGGAAGTGCCGTATAAGTGTAAAGCAATAATCACCGAAGGAAACTTCTTTTTTCATGTTACAGAAGGAAACTACTTTTTTTTTTTTTCAGAATTGCTATATTACAACCGATTGTTTTAGGAGGTGTGGGCACACGATTTTTTAGTCCGTTGGATGGGCATCGTGTGTGCCTGCCGTTTCAGAGTGTTATTTCTCTGACTTTGAGGACCCACCTCATCGGTATCAATGAGTCACGCCTGTCTGGTTGTGAGTGTTTCATTTCTTCCCCTCTTCTTCCCAGCAACACTGACGCTCTCTGCCTTGCGACGAGGCAATTTCATCGGCGCTCCGGTGATTGCTCTGGCGAACTGGCGCTTCCCCGTCACGAAGCGCTGCCGAAGGTGTGTACTCAATCACGTTTCGTAATGTGGAGTAGATTTTGTGGATCTGTATTGTGACGAGGGCAAAGGGATGGAGATTTGGTGGGGGATTTTGGGATGTAGGTGGGCGGCGGCGGCGGGGATCGATGGGGTTGGGGAGACTTGGGCTCGGGCGTGCCGGCGTGGCGAGGGGAGCTCGCGCTGCTACGGCCGGGGATGATGTGAGAGCGAACGTGTAAGCGGGCCATGGGTGCCATCGCTCCTTTCGTGGCCGCGACAGACGACGAGTGATATGGCGATGTTGCGAGCGAGATTGAGACCGGCTGCGCTGCTCTGCTGCTGCTGCACTTGGAGCTAGGTAGCAGCCGTGGCTATCTCACCGCCCAAGCTAGAAACAGGGCCTTGCAAGACTGAACGGAGACACGGACGGAGATCTGCTCGTCGGGAGCAGGGCAGGTGCTGCGCAGCTGCTGCTTTGCCAGGTAGTGTTGACGATGGGCCTTTTCCCTTTTCAGAGCTCTGCACCTGAACAACTTGCATGGCCCAATCCCTGCAGAGATCAAGAACTGCACTGAGCTCATGGCAATGTATTTACTAGTATGATTTGATTACTGCTAGTATTAGACTAGTCCATTGTCGTTGATTTGTTCAGCTAACTCGGCATAGTGTTCAAATGTTTGCTTCTTTTTTTTCTCTGTGTGTATGTTTACCTTCAGACATTGGCGAGCTCGTGCACTTCACAATCTTGTATGGTCCTTTACAGTAGCATCACTCATGGTCTGATGTGTTCAAATTGCAGGGATCTGTCAAGTAATTTGCTTGCTATATAGGAAAAAGAGTATTGGTGGAAACTATGTAAAGATGGACAAGCAACCTGTTCCTAACGGTAATGAATTGACACCATTTTCTACTGTTTTGCAAAAAGTGTACCAGTAGAAAGTGCTTTGTGTGATTTGATGGGCTGATGGGTTCTGGGTTCAATTTCTAGTTCATTCTAGTTGTACGTATTTGTCGTTGATTGACGACAGGGGATGGAGACTCGTGGGAAAACAAAAGTTCAGATGGGAGCGTGAGAGCCTGATATTCTTTTTGTTACTGTGTTGTGCTTTTCTTCTAGCTAGACTTTACTTTGCACCAATTCATGTGAGACCAGCATGCAAGCAAAATGTGTAAATCTAGTCTACTGCCAATCTAGTTAGGTTTTGGCAGCTGAAACTTTTGTGCTCTTTGTTTCAGTTTTAAACTGAATCTCTGTAAGTACAGAAACATATATTTGTAGTGCAATCCTTGTCTCAATATTACGCTACTTTTGGGGTTAGTTGTGGAGGGATTTTCTAGTTGACCTTCCTTTGAGTTGTTCACATGCTCAAATCTTAGACTTTTGAGGAACACATTATGGTTGGACTGCATATACTAGTTCAGGTCTTCCTTGTGTTGCTCTTCCCTAAATTATGTGATCCTAGTTTTGTTGTGCATAGCAGTTGATGTGCATAGCAGCTGATGTGCTCTATTCCTATTAATATCTACTGTTGATGAAAACCAAACAAATAAAACATTGAATTACATAACTGCAATCAGTATAATGAAAATTGCAAGTATCGGTCACTGCAATCATAGTTCCGAGCATATGCGCTATGTTGGTGTTGAACTCTTTGCCTCCTCATTTTTTTGTTTTTCTGCTAGTTGATGTATATATTTTGCAAGTATACACTATTTGCCTATTTAAGGTTGAGTTTGTGTTCTTTTCCTGAATAAATGTTTAAACCTGTTCACTAATTGCACACTATTTGATTATTATACTCCTATAGACAAAAAGAGATGTTTGATAAAAATAGGCACACTATTTCAGTGTGGAGTTGTTTTCACTAATAAAAGTGAGTTTGTGTTATTAATTAGATATATATATCAAAAGTATTAGAGATATGTATTATCAGATTGTAATAGATTCTTGTGATCGACTATTAAGATGACCTTGATATACCAATAACTATAAGATGACCGTGCTCAGATTTGTAGCTCAAGTAACCGTATTTGTCCGAGTTTATAATTTTTGACACACACACACACGTACTAACTAAAATCTGCATGAATTGCAACAGAACAGAGACATTGAAAAATGCTTGTGAAATAAGTCTAAATTGCATTATCAGGAAATACTAGTTGCACTATTTCAAATATGCAATTTGTTTTTCGAATTCTATAATTGTTTTTCATGTAATTCTGATTCTTGAATTTGTTTTCAGCAAATACTAGCAGTTTTGGATTACATGTTCATGAGAAAATTGGCTTATGAAATAAGCAACCCCAAAAAGCAGGATCTGCTTGCATAGATTAGATTTGTCCTATTTGTAGCTTATCATTATCCCTACTACTTTTTCTGTTAGTACTTAGAGAATTCTCGTTTCTTAGTGAATCCTTGTGCGTGTTTGTTATGCTCCTCTATCCCTATGTCTGTGATTGTCTTTGGTATTAGATAATTTTTTTGTAAATTGTCCTTCTATAGAAAAATAATTGTCTATTGTAATCTATGATTGTGCTGGTATTAGTCTATTGTCTTATTTGTTTTTTTTTTGTCGAGTTGGTTATATATTTGTTATTGTGTCGAGTTGCATAAATTTTTTTCCTGTTCTTCCTTAGAAAGAAAAATTGTCAATTTGTATATTATCCTATATTGTTTCTTGTTCTTTCTTAGAAAAATAAATTGTTAAGTCCTATATTGTTTCCCCTGTCTTTCCTTAGAAAAAAATTATTAATTTATCTATTGTCCTATATTATTTCCTGTCATTCCTTAAAAAAAATTTGTTAATTTGTCTATTGTCCTATATTGTTTTTCTGTCCTTCCTTAAAAAAAAAATTATCAATTTATCTATCCTATTTATCTTTTTTGTCATAGCTGGTTATACCTTCTTTTTGATATCTATCTATATCTCACAAATGAACCTATGAAAAAGTTAGGTGCTATGCTTTATTTCAACACACTACAAGTTTTCTGAAAATGGCCAATCTGCAATTTGAGCTGTGTAATTGCTGATTGATTATAGAAACTATAAAGTGGTTTTATTCATAGAGTGATGGCTAATCTCTCTGTCTTGTGACTTAATTATCTTTATGCATTTCTCTTTCAGGGGTATTTGGCTTGAAAGACAGAGCTGCAAGGCTACAAGAGGGGCCTGGACACTCGGTTTCTGTATCTAGACAAGTAAGCTGGTTTTCTTGATAAATTACAAAGATTTTTGTCAAGATAATGCAGTATTAAAATTGTCTATTGTAGTCTGTTGTATATCTGGTAGGTTTACGGTTAATCATGTCTTCTAAAGTTGTTTTTCATGAGTTCTTCACTGGCTGTATTCACAGCTTGAGGTGTTGTAGATTTGTTTGGTCCTTACTTCAGTCTCTGAATTTTGAAATTTGTATGCTGTGCTTATGGTTTTATGTGTTCCTTTATGGCCCCATCTTTGTGTAGACCTACATGTTTAAGTATGACTACGTGCACCGCCACTTTGGAAGCACAGTTGCATCACCCTCATGGACTCCCAAGACTCTTCTCTTCAAAGTGAGAATTAATGATATTTGATTAGTATAAAGTTCTTTGCATCATAGTTTTTTGTCAAAGTGTACAAGACCTAATACTGAATATTGTAGATGCTAAATACCAAATTTGCATAAAATGAAGTGCGTAATTTAGTACTTATAAATGTGCAATCAAGAATTGATATGGCATTAGGATAGATTAGGATAAAATATTTGATTTTTTTTCTTGTATGCTTGTTTGTAGCCTTTGTGTTGGCCCACGATCACAGCTCAATTTGAAGCACTCAGCTCACCCTCACTCACTCACACACTTCGGCTAGAAGTAGGAGTTGAGCACAGCACACACACAACACCGCACAAGCACCAGCCCTGGCCGAACTCAGTTTTTTGGGTGGCAAACTGAACTACTTGATTCATTGCCTTGGCTTGAAATATATGCAAGTCTAGCTACAGGTACACCAGTACCACTAACTATTACAAGGTGCTGCTGCCACTACTTAGCACTGCAGTCCTACTACTTCTGAATCAAGTCATGGCCTATTGCCATACTTGAGCAGGGACAGGACAACAAGAGCTAACCGATGCCAACCCCATCGTGCGGAGAGTGAATAGGGGAGCAGCTGATTATATCTTACAGCCGGCCCTCCTTCTTTCTGGGCTCACTTGCACAATTGCAACAATAGCTCTCTGTGAGCCTTGTTTGTTCTCCTAACACATATTACAACTTGGACAGAATACAATTACAACTTGGACAGATCTGTGTACTAGTTCCTTCTAAAACACACAGTTTTCCCATGATGGAATTTGTGTGTTATCCTAAAAAAAACACACGGTTTTCCTTCTCTGCTACAACTTGTGTGTAGTATGCAGGGCAGCCAAAAAAACGTGTGCTAGCTTGAAAAAAAATACATAGATTTGTTGGGTCCTGAAATTTGTGTGTTTTGGAGCTGAAAAACACACGTGTGCTGCTTTTGCTAAAACACACGTGTTTTGACTAGACAGGCTCAATTCAAGTGTTTTTTAGTCTTCCAACAATCGAGTGCCAGGAAGCTATAAAACAACCGATTATTCAGTAGATAGAATTGCTATATTACAACCGATTGTTTTAGGAGGGGTGGGCACACGATTTTTTAGTCCGTTGGATGGGCATCGTTTGTGCCTGCCGTTTTAGAGTGTTATTTCTCTGACTTCGAGGACCCACCTCGTCGGTATCAATGAGTCATGCCTGTCTGGTTGTGAGTGTTTCATTTCTTCCCCTCTTCTTTCCAGCAACATCGACGCTCTCGCCTTTGCGACGAGGCAATTTCATCGGCGCTCCGGTGATTGCTCTGCGGCGAATCGGGCGCTTCCCGTCACGGAAGCGCTGCCGAAGGTGTGTACTCAATCACGTTTCGTAATGTGGAGTAGATTTTGTGGATCTGTATTGTGACGAGGGCAAAGGGATGGAGATTTGGTGGGGGATTTTGGGATGTAGGTGGGCGGCGGCGACGGGGATCGATGGGGTTGGGGAGACTCGGGCTCGGGCGTGCCGGCGTGGCGAGGGGAGCTCGTGCTGCTACAGCCGGGGATGATGTGAGAGCGAACGTGTAAGCGGGCCATGGGTGCCATCGCTCCTTTCGTGGCCGCGACAGACGATGAGTGATATGGCGAGGTTGCGAGCAAGATTGAGACCGGCTGCGCTGCTCTGCTGCTGCTGCACTTGGAGCTAGGTAGCAGCCGTGGCTATCTCACCGCCCAAGCTAGAAACAGGGCCTTGCAGGACTGAACGGAGACAAGGACGGAGATCTGCTCGTCGGGAGCAAGGCAGGTGCTACGCAGCTGCTGCTTTGCCTGTTAGTGTTGACGATGGGCCTTTTCCCTTTTCAGAGCTCTACACCAGAACAACTTGCATGGCCCAATCCCTGCAGAGATCAAGAACTGCACTGAGCTCATGGCAATGTATTTACTAGTATGATTTAATTACTGCTAGTATTTGACTAGTCCATTGTCGTTGATTTGTTCAGCTAACTCGGCATAGTGTTCAAATGTTTGCTTCTTTTTTTTCTCTGTGTGTATGTTTACCTTCAGACATTGGCGAGCTCGTGCACTTCACAATCTTGTATGGTCCTTTAAAGTAGCATCACTCATGGTCTGATGTGTTCAAATTGCAGGGATCTGTCAAGTAATTTGCTTGCTATATAGGAAAAAGAGTATTGGTGGAAACTATGTAAAGATGGACAAGCAACCTGTTCCTAACGGTAATGAATTGACACCATTTTCTTCTGTTTTGTAAAAAGTGTACCAGTAGAAAGTGCTTTGTGTGATTTGATGGGCTGATGGGTTCTGGGTTCAATTTCTAGTTCATTCTAGTTGTACGTATTTGTCGTTGATTGACGACAGGGGATGGAGACTCGTGGGAAAACAAAAGTTCAGATGGGAGCGTGAGAGCCTGATATTCTTTTTGTTACTGTGTTGTGCTTTTCTTCTAGCTAGACTTTACTTTGCACCAATTCATGTGAGACCAGCATGTAAGCAAAATGTGTAAATCTAGTCTACTGCCAATCTAGTTAGGTTTTGGCAGCTGAAACTTTTGTGCTCTTTGTTTCAGTTTTAAACTGAATCTCTGTAAGTACAGAAACATATATTTGTAGTGCAATCCTTGTCTCAATATTACGCTACTTTTGGTGTTAGTTGTGGAGGGATTTTCTAGTTGACCCTCCTTTGAGTTGTTCACATGCTCAAATCTTAGACTTTTGAGGAACACATTATGGTTGGACTGCATATACTAGTTCAGGTCTTCCTTGTGTTGCTCTTCCCTAAATTATGTGATCCTAGTTTTGTTGTGCATAGCAGTTGATGTGCATAGCAGCTGATGTGCTCTATTCCTATGAATATCTACTGTTGATGAAAACCAAACAAATAAAACACTGAATTACATAACTGCAATCAGTACAATGAAAATTGCAAGTATCGGTCACTGCAATCATAGTTCCGAGCATATGCACTATGTTGGTGTTGAACTCTTTGTCTCCTCATTTTCTTGTTTTTCTGCTAGTTGATGTATATATTTTGCAAGTATACACTATTTGCCTATTTAAGGTTGAGTTTGTGTTCTTTTTCTGTATAAATGTTTGAACCTGTTCACTAATTGCACACTATTTGATTATTATACTCCTATAGACAAAAAGAGATGTTTGATAAAAATGGGCACACTATTTCAGTGTGGAGTTGTTTTCACTATTAAAAGTGAGTTTGTGTTATTAATTAGATATATATCAAAAAGTATTAGAGATATGTATTATCAGATTGTAATAGATTCTTGTGATCTGACTATTAAGATGACCTTGATATACCAATAACTATAAGATGACCATGCTCTGATTTGTAGCTCAAGAACCGTATTTGTCCGTAGAGTTTATAATTCTTTTTGACACACACACACGCACTAACTAAAATCTGCATGAATTGCAACAGAACGGAGACATTGAAAAATGCTTGTGAAATAAGTCTAAATTGCATTATCAGGAAATACTAGTTGCACTATTTCAAAAGTGCAATTTGTTTTTCGGAATTCTGTAATTGTTTTCCCCTGTAATTCTGATTCTTGAATTTGTTTTCAGCAAATACTAGCAGTTTTTGGATTACATGTTCATGAGGAAGTGGCTTATGAAATAAGCAACCCCAAAGCGGGATCTGCTTGCATAGATTAGATTTGTCCTATTTGTAGCTTATCATTATCCCTACTACTTTTTTCTGTTAGTACTTAGAGAATTCTCGTTTCTTAGTGAATCCTTGTCTATGCTTGTTATGCTCCTCTGTCCCTATATCGTGATTGTCTTTGGTATTAGATAAATTTTTTGTAAATTGTCCTGCTATAGAAAAATAATTGGCTATTGTAATCTATGATTGTCTGGTATTAGTCTATTGTCTATTTTTTTTTTTTGTCGAGTTGGTTATATATTTGTTATTGTGTCAGAGTTGCATAATTTTTTTTTCCCTGTTCTTCCTTAGAAAGAAAAAATCGTCAATTTGTATATTATCCTATATTGTTTCCTGTTCTTCCTTAGAAAAATAAATTGTTAAGTCCTATATTGTTTTCTGTCTTTTCTTAGAAAAAAATTGTCAATTTGTCTATTGTCCTATATTGTTTCCTGTCATTCCTTTGAAAAAAAATTGTCAATTTGTCTATTGTCCTATATTGTTTCCTGTCCTTCCTTAGAAATAAATTGTCAATTTGTCTATTGTCCTATATTGTTTCCTGTCCTTCCTTAGAAAAAAAATTGTCAATTTATCTATGCTATTTATCTTTTTTGTCATAGCTGGTTATACCTTCTTTTTGATATTTATCTATATCTCACAAATGAACCTATGAAAAAGTTAGGAGCTATGCTTTGTTTCAACACACTACAAGTTTTCTGAAAATGGCCAATCTGCAATTTGAGCTGTATAATTGCTGATTGATTATAGAAACTCTAAAGTGGTTTTATTCATAGAGTGATGGCTAATCTCTCTGTCTTGTGACTTAATCATCTTTATGCATTTCTCTTTCAGGGGTATTTGGCTTGAAAGACAGAGCTGCAAGGCTACAAGAGGGGCCTGGACACTCGGTTTCTGTATCTAGACAAGTAAGCTGGTTTTCTTGACAAATTACAAAGATTTTTGTCAAGTTAATGCGGTATTAAAATTGTCTGTTGTAGTCTGTTGTACATCTGGTAGGTTTACGGTTAATCATGTCTTCTAAAGTTGTTTTTCATGAGTTCTTCACCGGGCTGTATTCACGGCTTGAGGTGTTGTAGATTTGTTTGGTCCTTACTTCAGTCTCTGAATTTTGAAATTTGTATGCTGTGCTTATGGTTTTATGTGTTCTTTCATGGCCCCATCTTTGTGTAGACCTACATGTTCAAGTATGACTACGTGCACAGCCACTGGAAGCACAGTTGCATCACCCTCATGGACTCCCAAGACTCTTCTCTTCAGTGAGAATTAATGATATTTGATTAGTATAAAGTTGCTGCATCATAGTTTCCTTTGTCAAAGTGTACAAGACCTAATACTGAATATTGTAGATGCTAAATACCAAATTTGCATAAAATGAAGTGCGTAATTTAGTACTTATAAATGTGCAATCAAGAATTGATATGGCATTAGGATAGATTAGGATAAACTATTTGATTTTTTTTCTTATATGCTTGTTTGTAGCCTGTGTTGGCCCTGATCGCAGCTCAGCTGAAGCACTCAGCTCACCCTCACTCACTCACACACTCCGGCTAGAAGTAGGAGTTGAGCACAGCACACACACACAACACCGCACAAGCACTAGTCCTGGCCGAACTCAGTTTTTTGGGTGGCAAACTGAACTACTTGATTCATTGCCTTGACTTGAAATATATGCAAGTCTAGCTACAGGTACACCAGTACCACTAACTATTACAAGGTGCTGCTGCCATTACTTAGCACTGCAGTCCTACTACTTCCTGAATCAAGTCATGGCCTATCGCCATACTTGAACAGGGGACAGGACAACAAGAGCTAACCGATGCCAACCCTGCTGTGCAGAGAGTGAATAGGGGAGCAGCTGATTATATCTTACAGCCGGCCCTTCTTCTTTCTGGGCTCACTTGCACAATTGCAACAATAGCTCTCTGTGAGCCTTGTTTATTCTCCTAACACATATTACAACTTGGACAGAATACAATTACAACTTGGACAGATCTGTGTACTAGTTCCTTCTAAAACACACAGTTTTTCCATGATGGAATTTGTGTGTTATCCTGAAAAAAAAACACATGGTTTTCCTTCTCTGCTGCAACTTGTGTGTAGTATGCAGGGCAGCCAAAAAAACGTGTGCTAGCTTGGAAAAAAATACATAGATTTGTTGGGTCCTGAAATTCGTGTGTTTTGGAGTTGAAAAACACACGTGTGCTGCTTTTGCTAAAACACACGTGTTTTGACTAGACAGGCTCAATTCAAGTGTTTTTTAGTCTTCCAACAATCGAGTGTCAGGAAGCTATAAAACAACCGATTGTTCAGTAGACAGACTCTTTTTTTTCATGTTTCCTGTTCTATTTTTTTTTCATTTTCCACTGTGAGTCACACAAAAAAAAATACAAAATATGTATCTGTATTGGTCTCGTTCGGATTTCATCGGATATCCTTTTTTTGTCTGCTTGCTCCCATGGAGTCGAGTAGCATACTGTGTCCGTTTCGTTAGTCCGTGATTTGTTTTTCTAATAATAGCTACAACTACAATGTTACGAGCCTTTGATACCGTTAACCCTTTCCTAGTAGAAACAAAGATTTAGGATTAAAAACATAACCGATACTTATTAAAATTTAGATCAAACAATGGTCTCATTAATCAAAGAATTGGATAATATGACAATATGGACGCTGCAGCACTAGACTAGACGGAGATTGAAGTGACCGTGCCCATCGGCACTCATGTGTTGGGTCAACCATCTCAGCGGTACCTTGGGCCCTCGCCAAGCCTGGTGAGCTAAGCTAAGGTTAAGGTTCACCAGCGTGGCACACCGCTACTGCTGTGGCGGCCCAGGCACGACCACGTGCGAGCGCTCTAGCTTCGCCTTCAACGTGACAATATGGACGCTGGCCCTAAGGACGGAGGAGCCAATGGCGTGGGTCAAGGATGGTGTGCTTTGACTACGATGAGCTCTAGCAGCTCCCCAACTATGGGTGTACGTATGCCACACGTGGCACTCGAGTACCCCATGGTTTGCTCTAACAAGCGAGGATCCTGACAATGGTCGAGATCAACACAAGGTGACACCACTCTATCGATGACAC
This sequence comes from Chrysopogon serrulatus, assembly GCA_015844335.1. NCBI lineage: Eukaryota > Viridiplantae > Streptophyta > Magnoliopsida > Poales > Poaceae > Chrysopogon > Chrysopogon serrulatus. The sequence goes on from JADLZL010002502.1 coordinate 251,939, forward strand.
ACACTTTAGTTGAGTTAACTAGCATAGCAAATATTCTGACCATTCATAGATATTTGCATAGTTGCTGTCTGCATTTACCAGTCAACAATGTAATACAAAGCCATGCATTTATTTGATACAAATTTAATAAATCATTATCATATTACTGGCATCATTGTAGCTTTAAAAGTAAAACATAAATAGATCTACAACATTCTTATTCTCATTTGGTTATTTTTTCTCCCATTGTAACGCACGAACATATTTTCTAGTAAATATATAAAAGAGCTAGAGAAAAACGAGGCATGCGAATTGCGATACTCAAGTCAACAAGCACCAGTCCGGAACCCAATCCTTGCCCCTGGCATGTCGTAGAGCACCTCGACGGTTCGTTGATTCATGTTGCCGATGACCCCAGTGTATTCGTCTCCTGTCGTCGAGAACGCGAGGCAAACATTCAGCAGGAGCCGGGACGAGGTGTCCAGGTCGATGGTAGCCCCTCCCCGGAACGTCAGCGACACGCTGGACACCGTCACATTCTCGTACCCCGTGAGGTTGTAGCAGGTGTCGAGCCGGGCCTTGGGAGGCGCAGGAGGGTACTGCGCCATGGCGCTCCGGAACGCTGTCCGCAGCGCCGCGTAGGCCGTGTCCTGAAGCATTGAGACGGTCATGACTGACGCCAAGATCATTCCCTCGTGGAATACCGCGGCTGGTATGTCCAGCTGCTGCCCGGCGACACTGATGCCGGTGAGCATCACCTGGTAGTACCACGGCTGCTCATCCATGGTGAGCAACGGCGTGAAGACGAAGTCGGATGTGTTCTCCGGCACCCCAAAGGCCAGGAACCCTGTCGAGTCCGCCGTGGGCGGGAGGCAAAGTGAGAAGGCGCCACCGTGCTCAGTGGCCATCTGCCCCACAAGCGACTCCGGCCGGCGGCCTAGGCCAAGCACACCGTCGTACTCGCTGAAATGGCCCCCCAGGTCTTGACCGCGGCCGAAGTGGAAGTTCTCAACGACAGCACCCGGACCAAGTTTCAGTGTGTCGCTGCTGTACACCCGGTCATGTTCGTGCCGTCGCCATAGTGTACAGAGAATGCGCATTCGACGTTGCCGCTGGTGCAGCCATTGAAATAGACGCCACCAGCCAGGTCCCTGCACTCCTGTGAGTCACAAGGGATAGTGGTGTAGGTAGAAGACCTGCTCGGATCAAAAGGAGGGAGCTTCCGGGGATAGCAGTTGCTGGAGTTGCACGGCTTGCACTGCACCCTCGTCAGGTAACTTTCGGTGGTCAGTAGGAAGACCTGTGGGATTGCAGGCGTGCCCAAGCCTACGGTGACAACGTACTGGTGTGTCTGTGTGTCATAGGATGGGTTCAGCCTTGTCGGGACGCTCACAGTTAGAGCGTCACTGTTATGCTGTCTCCTGCTCCTGGACATTCTCCTTGTGATATACTTTTTAGATAATGGATAAAAGCATCCGGCCTCTACACCCATAGGTGTACATAGCCAATTATTACAACGAGTTCCAATGAATGAAAAAGCCAACAGTCTTGACATAGACGAGGACACTAGAGCAGACGATATAAATACTTCCACCCTCTATTTGAAATCTCTAAAGCAATCATCTCTAATCTCTTACTCATCAAAGAGAGGATCCCCTTGGCTTGTTCATCACGCTGCAACAGGGCCCAGGAGCGCAGCCAATACGCTCTCCTGAAAATAACCTGCATCATCGAGTTAGTTTTCATTTTGTTGAAAATAACATCATTACGGCATTTCCAGATAGCCCAGCATAAAGCAGCAACTCCCACCCAGATCAGACCCTTGGTCTTTTGATCATGACCATTAAGCCACGAATTAAACATATGGCTGATAGACCTCGGTTGGTTCAAGCTAGTAGCAAACCAGATAATCCTCCAAATCATTTTGGCATGGGGACAGTCAATGAATAAGTGTTGGATGGTCTCATTCATGTTACACGAGATGCATTTGTGGCTCCCCTTCCAGTTTTTACTAGCGAGGTTGTCTTTGGTTAGAACGACTCCCCGTTGTAGGAACCAGAGAAATATTTTTATCTTTAGAGGAATTTTTATCTTCCAGATTCTCTTATGTAGAAAAGGTGGGTCTATATTAATAAGGTGAAGATACATTGAACGAACAGAAAAAAGTCTAGATTTGGTTAAGTTCCATCTAAAATAATCATCACCCTCCACCAGTACTACATTTGAGATCCGAGCTACTAAATTAAGCCACTCTACAAGTTTATTATCGACCAGAGTCTGTCCAAAAGAGATGTTCAGAGGACCTATGGCCATGACTTTGGAGACAGTTGCGTGAGGATCACGAACTATGCTATATAAAGCCGGATAAATAACTTTTAGAGGTTTGTCAGTTATCCAAGTATCATCCCAGAACCTTGTTTTTCTCCCGTCTTTAATATGAAAGGACCCATTAGCCAGCACCTCATCTTTGATACGCATGAGGCCCCTCCAAAAGTAGGAATCATTAGGTTTGGCTGTCACCTGTGTAAGGGTTTTTGAACGTAGGTATTTATTCCTCAACATAGACTGCCAAATGCCGTCTGTGTTTAGCAGCTTTATCAACCACTTAGCTAATAAGCATTTATTTTGTAGTTGTAAATCTAGGATACCTAGGCCCCCTTGGTCCTTGGGACGACACAGGATGTCCCATTTGGCAAGTCTATATTTATGTTTGTCCGTAGAACCTTGCCAAAAGAATCTTGATCTGAAATAATCTAGGTTCTTGAGGACTCCTTTAGGAATCTCGAAGAAGGACATCATGAACATGGGTAAAATACTTAACCCCGAATTAAGCAGTACCAATCTTCCCCCATAAGACAAGTATTTTGCCTTCCAGCAAGAGAGCTTTTGTTCAAAACATTCCTCAACCTTCCTCCATTCAGAATTTAGGAGTTGTCTATGGTGCATTGGAATCCCTAAATATCTGAATGGGTATTCCCCAGCATTACAACCAAAGAGCGAGTATAAAAAGACTCCATCTCTTTGGCTTCACCATAGCAAAAGATTTCACTCTTGTGGAAGTTGATCTTGAGTCCAGATAATTGCTCGAAAGCGCAAAGCAAAAGATTCAGGTTCTTTGCTTGCTCCGGGTCATGATCAATAAAGATAATGGTGTCATCTGCATATTGTAGGATTGACAGACCGTCCTCAATAAGATGGGGGAGGATTCCTCTTATTTGACCATCGGCTTTTGCCCTATTGATAAGTAGGGCTAGCATATCCGCCACGATGTTAAATAAGATAGGCGACATAGGATCCCCCTGGCGGAGACCACGCTTGGTTTGGAAGTAGGGACCAATGTCATCGTTAACTTTGATCCCCACACTACCTTCAGTGACCATACTTTGAACCCATCGACACCATTTGGGAGAGAATCCTTTCATACGTAAGGTTTGTTGTAAGAAATCCCACTTCACCTTGTCGTATGCCTTTTCAAAATCAATTTTGAAAATAATCCCATCTCTTTTTTTGGTGTGCAACTCATGGATGGTTTCGTGTAGTATAACAACTCCTTCCATGATATTCCTGCCTGGCATAAAGGCAGTTTGAGAGGGACTGACCACCGTTTTGGCGACCTTATTTACTCTATTCGTGGCCACTTTTGTGAATATTTTAAAGCTCACATTGAGGACACAAATCGGTCTGTATTGCTGAATTTTGGTGGCACTTTGAACTTTCGAGATTAAAGTAATAATGCCAAAATTTAAACTATAAAGATCTAAAGCTTCCCTATGCAGATCTGCAAATAGAGGAAGGAGATCATCTTTAATCACTTCCCAAAAGACTTGATAGAATTCAGAAGGAAATCCATCAGGTCCTGGAGATTTGTTGTGCTGCATTTGGAAGACCGCCTCCCTCACCTTAGATTCAGTGAAAGGGCTAACAAGGATATCATTTTCCTCTTGGGAGACTTGTGGAACATCTAGGATTTGATCTTCCATAAGCGTGATCTCCGAACTCTCTGGTGGTCCTAAAAGGTTTTTGTAATAATTAGTTATATGACTCTTGAGACAATCATCTCCTACAACCATACCTTGATCATCTTCAAGTTTGTATATATGTTGCTTTCGATGCCTGCCATTAGCCACCAGGTGGAAGAACCTAGTATTAGCATCCCCTTCTAATAGGGTTTTAGCTTTGGCTCTTTCATACCATTTGAGTTCCTCTTCTCTCAACAGGCAAACTAGACGCTCTTTCAGGTAATGTTTAAGATTAATTTTCTGATCCGATAAAGGATTACTTTCGGCTTTCTTATCAAGATCCTCCAAAAGAGCCAACAGAGATTTCTTCTCTTTGCGGTAGGTCCCTGCTGTATGACTAGCCCACCCTCTTAGATGTTGTCGGAGTCTACGGATTTTAGACTGCCAACGTTCCAGAGGAGTTGACCCGAGGCTCTGAGATTGCCAGATATTTGCAACCATGTCATAGAAGCCTTCACGTATGAACCATCCCCTCTCAAATCTGAAAGGACGGTTCCCGGTGCGATGAGTCGAGGCTCCGGTGTTAAGCATAAGGGGAGTATGGTCAGAAATATTCCTATCTCTAGATTGAACTGTCGTCAATGGGAACTGATCTTCCCATTCGGTACTTACGAGAATTCTATCTAATTTTTCGTAGGTTGGATTGTCCCCAGGGCCCGCCCAAGTATATTGACGTCCTGACATTCGGATCTCTTTTAATTCCAGAGACTCGATGACAGCATTAAATATATTTGGCCATTTATAGTCGAAAACTCCCGAGCTCTTGTCCTCTGGTGATCTCATTATGTTAAAATCCCCTCCAATAATATATGGAAAGCAAGTGCTGGCCAGCTCAGAGAGAAATACACTCTTGTTCTGAGATTACGCTGGCCCGTACACTGAAAATAGGGCAAATTTAAAATCATTTGCTTTATATCTTAGGACAAACTTGACATAGAAATCCCCCTCGTCAATGGCACCAATGTCAAAAAAATTCAGATCCACTCCTAAAAGGATCCCCCCGACCTACCATTGGGAGCCATAGCATGCCAAAGAAAGTCGCGTCCCGCACAAAGATTCTTGAGGACATGATCTAGAAAAGATTCCCGTCCGGTTTCAGAGATAGCAATAAAATTGATTTGCTCCTCCTTAACTAATTCCGCCAAAAACCTGTGTTTAGCCAAGTCTGCTAGACCTCTGCTATTCCAAAAAACCCCTTTCATTTAAGATTTATTTTGGATGGGGTCTTTGGTTTTTTGGGGAGTCTGCCTTTTTTAGTATTTTTGGCATTGTCGTATTTCTTCTTATGACGGAGTGGAGAGAGATCTAGGATTTGATCATTCTCCACGTCCAGCATGTTCTCATTTAGATTACCACCAACGTGGCTAAGAACTGCTTCAAGTCGATCCTCCCTCTCATCATCACTATCGAGGTTTCAGATTTTGGATTTTGAAGTATTCTTCTTTTGCTTAGCATGAAGAACCAACCTATCTACCTCAAGGTTCTTAATTGAAACTGCCCCCGAGGAGCCTAAGTTGATGCCTACCCGACCCAGGTTGGAAATAATATGCGAATCAGTAAAACTTGAAAATGAAAGAGTACCTGTGGGTTCGAGGTTCTTTTTCGCCGCCAATCTTTCAGCTTTGTGCAGGGTATGTTCATCCGCCCTTGCCGCTGTCCTGGAGCTCCGGCGTAGGCTGTTTGATGGGCACGTCCGGCGCCACCACCACAGCAAGGTCCTCCTCCTGCGTGTTTCCACACCGCCCCTCACGCCCCGAACGCCAAGGGCCGGTAGCAGCAGCGTGGGCGTGACGGGGGGGGCAGTGCTGGTCGTAGAGCCGCCCACCACTCTCGGCCGTAGGGGAGATGTGTAGGCTGGGAGCGGCGGGGGGCGCCGGGGCTGGGTGGGGGGGCTCCTCACCACACCCCCGTAGGGAGGTGAGTATGCCGGGCGCGGCAGGGGCGTCTCCCCAGTGGCGTAGGGGCTGGGTGGGCGCCAGGGCTCTGCGCCGGGGGATTGAGCACTGGGGCGTGGCCGGAGAAGCCATCCCGGCAGCGCTCCACCGTCTCCCACCGGCTCCCGGGAGATCGCTAGCGAGTAGCGCCCCCCTCCAAACCCATGGGGGCTGGGCAAGGAGCCTCCTCAGCTGGCTCCCCACCTTCACCCTGCACCGGTAGGAGGAAGACAGTAGGCGAGGGGGCCATGGCCGATGTCGAGCCCTCCCCGCCAAGCCCGAACTGACGCTCTGTCGAGCTCTGCAGCCCCCTATATAGCCGGCACATCATGCATGACACCAGCTGTTGCTTCAGTCGTCGTGGACTCATGTACAGAGGAGGGGTGGAATTGATTTGGGGGATCCACCGTAGCATTATATATTGCTATCTCTTCCTCTGTCAAGGGGGTGTAAGTTTTTCTAGCAACCCCATCATCTTGCTCAAGCATAACTCTGAAACTAATCTCCTGTATCAGTTGCTCACATGCCAGGTTCAGGCTTTCTTCAATCAAGGCGGTTTGCTTCTGTGGTGGCATGTTCTGAGGAGGTGCCTGAGCCATTCCCAAAGTGCTGCTATCATTCTGAGGATTTGGAGGATTAGGATGAGTCTCCGCGTCCTCCATAGCATGGTCTCCCCCATCAAAACCCTTGTCATTGTCACCATCAGACAAGTCATCCTCCTCTGCATCAAAGGCTTCATACTGAATGGCTTCATCAGGCTTAAAGAAGAGGCGATAAATGTTGTTCCCGACACAAACATCAGCATGCTTAGGGATCTGCTTAGCATCAAAGACCGCCACTAGTATACGGACCTGACCAGTTGCACGGAGGTGGACCATGTCGACCTTCTGGGTGGCGCCAATAACAGTCCCGACTGCCCACAGAGGAATAAAAGAACGAAGCACTCGAGGTACTTTTGTGACCGTAACCCAAGCCTGCTCCAACACTTTTATGGGCTGCACATCATCAATAAATTCTTCGAAAATGATAGTTGCCTCCTTGTTCCTAGTGGTGATTGTGCGGATTCCCACCATACGATCCAGCTCATCTTTGCTGGGGAAAGGAACGACATAAGATGAGGCGTCCAGCTCCTGTACCTCCCACTCCCACCGAACCGGAATGATCCGTGACAACTCCGAGTGCAGCAACTGTGCAGAGATCTCCCCCGAATCAACTGTGATTAGGGCAGCCACCGAGGATTGGACATGAGAGACGATATGGTTGCCTCTCGCCGCCTGGATCTGGAAGAAGCCCATACCATCATCTGCAGCACCACAAAAGGCCACTGTCGGTTTCGGGCCCCGGAGCAGCGGACACTGGTTCGTGTAGTGCTCTTCAGTACATATAGTACACTCTAGCTTCACCGATTGATCTTTGCGTTTCCTCTTTTGCTTGCCTTGCTCCTCATCAAACTGCCCCGGTGGGTCGGTGCTGTTACGTCCGCGACCACCGGCTTGCGGGTGACCCTCAGCTTCTTCTTCCTCGACGTCCGGGCGCTGTGGTCGTGCCGCTGCGTCGCCGGTGGCAGAGCATGGCCATCGGCCTTAGGGCAGCGCGACCACGACCGCGGCCATCGGCGCCCATGTCCGGGGCGGGTGGCGGCCCCCACGACCAGCAGCCCCAGCATGAGGCCCCCACGACCAGCCGCTCTCGGGCGAGGATGCCCACCCCGGCGACCGCGACCACGCCCCATGTCACGCCCCCAGCCATCGACGGTGGGGGATCTTCCTCGGCCCCGGCGGCGATCGGCCGGCGCTGGCCGCGGTAAGGGCCACGGCCCCGAGCAGCAACATAGTCCCCTCCCGCCATGAGAGCGCCACGGTAGGAGGTTGTCTTCGTCGCGGGGGCGGCTGTGTTGCGGAGAGGAGGGGGCGGCGATTGGAAGAGATATGGATTGATCAGACGCCGAGGTAACGTGGACACGGCCCAGCTTGACTCCGTTTGGATACGGGTTACAGCCCGGTTTGAAGCCGTCGGGTCGGGTCGTCTTCCACCGTTTTGAACGGGGTTCAAAATTTGAAACCCCGCACGAAGCGGATCGCACCGGTGGCCCGCCGCCGCTGCCATGGCCGGCAGGATAAGACCGCCGATGGTAGTCGGCGGTGTGATACGGCGAGGCGGCAGAGGGCCTTTCCAAACTCTTCTCCATGGCGCCGCAATCCGTTGTGGATGACACGCTGTAGATGCTGCGACCGGAACTGCATGCGCCACCGGCCTGGGAGCCTGAACAGCCAGCGCCGCCGGGCTGGGCTGGGGAGACGCCGACCTGATCGACGCCTTGCCGCAGGAGGGTTGGATGTCGTGTTGTACTCGGAGCTCCGCATCTCCAAGGTCTTCACATTCCGAATCAGATTGGAATCCCAGAAACGGCCCAATCCTTCACTAATATTAGTGGAGGAAACGGCCACAAGTTCTTGCATAGTGGATGTCATCAAATCCTTGGCGTAGTCCAGGTCTCTCCACCCAGGATCCTTTGCTGTGACCCGCCACAACGCCTGCCGAATCGAAGGAGCAAGCGTCACGGGGGGCATCCTCCATGATCCGGCACACTGGGATACGAGAGTCCCCGCCGGCTGGCCGCCGGCACGGCCGTCGGCCCGGCCGCAGATGGTCGACCGCCGTCACTCACGATCGCCCTTACTCGAATGAATGTTTTGCTTGACGTACGGAGATGAGCTTCGTGCAGCGCCTGTACCAGGAGGACTTCCTCGAGATACCCTTGCTCCTTGTGATATACTTGGTGTGCACACGATCTCGGTGAAGCCGTTCTGTGAGAGACGTCTCGTCCTTGGTCTGCACAGGCGTGCAGGGCCCATAACTATGTGCCAGTGGCAGGGACACGCGCGCAGACTGTGGAGACCCTGCAACAAGGAGAGGTTTTGGGTTAGTATTCACCGAGGGCTATTTGTTCATCATGGGAAGCATGGCTAAATGATACCTGTCGATGTCGAACACGATTCTCCTGATGACTGAAATGATGTTTTTGGCACCACCACATATCTGCTTTCCTCATGAGCTGCTGCTGCATCATTTGCTTGGGCAATGCCACCGTGACTGCATATGACGAGTAGGAGCAGAGAGAAGTGCAAAAGAGACGCCATGGCAAGAGATTAGTGAGATACTATGTTCCACTCCACTATGGAGTGTTTTAAATAAGGGATGCACTCAATTTGTTTTTTGAATGGCGAACATTACGAGGATAAACAGACTTTGTCCACACTTGGAAGTTTTTCTTTTTCTGGTAAGATCCACACTCGGAAGTGGAACTGAGATTGCGTAAAGACTAGATCAATATATTCCAGATCAGCTGTCTTCTGCTTTGTCTCGACATCTATGTAGTATGCACACCTTCTTTTGAAGCTGCCAAGTGCTATGTTGTGTGTGGCTACAGCAGCTCAGCAACGCTGCCTTTGCCTGAAGATGTTAGTAATATATATTTATATTTTTGGGAACACATAAGGCCGTACCGTTCATGTCTCTCTATTTGCGTCCAGAATGTCAATTACTAATCTGGTATCAATGATGACTTGCTTCCAAAAATGAGGAGGCAAAATTGTTCCATAGTACTTATCAAGATTGAAGAATGAGTCAACAATGCCAAAGGAAGACATATGGATTAATAAGTATTAATTGGTCTTGTATTTGAGGCTGGTTTACATTTACCCTAATAATATTAGACCAAGAAGATTTTTTTTATGTTTTTTGTTTTTCGTGCATTATGCCATTTTCTATACATCCTCTGGTTTCCTATTTGATTTGAATTTTTCATATGTTCTTCTTTTTGTTCTTTGTTTGTGATTTGATTTTTTTTTTCCTCGTGTTCTTTCTTCCATCCTTTTTTTTTTTTCAATGTAGTTTTTTCTAGTTTCTTGGTTTCTTCAGCGTGTTCTTTCTTATGCTTTTTTTTGATCTGATTTATTTTGCTATGTGTCATTTTATAACTAAACAACATATGTATGTATTTTTATTGCAGCTTCCTGTAAATCCTAAATGACCAGGGAGTTGCTTATTTGGCCCTCAAAAAAAGTTTGGTTACATAATTGGCCTTTTTTTCCAAGTTGTGCATTTGGCGACAAAACAAAACTTTGTTACTTATTTGGCCTTATGTTACATCCGTGAGCCCATTCTGTTAAGTCACTCACTATAGCACACGCGAAAAAGACACATTTGCCCTTAAGGTTTCCTTGACGCGCGTGACACCCGTGACCCGTCGAACTTCCTCGTCTCGGCATCGACTCGATACGCAAAGAAAAAAAAAAGGAAAAAATTGCGGGCTCGATGGAGGACGGCGCTGCCGCCCCTCGACAGCAAGGAGGGGCCTCCTTCGCCGCCCACGCCCGGCGGATCCACGGCCACCAATGGCGGATCCACCGCCCCGGCAGGTGCTGCGGCGCCACCTGCTCGTTCCCTCCCATTGGGCGCCGCCGCCAGGGAGGCGCTGCTGCCGTGCTCGTGGCCCGCGCGGGCACGGCCCGAGGCAGGCGCGGTCTGGCGCGACAAAGACAGGGCAGCTGGAGGCTCCAGGTTAGAGGTGCGTGCAGCGCTAGGGCTAGGCATCGTTTGCCGCGGCTAGAACGGGGAGGCCAGCTCCTCCAGCATCCTTGGCTCCCAGCCCGGCGTCCCAGCTCCTCCAGTAGCACCACCTTTGTCCAGTCAGCAAGAAGAGTGAGTAAACACTGCTGCATGGCTGCCGCGAATCGTTGTGGCACAGTAAGATCGGCGGCGTCGGCGGCGAGCTGCCTACTTTGCTCCTGTTCCTCCCCTTTGAACCGACTGAAATCTCCATTTTCCCTCCCCTTTTTCTCTTGATTTCCAATGGCAATTCGAGATGTGTCGTCGGCGTCCGGCTATGAATGCTATACAATATTGGTTATTGAATCAAAGCTTGGTTCTCACTAGATTTAGAGATGGAGGATAGATCAAGAGAAAGCGCTAGAATGTAACTGAAACACCAAAATTCAGTTAAGTGCTTGATAACTGAACTTAGGTTCCGTTTGGATGTAGATATTGAGGGAGTAGAATTGAATTGGGTTCAATACCAAAGCAGCCATGGTATTGAAATGGACATGATTCAAATACTATTGTTTGGATCGCCACTAAATTGTTTTGTGGAATCCTAGCAAGTAGCTCAAATCAAATACATGTTTGGATCCACAACCATAGAATTGAAATGCTCTCACATGGCAGAGGGAGCTCGTCACATCTCCAGGCATGCATGGCCCGACCCCCACAGCTCGCGAACCGCAGGGGGAGCGAGCGAGGTCGCCAGTGATGGGGAAGAAGGTTGGCCAGGCAGATCTCGGCAGCCGGCAGAGATAGGGAAGAAGGGGCTGGCCACGAGGACAGGCGCTGGCCGCGGGCTGGGCCGGGGGGGCAGGGCGTTGGCCCCTCGCCGACGAGGGGAGCAGGGCGCTGGAGCTGCTGGCCATAGGGAAGAGGGTCCTTGTGTAGCCGCCGACGGGGAAGAGGGTGCGGGCGTCGCTGGTCATAGGGAAGAAGACACTAGCACCATTGGCCATAGGGAAGAGGGAGGGGAGGTCACTAGCCACGGGGAAGACGAAGTGGGTCTCGCATCGGTGCCCATGGGAAGAGAAAGAGCTCGGGCCGGGCATAGGGAAGAGGAAGAGCTCGGGCCGGCCATGGGAAAGAGGAAGAGAGGAGGCTGCCGACCATGGGAAAGAGGAAGAGAGGAGGCCGCCAGCCCTGGGGAAGAGGAAGAGGGCGGTCGCTCACCGCTGGTTGCCCACGGTGAAAACGGTGTCAGGTCTGATTCCATTCAATACGGAGGGGTGAGGCTGTGTATTGGGATAGGCCCCTTCTAGTTATATGTCAATACCAAGGAATTGGGTCTTCAATGCCAAATCTCAATTCAATGTACATCTAAGCAACAACATTGAGGAAACCTGATTCCAATTCCAAAGTCTAGGCTCCAATATCTACATCCAAACGGGGTGTTAGGGTTTTGTTATTTGGTTACTGATTCAAACTTTAAGTCTTTGAAAGATGATTATTTGGTGATTTGGAAACACAAACCAAGGCATATGTGTGACGTTATTTATGTGTGTGAAACTATGGTGAATTTGTTCCTAGGAGTAGTTACTCCCATCTTCAAAACAACATATTACGTATATGTTTATACTCGTTTATCACTTTGAGTATGTTTATATACTCATACCAAGATACTTCAAATCTTCTTACGTGAAAAAATTTTAAAGGAACCCATACTTTTTAATATATTATAAAAATACCACTGACTGTAGTATATAAAATAAGTATAACCACATACTCTATGTATGCATGCATACTTGATATATATACTACCATAGATGGTCTAGTATGATTATATACTTCGTGTACATACACTTCGTTTGGTCATATACACCTTAAATCTAGATATATTAACATAGGAGTAACTACTCCCTAGGAGTAGGATGGAATTTCCTATATATATATATATATATATATATATATATATATATATATATATATATGGTTACGGGGAACATATCTAGTGCAAACTAACTTCCTATAAAAACTCATGCAAACCATGGCGAAAAAGTCGTCTAAATTCACTAAAAAAAATCACACATGTAGATGATATGATGATACATAATCTTATAAAATATCTTGGCCAAAATTCAACTTCGTTTATGAGATATAAAAATAACAAATTTCTAACAAATCATCGGATAGCTTTCTAGCCTTAAATTTGTTATTTTTATATCTCACAAACGAAGTCGAGTTTGGATAAGATATTTTACAAGGTTGTATATTATCATATCATCTACACTACATGGGTGATTTCTTTGGTGAATTTAGATGACTTTTTTTACTGTGATTTGCATGAGTTTTCATGAAAAATTAGTTTGTACTAGATACGTTTCCATGGTTATGTGAGGATATATATGCGTAGTTGAGAATATATATGTTGGTTATGTGAATATTTGGCAACATATACATTAAACAAGTAAGACTATTTTTTATTTTTTAGCACAGGGGCAAAATGATCTTTTTATATGCCACTTAACACCGTTAAGACCTCTGAAGTAATAGAAGGCCAAATAAGTAACAAACTTTCATCCTGAGGCCAAATAGACAACTTAAAAATGGGGGCCAAATAAGTAACCGAACTTTTTTCAGAGCCAAATAAGCAATTCTTCCTAGAGTTATTGGAGTCATCATGAGAGAAAGCTTGTGTAATATGATATTTTATTAGGATCATACATTAAATAAAGCCTTAATCTATCGGGATCAACATATGATATTTTATTATGATATTTTTTCATTGATTATGGCTTCTACTTGTCAAGAGCAAAATAACGGGCCTATTAGACCCGAGGGTTAATGGTTCATGGCCCGCTAATTAAACCATCATCATGGCCCACGAGGGGGCCAGAGCCCGCACCGCCACCTTAGCTTGCACCGGCCAGAGGTGGGGCCGATAGTGTTAGGAGTATGTTATAGTGGTAATTATAGAGATAATGATATTTTGATTGTATCCATGATATATTATGTATTCACGAATATCCATGTGTTCACGAATATCCATTAAAGACAACTTATATCGATTGGAAATTATGTGAATTATTTGTGAAACTCTTTTACTTGTATGGTTATTCAAATATTGTCCCCGATCAGAGTTCTTGTGAGGACACACATGAATATTAGATTAGGACATGTATTAGTTGATGACTATGTTTTACTACTCATAGACATAGAGATGTTCAACTAATAATGTGGGCACATGTGTGACATAGGGCTAGATTGTCCCAATATGAGATGTTCTTATTATCTATTTACGCATCATATACATTATGTCCTTAGATATGAGATTGTAGTATGCACTAAAGATGTGAGACGACCTACTTAGGGACTATCAAACGCTACTCCGTAACTAGGTAGTTATAAAGGTGGTCTTCAGGTTTGTCGGAAAACATGTTGTAAGACATAGACAATCAAAAAGGAACTTGCCCCTCTCTAATAGAGAGAGATACCACTAGATCACTTGAGTGATTGGATCAACAAATATATATGGCCGTGTTTGGTTTAAATGTTAACCTATGAGTTGAACTAAATATCACGTGGCAAGGAAATAACATGTATATATGGTTGTGGTGGTTCGTCTGATATGATCTTTGCGTACACATAGGAGTTGTTACATCTTGCTAGAGGCCGCTGTCAACTATTGGATGCATAGGTGTATTTGGGCCATGTCTATGCGTGTGTGAACCTATAGGGTCGCACACTTAAGGGGCTGGAAGCCTAATTCGGGTTGGACCCAAATTAGACAAGGCTTAGGGTTACTAGCGGGCCTCCAACTTAGGAGCACATTAGGGACACCTATATAAGCAGAGGGGAGGGGCACAGCCAGACCTGATCCATGCCTTTTGGCAGCCGCCATCACCGTCCACGCTTATGCCTTCTGCTCCTCGTGGACCTAGCAGTTCGGAGGCGCAACACTTTTTCTCTGCATGTGTGGGATTCCTCGGAGGTGCTGCATCTGGAGCACAAGGATGAACCACACGAGGGTGTTGACTGACGGAAGACCACACAACTACACTGCCTGCTGCGATGCATTCGACTACATCAAGTCATCTTCCATTGCACCTGAGCGTCTACTGGTAATCCCGTAACCTGTAACTAGTAGTTGATCTTAGTTTATGAGGTTGAAAATTTTTGTTTTCTAGCTAATGTAGAATCTTCATAACGCTACGTGTGGCCCACGACATGAAGGCCACAAGGGGAATACGCCGCGCAGCCCTACACTAGTGCCGGAGCTACCACACCAGGGGCGCACGGTTCGTATGACCCACCCCCTGAACCGGTGGGTCCCCGAGCCTCCGACCCTAGAGGCAGCGACTCACATGACCCCAGCACCCTCCTTCATCCCGAAGGAACTAGAGGCTTGCACCCCAAGGCCCGGGAGCAGTGTTGCAGTCAGGATTCCTGCACGGTGCGGAAGTCCGCCAACGTCCACTCCGTCCGTACTCCATAGGGCATGGATGGATGGCGCTACCAACCCACGCAGGGCATGGCACTTCATTTGACCGCACTTTTTAACCGTGCAGGGCATGGAACACCCCTTGACTGCACTGTTAAACATGATGGATCAGGCGTCATGTCTACCATGATGCATGCCCACACAGCACGAAACTATTACGCCTAACCTAGTACGACATAGGTCCTAATCAACTGCTCAGCCTCTCCATCAACTGTGGAGGCATAGGCTAGTGCTCCGGCGATGTGACAACACCGGTGACGACTCATCATAACGCAACACACAGGAGGAGGAAGGATGCCCCGACCCTCGAGAAGGAGGATTGACCACTCCACCAAATGTCTTTTTTGACTTTCTTCTTTTCCTTTGCACGTTGCAACCCATCCTTCTTCTGTAAAACCTGTGTGACTCCCCCTTCATCTATAAACAGGAGGGTGAGCCACCCTTTGGAAATATCCACAACTTGAACCGATTGCAACCCATTCCCAACTTGAACCGATCGCAACCCATCCACAACTCAAACCGGTCGCAACCCATTCACACTTGCACTCAACAAAACTCCACCCACGCCAATGATATTGGCACCACGCTCAATCACAGACACTTAGGAGCCCTATCCCTCTCTTGAACCATTTGTAACCCCTACTACAAATTGCTGCTAAGTAACACAACTCGCTTCCACTGGACGTAGGGCCTCAAGCCTAAACCAGTCTACATCTGTGTGTGCTCTTAGCAAACCATCTGCGAATAAACGTGCATCTTAGAAATTTACTAGTTGGTGCTTACTCGAGACACCGACAGTTGGTGCGCCAGGTAGCGGCCTTGCGTATTTCGTCGCTCCCAATCAAGGTTCCAGATGGCCAACCACGACGACCTGCGCTCCCTCCGGACACCCACATCAGGTTAGGGAGCCTAGACTTCATCAGCATAGGGGAAAACCATGACCTGGTTCTTCTTCCTCTCGACACCATCTCCACGTTCCTCACCGACCTTCATTTGTGCACCCAAGCTAGACTGGCTTGCCCAAGATCAGCCCACACCGGCGCTAGAAGCAGGAGAAACCGTATAAAGGCCATGCGGGCCTCACGCCATCGTCGTCCAACAAAAGAGGTACCTACAGATCTCCCTGCGCCCACCACGTGCAGGCCATCTTTGACATGCTTGCAACCACCGAGGGAGCCACAACCACTGACCCTGACAAAAGGTAGCAGCAGCGGCAGCCTCAGCAACAAGAACGACGACCCCGACAGTGATGGCGAGTTCGAGGACCCGGAAGCGCAGCGCCACTTCCTCGACGCTTGTGACTACCTCCTTACCGACCACAGCCGCGACAGCGACAACGACTCCGATGGCTATGAACTCACCTGGCCATAACTCGAACCACGTCTAGTAGAACGACAAGCTCACCCCCTAAGCCTGCTGCCGTACTGTCGTCCTTACTTGTTTATCCCGTATAAAGTTATTTCCTGTTTTTTGTCTGAATTAGGGGTCTGTACTTCACTTTAAAATGTGCTGAACTATGCGAACCAACCATAAAAAACAAGGTCCAAAACAGCCAGGGGTTCACCAGATTGCCTACGAAGGATCACAACCGCCCTAGGCTAAGAGTGAAGGGCGCCTCAAGAAAGAAGCCCGCTAGCGACCTCTTATCCCGAGCACACGAAGTGATTAGGGCTTTCTTGGGCCGTTTTTGAGTCCAAGGTTGGTCTCTTGATTCAAAAATTTTTGCAGAGA
The DNA here is from genome assembly GCA_015844335.1 of Chrysopogon serrulatus. Classification (NCBI taxonomy): domain Eukaryota; kingdom Viridiplantae; phylum Streptophyta; class Magnoliopsida; order Poales; family Poaceae; genus Chrysopogon; species Chrysopogon serrulatus. Next base: position 268,642 of record JADLZL010002502.1, read on the forward strand.
AGACATCGAGCCCATGGACGGAGAAAAGTACAAATCAACTACCTGGATTTATGAGGCTGGTCATGCTACGCGCCGCAAAGGCCAGAAACCTAGGTCTCACTTGAACTAAACGTTAGCAACTCAATCAGACACCGCAGTTCAGCCTAGCGAGGGTTAGCGTGGCGTTGTCCACCCCATCTGCCCCGCAAAGGGGTCACTTGAGGGATGCTCGACCCCCAGACCGGGCTTGCTCACACATGCACACCCGAAACTTGAGGGCAAAAATGTCCGACCAACCACCCTCAGAACCACCGAGAGCAAAAAAGTCTGACCCACGCCCATGCCCTCAGGGGCTGTGTAACGATCACGGCCTCACAACAAGTGAAATAGCGTGACCCCTGAGGTGCGGGGAGTCGCTCTCGCGAATGATTTACTTCACCCACGTACTTTCTGCATCTGACTTCCTTTATGGGTTTCTCGATTCACGCTAAACATACAAAAAATGCAGGTATGGATGTAAGATAAAAGCATTCGAACTAACAAACACTTCATTCTTTTCCTCTCCCACTACACTTAGGGTTTTTTATAGGAGATGGGGGAGGTCCTCGTCTCGGACTCTATAGGTCCCCAGCAAGGATCTGGTCCACCGGCAACAAGACCAGGGCGGCTTTCGCTGTCTCCTCATACCTCAGGAGCAGGTGAAGGTAGTCCTCCATGGTCTCGTCGTCCGGGAAGCCCTCAATGCCACTGACGTCCACGTGGGTATGTGCCCCGGCCATCACCATGGCCAAGGCCATGCCGCGGTAGACTCCGCACTCCACCGTGAAATGGATGCCCACTTGGGCCATCTACAAGCGCTCATGGGCTTGGCCAGCCGAAGCATGCACGAGTCAGCGATGACAGTGGTGGCTCCCTCCAGGGCCTAGATCTCCATCAGCGCTTCCATATAAGACAAGGGAAAGGTAAGGACAATGGAGAAAGACCCGATGACAATGGAAGAAAAGGGCAAGGAACCTCACTGGCATTGTGCTGCTCCGCCGCCGCACACTGCCGGCGTGCGACGGTGCCTTCGCACTCTGTTTCCTCCACCACTATGCTGAGGATGGAGAGGCACTCTACTACCTCCTCAAGAGTGGCCGGAGGAGGAGCACGGGCGCGACCCGCCATAGAGATACGACAGGTACGGAGCTGACGGCCCCGTTCGGTGAAGGCCCGGTCATCCCCATGGCGGTAGACGTCCCGCGGGCTAGGCACCTCCTCCTCCGACCTCAGAATCCTCGACGAGCCAACACCCTCCATAGCTCCGGTGAAATGGGAGAGAAGAAGAGGTAGGAGACTGAAGGCAGGGGTAGGATGGAGTGGGGTCGAGCGCATTGACCCCCTTAAATAGGTTGGCCAGAGACCCTAAAGGTCATTAGGGCTGCTCACGAAAGTCCCTCTCGCCTTTCCGCCCGATGCTCCACATCTACCGCATTAACGCCAGTGCAGGGATCGAACCCATTATGCCATATTCATACCTCTCTAGATGAGTCCATGTGTGAGGGCCGAGACCCACCGCACCTTCCCGTCTCTTTGACTTACCTGCAGTCCCACTTCGCCATCATTACGATGGACGAACCATCCACACCACAACAGGGTGAAATGGACGCACGACGCCACTACCCTGAGACACGCGCGCTGTAGTCTCTGTAGACGTGTTCCATGTCTTTAGAGATTTAGGGGCTACACCCGGCGGGTGCACTCGCACGCACCCACCGGAGGAATTCGAATTGACCCATCCTGCTGTAAGTCCTTGCAGGCATGAGCCCACACTTGCAAGGACTCGGGGGCTACTATCATAGGCAAAATAACCGGTCTATTAAGCCCTTAAGTTAATGGTTCATGGCCCGCTAATTAAATTGTTATGATGGCTTGCGAGGGGGCCATAGCCTGCACCACCACCTTAGCCTGCGCCAACCAAAGGTGGGCGGTGGCCCACAACAAGAAGCCCACAAGGGGAATACGTCGGGCAACCGCACACTAGGGTCGGAGCTACCACCCCAGAGATGCCTAGTTCGTATGACCCACCCCCGAACGGGTGGGTCCCTAGGCCTCCGACCTTAGAGGCAGCGACTCCCATGACCCTAGCAACCTCCTTTGTCCTGAAGGAACTGGAGGCTTGTACCCCAAGCCCCAGGAGCGGCACTGTAGCTAGGATTCCCGCACGGTGCAGAAGTCAGCCGATGTCCACTCCGTATGTATTCCACAGGGCATGGATGGATGGCGCTGCCAACCCACGTAGGGTATGGTGCTTCGTTTGACCACACTGTTTAACCGTGTAGGGCATGGAACGCCTCTTGACTGCACTGTTAAACATGACAGATCAGGCGTCACGTCTACCACGACCTATGCACACACAGTGCGACACTATTACACCTAATCTAGTATGACACAGGTCCTAATCAACCACTTACCCTCTGCATCAACTGTGGAGGCATGGGTAAGCACTCCGGCGACGCAACAACACCAGTGACGACTCACGATAACATAGCGCAAGGAGTAATGTCGGTGTTTTGTGAAAGCACCAACTAATAATTTTATAGATGCGCGTTTATGCCTGGATGGTTCGCTAAGAGGACACGGGAAGTATACTGGTTCAGGCGTGAGGCCCTACGTCCAGTTCGAAAGGATCGTGTTACTTAGCGGCAGTTCGTAGTAAGGGTTACAACCGGTTCGAGAGAGGGAGGGTCTCCCAAGTCTCTGATTGAGCGTGGTGCCAATATCGTGGTGTGTGAGTGATGTGCGAACGATGGTTTTTGCTATGTCATTCGAACTTGTGCCCTCCTTTTTAGGAGACGGCTCCCCCTCCCTTTAATAGATGAAGGGAGGGAGCGGCCTTACATGAAGAAGATATGGGCGTCTTTGTGTAGAAAAAGAAAAAAAGGACAAGTGGTGGAGTGGCGCGTGCGCCTTCCCTGGGGGTCGGGGACGTCCTTCTTCCTTGCGCCGCACGCGTTGATCAGGCCCGGTCGCCGGTGAGGTCGCATCGCCGGAGTGTTCGCCCATGCCTTAACAGTGGACGGAGAGGTTGAACAGTTGATTAGAGCATTTTGGAGTATTATCCCAGAGTTAATGATGTCATATGGTTCCGGGATGGGTCACGACGATCAGACCGTCCGGACTTGTCAGCTTTGCAGGGTGATTAGATGCCGAGCCACGCCCTGTCCTTGACTAACAGTGCGGTCAAGGGCGAAGCCACGCCCTGCTCTGGCTAACAGTGCCGCTGATTCTTGCGTCCATGCCCTGCGCCGAGGCACAGTCTAGTCAAGGCGCCCCTCACCCATGCCCTGCGCGGGGCGCAGACAGAAAGCAGTCGCCGTCTTGACCGACATGCGGCGAGTCACGGGTCATGGCCTTGTCGTGGGGTGCAAGCCCCGAGCGGCTTCTCCGCGAAGACGTGGGCGCGGGGTCGTGCAGGCCGCGGCCTCCCGGTCGCGACCCCGAGAGTCCTCTTGGCTTTGCGGGGGGTCGTGCAAGCCGCGCACCTAGGGGGTCGCGGGAGCCATGCGTTCTGGGGGTCGCGCCCCGCGTCTGGCGTGGCCCGCCCGTGGGCTTCTGTTGTGACTTTGCTGGAGCGTTGGCCCGCCTGGTCCGGCTTTCATAGGCCGATCCTGGGCTGCTTAAGGCTTGCTTAATCTTCTTTAGCCGGGGACTTAACAGGCCGGTAGTTTGGCCCCCGACAGTAGCCCCCGAGTCCTTGCAGGTGTGGGCCCACGCCTGCTGGGACTTGAAGACGAAGGGTCGTGGCGATTTCTTCGGTGGGTGCGCGCGAGCGTACCCGCCGAGTGTAGCCCCCGAGTCTCTAGGGACGTGGGCCACGTCCGCAGAGACTGCAGCGTGCGCTTCGGGGTAGTGGCGTCGGTGTGTCGGTTTTAACCCGTCGTGGGACGGTTTCGCCGGACTGTCAATAACGACGTCCTTGGGACGTTGGGCAGGCGACAGGACGCGACGGTCAGGCTTCAGAGCTCGCGCTCGTGTTTATCCGGGGGAGGTTTGAACGTGGGCGCTTCTGCCTCAAGGCCGGTGCCGCAGTTAAAGCGGCAGGCGGCCAGGAGGTGGGGCGTCGGGTGGGAAGGCGAGCGATCTTCCCGCCGCTTGGCCGCAGCGGCCCTTGGGGTCGCCACGGCCCCTATAAAAGGGGTCGTGGTGCTCGACCCTTTCTCACCCTCGCTTCTGCTGCCTTCCTCTTGCCTTCCCACTCTTCTTCTTCTCCGTTTCTCCATTCGCTTCGCTACCGAGATGGAGAGGGGCGCGCCGGCGAGGAGGGCCCGTTCGGAGGAGTCCGTGGGGTCCTCAGCCCGCAATGTGTGGGGCCGGGGATAAGCAGGGAGGCCGGCGTCACCAGACCTGCCGGATTTCTTCTGGGCGGGTTATGTCGTCGGCTTCCCCCGGAGGCGGCCGGGCCTTCCGGTCTCGGGGCGGCGCCCGCGCCGCCGCCCCTCCCGGCGGCGGTGGTGCCATCGGCGCCCTGCTTCCGCACGGGCCCGCCCTCGGCGTATTGCCGCCCTCGAGGCAGAGATGGTGGCGCTCGAGGAAGAGTGCCGTGTCGCCCGCCAGTAGCGGGAGGAGGCAGACCGTGCCTGCGCCGGTGGGGTTTTTTCTCTTGCTTCATCTTGCGTTTTCTTGGTAAGCTCCTAACGGTATGCATTCTTCGTGCTCCTGTAGAGGCCTTGGCGGAGATGGAGGCCATGGCGTCCGCCGGGACGGAGCTCGCGGACCTCGTCCACGCCCCGCCGGTGGCGTCCGTGGCGCCTCGAGATGGCGCATTGCGTCAACGCCTCGATGGTGCGCGCGGTGCGCCGGGGTGCGGCCGTCGGTCTTGCGATGGCGGAGGCGCACTCCGGCATCGACATGACCGCCGTCGAGGGGTTCCCGCCTGGCGAGTCCCTGGAGGACTACGCCGCCATGCTGCCTAGGTACGAGGAGGCGGCGGGGATCGCCGTGGAGCTTTCCCCGGTGGACCAGCTCATCGCCGGGGGGAGCTGTAGGCTAGGGTCGGCGATCTCGCCCCTTCCCCTCCCCTTTTTTTTTTTTTCTTCTCTCGAAAAAGAATCATGTAATGCAAGAAGGGAGGAGGATGAATGGAATCTTTTGTTAGTTCGCAACCTGGTTTAATTTTCGTTCTCTTAATCGCGAATAAATTAAAACGTCGAGAAAGAAGCTGTAAGAACGATCGTGCGAAAAAGAGTAAGCGGTACATTCGGAAATCGACCCCCGCGCGCTGAGGGGTTAAAAAAGTTCGTTCGTTTCGGGGTTGCGTTCGCGCGTTCGTTTCTGGGGGGTCGTACGTCTTTCCCCCAGGATTTATCTTAGTTTATCGTTTCGGACATTTCGTCCTCGGGCCCCCGGCGCCCTGCATTTGCGTGGGCCCCTGTGCGGGGTCGAGTCTTCTTCCCACGCGACCCTTTAGTGGGGTCGGAGGAGGTGGGCAACGCTGCGTCATCCCATCGGTTGGGTCGAGGTGCAGTGCCCGGCGAGTTGCTAGCGGGTAGTTCAAGTGAGGTCCAGGTTCTCGGCCTTTGCGGCGCGCGGTGTGACCAACCTCATAGATCCAGGTAGCCGATTCGTACTTTTCCCAAGCCGTCCGGCAGCGCGTGGGCTCGATGCCTTTTTCGCAAAAATTTCTGAATCGAGATCAACCTTGGACTCGAACACGGCCCGAGAAAGCCCTAATCACTTCGCGTGCTCGGAAAATTAGGCCACTGGTGGGCTTCTTTCTCGGGTCACCCCTCACTCCGTCGGTCCGGGGCAGCCGTGATCCCTCTGCGGGCAGGCCTGCGAACCCCGGTCCTGTTTACAGACCTTGTTACATATGAGTTGATTTTTTGTTACACACGAACTCGTGGTACAGACTTAACGCGAGAACTTAATCATTTACATAAAGTGAATAAAACGGGATAATCGTAACGTGCGCGGGAATTTTGCCGAGAGGCGAGTTTGATTCTACCGATCGTGGCTGGGATCACGGCCAGGTGAGTTCGTAGCCGTCGTCGCCGTCGCTGCCGTAGTCGCTGAGGAGGTAGTCGCAGACGCCGAGGAAGTGGAACAGTGCCTCCGGATCATGGAACTCATCGTCATTGTCGCGGATGCCGTGGAGCTGGTTGCCGTCGTCAATCCTTGCGCCGGGTTTGGTGGTGACCGTGGCGACGTCGGGCGCGGGCGTGTTGGAGAGGCGTCGTGGTCCGTTCTTGGGCCACGCCCGGTGGCGGCGGGTGCTCTAGTTTTTGCGGCGGCCTCTTCCCCTGCATCCTGCGCCGGAGAGAGCTGACCTGCTGGTGCTGCCGTGCCGTGCCTGGTTGTCGTCGTAGAGGCGTAAGTCGGTGAGCGACGCGGAGAGGGCATCGATGTTGGCATCGGGGGGAAGGAGTATCATGTCGTAATCCACCCCGACGCTGATAAAGTTGAGGTTCCTAAACCGGACATGGGTGCCGGGAGGGAACTGAAGATCGTTGGATTTGGCCATCCGGATCTTTGGGTTTTGGAGACGAAACGCGCAAGGCCCCTACCTGGCGCGCCAACTGTCGGTGTTTCGTGAAAGCACCAACTAGTAAATTTATAGATGCGCGTTTATGCCCGGATGGTTCGCTAAGAGGACACAGGAAGTATACTGGTTCAGGCGTGAAGCCCTACGTCCAGTTCGAAAGGATCGTGTTACTTAGCGGCGGTTCGTAGTAGGGGTTACAACCGGTTCGAGAGAGGGAGGGTCTCCCAAGTCTCTGATTGAGCGTGGTGCCAATATCTTGGTGTGTGAGTGATGTGCGAACGATGGTTTTTGCTGTGTCATTCGAACTTGTGCCCTCCTTTTTAGGAGACGGCTCCCCCTCCCTTTTATAGATGAAGGGAGGGAGCGGCCTTACATGAAGAAGATATGGGCGTGCCGTGTAGAAAAGAAAAAGGACAAGTGGTGGGTGGGCGCGTCCTTCTTCCTGGGGTCGGGGACGCCCTTCTTCCTTGCGCCGCACGCGTTGATCAGGCCCGGTCGCCGGTGAGGTCGCATCGCCGGAGTGTTCGCCCAAGCCTTAACAAAGTGGACGGAGAGGTTGAACAGTTGATTAGAGCGTTTTGGAGTATTATACCGTAGTTAATGATGTCGTATGGTTCCGGGATGGGTCGCGATGGTCAGACCGTCCGGACTTGTCAGCTTTGCAGGGTGATTAGACGCCGAGCCACGCCCTGGCCTTGACTAACAGTGCGGTCAAGGGCGAGGCCACGCCCTGCTCTGGCTAACAGTGCCGCTGATTCTTGCGTCCATGCCCTGCACCGAGGCACGGTGTAGTCAAGGCGCCCCTCACCCATGCCTGCTGGCGGGCGCAGAAGCAGGCGATTGCCGTCTTGACCGACCGCGGCGAGTCACGGGGTCGTGGCCTTGTCTTGGGGTGCAAGCCCCGAGCGGCTTCTCCGCGAAGACGCGGGCGCTGGGTCGTGCGAGCCGTGGCCTCGGTCGCGACCCGGGAGTCCTCTTGGCCTTGCGAGGGGGGTCGTGCGAGCAGCGCACCTGGGGGTCGCGCGGGGAGCCGTGCGTGGGGGGGTCGCGCCCGCGTCTGGCGTGGCCCGCCCGGTGGGCTTCGTTGTGGCTTTCTTTGGGCGTTAGCCCGCCTGGTCCGGCTTTTCGTGGGCGGTCTGTGCTGCTTAAGGCTTGCTTAATCTTCTTTAGCCGGGGGCTTAACAGGCCGGTAGTTTGGCCCCGACAAGGAAGGACACCCCGACCTCCAAGAGGGAGGATTGACCACTCCACCGGACGTCCTTTTTTCTCTTTCTTCTATTCCTTTGCACGTTGCACCCCATCTTTCTTTCTGTAACACTGTTGGCATTTCTAATGTCACCGCAATAAATCTCAAATCTCTATCCCACACAATGACGCTAAAAATATTGGTATTAATTAACTTGCCTTTATCAATTAGCCACCAGCCTCTTTACCCTTACTCCTAACTATGAAACTAGGTTGCCATCCCCAATTGTAAAGCTAGGAATAAACATTGGTACTAAATCTTATCATTTTATTTGACTAGGCAGAAATAAATAAGGACGAATATAAACTAAGAATGATTCTGCAAGCGGATAGATAATTACACCATTGCAGCATTTTACCTAGAGTATTACCAGGTTGTCATTTATATTCTACCACTGGGAAGGCATTGCTAAGAAGCTACTTTATAGTATTGATAACATGTATATGTATATGCATTGAATAGACGATGTGACCAATGTCATACACTCTACTCATAACAGGGGTAAGTCATAAGATAAATAATATGATAATGATATATAAATATAATGATAATGAGCCATTGATCAGTCATCTCGTAATAATACTAATCCATCATAGCACTCTAATCATGTCAACGTTGTCTAATCAATTAATAGAAAAATAATTCCTAAGTATTTAACTACATGTCAAAGCCACGTCAACTAGTGCAAGTACATCTAGTAATCATTGTCAAGTAATACTACCATAATTCTCAAACACATCGGAGCAATGTACAAGAAAAGATGAGTACAGGAACCTCATGTGTATAAATACACTCTTAACCTGACAATCCCACTCTAACAATCCACTATACAGGGAAGGCCTACAAAGGACTCACTGGGTCTGTCACACCCACGATCTACCTCACTACCCAGCACAACTGGGGATATCCGCATATAAGCAAAACATATAGACACCATGTCTACATATCACCTACCACTCACCATATGATCAACTAGATGAGCGCTATACGAACTAGTGCATGAATATAATAGCAAACCAACTAAACTAGATGTATTGAAGTAGACAATGAATATAATAATTAAACTAAGATAAAGAACAATATTGCTAGTAGAGAGCCAAAGAACTATACCAGACTCTTCTCTTCTTGACAACTTTTGGAATCCAAGACTGATTAACATGCCTTGACTCCCTCTATTCTAGATCTAACTAGGCTAAACTATGAACTAGAAGGCTATGAGGAACTGGAACTTGAAGCTCTAGATGACTTGATCTTCAACTGGCTCTACCTTGAATGACTTGAATGAGATATTGAATAAATTAGGGTTTCCTAGGGGTCTGGCTCCGCTTATATAGCCCGGTGGGATGCACGACAACTGTTTGATCAAACCGACTTTACGTAGGGCTGAGATTGATCCTCAAAGGTGGTGAAAGAATATTTTAGAAGATGGGAGGTGGACCCCACAGCGGGGTGCCGACCGGCCTGGGCATGGGGCCGGCCGGCCCCACCTGGTGGCGGCCCCGCCTCTCCTTTGCTACGGTGTTTTCTCGGATCCTTCTAGAGTAGTTTGGCGTATTTTTTGAGTTGCGGATAATTTCGTGGTGTAGATTTGTAGTTATGCCTCGTTTTTTTGGTGTTTTCTCGGATTAGTTCCCGGAAATTAATAAATCACCAAATCTCATAGAAATTGTTAGATAAAACCCTAGCATTCTATATATTGATGTATATTTCATTCCTTTTGATATATAAAAAGTTGACGCTATCTACCGCCAACAACTCCCCTAAGCTTACCTTTTGCTAGTCCCTTAGCAAAACCTAGAGTTGGATCAGGAGTTGCTTCAATGCTTTCATTCTATCAAGTACATATGCTTTCAAACAAGAATTTTCCTCTGGATTAGAGAAAACTGCTCTAACTTTCAAACTCACCCATATTACCTTTAACTATAGAGTTTTTATCCTTCACATGGGTCTTGAGTAATTGAAAGATAGAACAATCAAGTCAAGCACTATGTCTCAAATTCTTCACTCAGCTAATATCCTAGAGTTTTGCAAGTTTTCGCAATAAAACTTAGAGCTTAATTGTATGACACCCTCAAGTCTCTCAAAGTATGTGGTATTTGTAGATCTCACTAAGGCATCAATGATGTCATGCCATCCTAATTCTAAGGATTATAGTGGAGTTTATAGGAGTGGCATTGAACAAGGATAAGCATATTTGCAATTCATATATTGTAAAGTCAAACAATAGATCTATAGAGAATCAAGTCATACAATCAAACCAAGATGTGCATGTGTGTGGAATATGGTGGATAGGTGTATATGTGGTGGCTAAACCTAATTCTACTTTTGCTCTTCAAAATAAGTCTCTCTTCTTTCTTAGACTTTCAGAACTACTTAGGAAAACATGGGCTATCTTTATTCTTTTTCTCTTCTCTCTTTTTTTATTGGGAGGCGGATATCCGAGTACCCATTGTTTTAATGCTAGGACACTTGTCCATCTTTTACTCCCTTAATATTTTCAATACTTTTGCATAGCCACATGCATCCTTAGATACAATAATTGATTGAAGAGATAACAATAAAGAACTTAGAGCAAATAAACAAAGGCTGTCCTATGGGTTTATATATATTTTTTGGGTGTCTACTCCAGTGTAGGAGCAAAACATTTTAAGGTGGGTGTAAAAAATGGCAAATGGTTGCACTTACTCTTAGGGTAAAAGTAATGCATATGTGGATGGAGTGTGTGATCTTGATTTTAAAAGCATGACAAAACTCTCTTAAGTATACACAAAGGTTGACTGAACTCAATGCAAAGCAAATAGCATAAATGAGCAAAGTTTCCTATTCTAAGTATGTATGATATATGGTTTTGGTAGGAATTCAACTTTGTCATACAAGAGCTCATCATGTAATGTTTTAAATTTTTAAAAGATAAATCTCCGAATTTAGCATTGTTAGGAATAAGATAAATAGTAGTTCAGACTTTCTTATATCATATCCGTCAATCACCTAGACTTAGCTCAAGCATATGACTCCATAAGTTTTAGCTTCAGAGTAAATTCTTATATTAAAGCAATTATGCCCAAAACTTAGGAGAACTCAAGGTTCAAAACTAGGTACTTGAAAGTCTTCTAGCAGAGCAACTATTCATCATATCCAAGATAAAATTTTCTAGTTCATAGTTGACTCTAAACACACTCTAAGACTGACTAAGACTTCTTTTTTATTGATTTTTCAGGTTTTTAATCAAAGACTCATAAAAGACTCAACAGATATGGACCTTCATGTACCCACATATTTTTGGTATTTTATAACTATAAGACAGACTTGATAAATCGTATAGGTATAGTTACCTGATAACTAGGGGATGCTCCTCCCCCAAGCTAGATGTTTGTCATATTTTGCTTGAATGATCTTTAGAGTAAGATTAGCAGTGGTGACCCACTGACCGGTCTCACTCCTGAATTGTATAATCCGGCAAAGGTATACCCCAATAAGAAAACCAAAAACTCAAGGCTCGAATATGATAATGGGTTAGCGGTCAGCCAAATGAGTAATTGATTATCTTTATGAGCAGATATGAATGTGTAGCAAGATTTTTATATGTTTGTACTTTTCTATTTATAATGCAAAAGAATGAAAATTTGTTTTTGTGCTACCATAGTGAATATTCTTACGGGGTAAACCATTAGTATACTCCTTTGGAGCTTTTTAAAGTTTTATAATAAAGAAGTAAGAAATTTTTATTTTCTTTTTAAACATGCAAAAGAGTAAATGTACTAAAGTAATTTGATAACTACCATTGTTACCTTATGGCAAGGGTGCGGAGTTTAAAGTCCTCCGAACAAGACATCTTATGGTCATCATGTTGAGGGTTCTTCAGTGGATCCTGATGGGGACCTAGATGTTGGATCTTCTAGTGTTGATGACTCGGTTGAGGGGATCTCCATCTTCCATACTTTTGTTGGTTGTAGATGTTCTTCAGGTGTAGATGGTTTTTCTTTTGCTTTCTCCTCCTCAACTTTTCTTCTTAAAGCGTGGCGCTGACTTCTTTTCTTGGACCTGGTGAAAGCTGGTAATCCAGGAGAGTTATAATCTCTAAAATAACAGCGTACCTTTTCCCCTAGGAAGTGAAAGCGGACTTGGCCTGTTCCATTGTAGATGATAGCTTTGGTGATACTAAGGAATGGCCTTTCAAGAATGATAGGTGTCTCGTCTTCTTTTCCCATGTCCAAGACCATAAAGTCGGTAGGGACAGAGTGGGTGTGGATCTTAACTATGATGTTTCTTGCTAGTCCCTCCGGGATTCGTGTTGTGTTGTTTGCCAGCTACAAAATATATGTAGAATCTAGAGGTGCATTGAATAATGTATTGTATACCTGTTTTGACATTATGTTGACAGCTGATCCAGTGTCACAAACGGCTGAGTAGAAAGAGTTCTGTCCAATGGTGCACTCTATTGATGGTAGACCAGGATCTCCAACTAAGACTAGTGAGACTGAGTGGCGACCTCATCTGTATTCCATTGTTTTGACTATCTGAGTCTTCTTTCCTTCTTACTTCTTGTTCTTCTTTCTTCCTTTTGGACAGGTCTTCCGTACTTCTTTATATGTAGGCTTCTCTAGATAGTAGGTGTTGGCGAGATCTTCAAGGATCTTGTCTTTGAAACTGAATTTCTCCTCATTGCCCTTGATGGTGAAACATATCTTTGCACCGTCTATATAGATGGCTGCTTTTGTAGTACTCAAGAATGGTCGGCCTAAGATGATAGGACTCTTTGGGTCTTTGCCGGTATCTAGAACCACAAAGTCTACTGGAACATATGATTGTCCCACTCGTATGCATACGTCATCTTGGATTCCTTCGGAGTGTTTAACTGTTTGGCAAGCACTTATTCGTGTACAACAAAGTTGTCCATGGAAAAATACGATCATAGATTACCTTTGGCATAATGTTGACACTAGCACCAAGGTCACAGACGACTTCTGAGAAATCGTGTTGCCTAATAGAGATGGGAATCACAGGTCTTCCTGGATCTGCTCTCTTGAGTGGCATGGATTTATCTTTCTATCCTTCTGACATTCCTTCTATATAGTAACCTGCACAGACATCAACAAGATTCGTGGTTTCGGGCTCTAGGGGTTGTCCAGGAATCTTACCTTCATGGATCAGTGGAACAGCGGTTGCCAGCTGAGCTAATTGTGATTCTAACATTTTATTAAAGCTAAGTTGGTTCTTAATAGCAGAGGTCAGGCTATCCATTTTGGTATTTATATTCTCTAGCACTTTATCATTGGATGCTACCCTCTTAGATAAATTTTCTATAGCTTTATTCTGATTGGAAATTACTTCTCTTAAAGGTGGTTGAAAATTGTTATTGAAATTGTTGTTACCTTGATAGTTGGGTCTTTGCTGGTTCCATCCTTGATTGGGTTGATTCCACTGTTGATTTGACTGATTCCATACTTGATTTTGCTGAGAACGATAGTTGGTGTTGTTATTGATGAAATTCACATCCTCTTGGAGTGTAGGGTAGTTGCTTCCTGAGTGACCTATATCTCCACATTCTTCACAAGTCATGCAAGAGTCATCGATGTGCATGACTTCTCTATTCTCATTCCTTTTGTTATCAAGCTTCTTTATTATGAGGTCTAGCTTTGCAGTGACCATATCAGTCTCCTTAATATGATGCATGCCTCCTTCTTTCTTGCGGGGTTGCATACCTTCTTCATTCTTGTTCTGATTTGAGGCCATCTTCTCCATAAGTGCTGTTGCATCGGTGAGCTTAAGTGACAAGAAAGCTCCTCCAGCTGCAGCATCCATGATAGAAGGTCTGTATAAGTAGCCAATCCTCAATCCCATGATGAGGACATTCTGTAATATAATCTTAAAAATGTTCCCATGCCTCGACGAACGATTCATCATGTTGTTGATGAAAACTTGAAATCTTTCCACGTAGAGCATTGGTCTTGCCTGTAGGAAAGAACTTTGCTAGAAAAGCAGTAGAGCATTTGTCCCATGTAGTGTTGGTTGCCTTGTTATTATAGAACCACTGTTTTGCTTTTCCTAGAAGTGAGAATGAGAAAAGGTGGAGTAAAGTAGCATCTCTTGGTACACCTCTGATAGTGAAGGTGCTGCAAATCTCTAGAAAGTGTTGTAAGTGTGGACTTGCATCTTCATGAGCCTTCCCATAAAACTGACTAGCTTGAACCATAGTGATAAGAGCAGGTTTGAGTTCAAATCCATTATCACCAATATTGATATTAGGTCTAGTATGGATGTTGGCGGTTGTTGGAGCAGAGAACTCGCGTAGCGTCTTCTCAGCCATAGCTTCAAAAGCTGGTGCTAAATTTTCTGATTCTTCTCGATTCTTCTCCTTCGGATGTTAGAGCTTGATTCAGCTTCAGTGGAGGGTGTTCTTGATGGTGATTCAAAATATCCCTCATGTCGACAAACTTCCTTCTTCGTAAGAGTCTCTCTGGATCTTCAACGTAATTATCTAGGAGAGCAAATCCGTTCATTCATTCATTACCCTGCATAAGATATACAAATAGATAGAACAAGGGTAAGCCTCTTTGAGTTAGAGGTCAACTGGGTGATCGGTCTTATTCATAATGCATATATGTTATCAATACTTCCTAAGTTTATTAGCCTTCCCGGCAATGGCGCCAAAAATGCTTGTTGCCATTTCTAATGTCACTGCAATAAATCTCAAATCCCTATCTCACACAATGACGCTAAAAATATTGGTATTAATTAACTTGCCTTTAGCAACTAGCCACTAGCCTCTTTACCCTTACTCCTAACTATGAAACTAGGTTGTCATCCCCAATTGTAAAGCTAGGAATAAACATTGGTACTAAAACTATGCTAGAATAGGTACATCAATTTTGACCACCTAGAGATGAAACAGCCAAAAAAATTTCACTATAAACTATATGTTGGTTTCATCTGTGCAATCACCATTTGCATCCTCTACTAATAACTTGAGACCTCGCCTTGAGGTCACACGTGAAATAGCGACATACAACTGACCATGACTAAAAACAGATTTTCTAAGATATACACCAACACTGGTCAGGGTCTATCCTTGACTCTTATTAATAGTCATTGCATAACATATCTGACTAGGAACTGGTGCCTTTCCAAACCAAAAGGTAGCCTTGTGTTTTTAAGTGTGAGGCACACCCTCGGAATTAGAACATCATCGCCTGCATGTGTTCTGGTCATTATACGTGCCCGCAACAACATGTCACCTATTTCAGTAACCACTAATCTTGTCCCATTACATAACCCAGTGGTCTGGTCAAGATTCCTAAGCAACATTATTGGGACTCCTTTCTTAAGAACAAGCCTATGGTGTGGGAAATTATTACCATCTAGAGAGTTCAGAAACTCAACAGGATATAGCAAATCGTATGAAGCATGTGTTCCTAGGGCCTTTGAAATCGTATCACAACTTAGATATTCCTTCTCCTCACCTGGTACTAATGACACAACGTAAGAATTAATAAGGTCAGCAGCTTCATTTGTTGGTGTCAGAATGGCCCGCGCGTGAAGGTACTGTGGATCAGAATATCTTGTAGCCAGATCTGGGTACGCAGTGTCCACTATAGCCGAAACATTGTTCCCAGATGGCATGAGCAGTAGGTCACGGGGTATTTTAATCCATGTGGCTTCCAACTCATTCTCTTTTCTCACAGCGTCTATTCTACCCTCACCAACAGCTAGCACCCACTCACTAAACTCCGCAACTTCTCGCTGGGACTCCTCATCTAGATCTGGACAGCGTAACCTCATATTCGTGTTTAGCGAAAGCACGGTAATAAAGCACCACAGAGGAGAATTGACAATCGCTGCATCCACAACCTATGCTCTATCACCACCCTCAACAACGGGCAGAATCTGTCTTAAATCACCACCTAGGACAACAACCTTACCACCAAAAACCTGCTCCGCATTACATAAAACATCTCTAAAACTTCTATCTAAAGCCTCAAATGCTCGACGATGTGTCATTAAGGCCTCACCCCATATAACCAAAGATGTAGACTCAATTAGTCCAGCAAGCATGCTACCCCTTTTGATATCATAGATAGAACCATCTCTAGATCACAGGGAATTTTAAATCGTGAGTGAGCTTTTCGCTCTCTAGGCAGCAACAAAGAAGCAACACCAGAGGATGCAACACTAAGCACAATCTTGCCACATGCTCATAGCCAGGCCACAATAGCACCCCATAGAAAGGTCTTCCCAGTCCCTCCATAGCCATACATAAAGAAAAAACTGGCTTATTGCCTACCATAGCATCAGTTATTGCCGTAAACAAACTAAACTGTTCAGGGTTAGCTTCTGGACTAAGCCATCAGCCTCAGATATTGAAGCAACCATAGCAGATAATTCCTCCTCGATAAGCCTATTCCCAAGACAAAGCTCAGACTCATCAGTTTTATGTGGCAAATCATGGTCCCTAATTCGTCCACCCTTTTTAGAAAACAATGTCGATAGATCATCAACCAGATAGTTCCTAAGTTGTATATCAGATATCTTGTATTTGGTGTTACCTATAGAATCTCTAAATTGGTATTGTATATCATCAGTCAAAAGTCTCCATACCTTCTCAAAAAACTTGTTCTCGTCATTGATCTCACAAAATAAGACCATAGTAACAAACAATTGTCTAAGCTATGGAGATGTTGCCCAGGCAGCGGCTTCATCAAAAGCATCATACCATTCCTGGTCATCACCGAGCAAGCCACGCGCACTGCATGCATCTTTAAATGTTGGATATAGCTCACCATTGTATCTCCTAAGATCTTCAAAACTCCTAGCACCCTTAACCACAAGAAGCAACATCCTAAGAAAATATCTCTCACCAACAGATGGATGGACATAGTATAGACGTCCTATCTTACCACCACCCAGGTTTCTATGTCCTCGTCGAGGTACCCACGACCTCGACGTGCCCTCCCACCTAAACTGCGAAGGAAACTCACAGTAGGTGAGATCACTCCCATCAGCACAATGCTGATTAGCTACAAACCATTCAGTCAACATCGTCCTACGGCGGAATTCCTGACTCGCAACATCGCCTATGTCATCACTCTCTCGAAAACAAATATTATTTTCCCGGGTAGTGCACGGGCAATCTCACAACATGGGGGTAGTGCCTATGTATATCGAACCCAAATATTCGCCAACACGCATCCTTCTCACATATATATCTGCAATCAAGATACTCCTTAACTTCATTTACAGTACCCGTTTGTTCGTCATAAGGCGCCTCCTCACCATTCCGTAATCTTTTTATGTAAACCTTGCCACAATCAAGGCCTTTTGCAACATATTGAATAGATATTTAATGAATATCCACTTGTTACACCACTCTACGTTGATATGCGCTTGATTTTTTTTAAGCAGGATTATAAGGCACGACCCAGCTATTGTCTAGCCTTTTCGCACCTTTCTGAACATATTTCTTATTATCAGCCCTCCTATAAATAGCAAAGCCATTCTCATCTATAGTTGTCGTAGGATGGTATGGTTTAGGGAATCTCTTTGAGCATTTACCATTTTTCATGCATGGACACGTCTCATGACCAGGCCCACAAGGATCGTGCATCATGTGCTCAGCAACCAGCGCATAGCCTAAAGGATCATCCTCTGGATCTGGAATGTCAGCATGTATGAACTCGTCGACAAACGAAGCTGTTGGGTGGGACGTATCTCGTGATTGCCACACTATAATGTGCGCATGAGGAAGGCCACACTTCTGGAACTCAACGGTGTGAAGCACTATTAACAAAGCAAACATATGCAAATCTATCACACAGCAGGAACACAAACATAGCTCAAAGGTTAGGATGGAACAGGAAGGTGCAACACACATAACATACCAGCGCTGATAGGGCCAAATACAGCACCCTCCCTAATGTCATGTAGAAGCTCTTCAAGCTTCATATTGTATACTCGCACAACAATATCAGCTCTATCTGTAGGTTTCTGACCAGGCTCAAAGGATATAGCCTCAGCAATTTCTGGCCATTTAGGATTGCAAGTAAATGTAACAAAGAAATCAGGTGGACCATGGACTCTACATATTGCTATTGCATCATGGTAGTTCTGTATCATGTAGCGTCTACCACCAGTATGTGAAGCTAGCAGCATAGTCCGTTTGCCAACCTTGCTCCCACTCACACATCCCTGTCCCAAAGCATCCACCAATCCTTGGAAACTCTCTACCCTAAGCTTGTCCTGATTGTCCATAATATACCAAAGTCTGCCTTCATTTATGGAGGCCCATATGCATCGACCTTAGCCTGGCTAGATAAAGCGCCGTAGCATAGGAAAGGATTTGCTTGGTTCTTTCTATAGTGCAACATATAACAGAAATAATCCTCATCGTTACCTTAACCCGCACATTCTTGTTAGTTGGAGTTACACCTTTATATGGCACACCAATCTGATACCCACGTTCACCATATGGAAACAACAAAGGGTATTGAAGAGGCATGTATGCAGTGTGCAAGGAAGATATATGTTGTAAGTCACCTGACCTAGTTTGCACCACTATATCACATTGATAAGTGTCCAAGGAGAAATCACCAACGACAAGCATGGCAAGGTGGTCAGTAGTGGGTAAGTTATACTGAACTAGATCCCCCTCCCTAGCCCCAACAATTCTTATAACGAACTCTTCATCACCATTTTCTGCCAGCCTATCTCTAGCTGCTCTAAACCTCTAAGCCAGTGGGTTATGCCTATCTAGCATTTGCCTCAGTTGCTCCACAATAGCAGGATCTAAAGGTTCCTCGGGTCTCTCATGTGGCTGTAGAGCAGACAGTCTATTCCTCACCTTATTTGTGGTATCATATACATAAAGCTGTAGAAATTGGGTGGGCTTCCAGTATCTGGAAGCAATGACCCAATACGGTGATGAACCTGGCCAGAAATCTTGAAAATAGGAGGGCCACGGCCATCATTAAGAGACCTACGGAGTATCTATATTTGCCCCCATGGATGTGAAAGCAAACAGACAGTTGTATTGTCTTATATTTCTTAGAAAGCGCTTACAACCAGCATCGCCATACAATTCGGGTGCACAACCTTGCCACCCTTACAACACCTGTTGTAGACTACCCTTGCACCACTGGAGTCAGACTTAACCCTCTCCTGATGCCAAAACACGGCATGACATGGAGCTCCGTAGTACAAACGTCCAATATAGGAAGCTACAGAGCAATCAGAACCAAACAAACAAACAAAGAACACAGATCAGCACACCACAGCAGTCCGTAAACCACAACAGTCAAGGCCAAGTGAAGGAGATTACTCAAGGTGGCAATGAATCCAACTGACCTTTCAAGGCATCTATATACTCCTGCGTGAAGCGCACACAAACCAAAGATATGCCACGTTCAACCAAAGGTCCTAATGAAAAGAAAGCAGCAAGCATCAATGCCCAACCGAAGACAACAGAAACAATCTTCAAGGAAAGTGATACGATCAGCAGCCGTAATAGTCTAACAGCACAACCAGGACTACCTGCTGAAGCTAGCTTCTTTTGATTTCGGTATCTATGACATTTGAACCGACACTGAGAAGGAGGCAGCTTCAGAGGCACATAGTAGGCCCCTTCATCTAAGACCACAAGACAATTCCACATCACAGAGCACATACAATGTCTGAGTGAAGGACACAAAGAAACCAACACCAAACCTACTTCTCTTTTCACGCCTCCGCCCATCCAATTTTGAACCGAAGAAGCTATACAACAGGTCAAATAATGCTATAGCCTCAGCATGGAAACAAACCAGACATACAATACGTAACGAAGGGAATCTAAGAACCGTAGAGCATACAAGATGCCTCATGATCGTTCGCACAAGCACCGCCGCCATGAAGCATGCCTACACCCAAAATCAAGTACAATAATGAAAAAGCACAAAAGATAGCCACTTGGGACACATAACCACCATCTTTATTTGTTCGATCAAAACAAAGAGAACAGACCCAACACAAGGACAGCAATGTGCCATCAAACAAGCCTACTCAACACAGATACCTCCTCCAGGAAACACTCAGACTCAACAACTAAATCATTTTGTAAAACTAAACTACTCCAAGTATTATTAGAAACCATCCTTACCAACGCGGCCACCCTGGCAGCAACAGAAACCGCTGCCTGAGCAATACTTCTATACAACATCACACCCTGAAAATTGTAGTCTATAACAATGAATCCATACAGACTCTGCAGGAAAGAAATAGCCTGAAGAGCAGCCTGCTCATAACCAGCACTGTCATAGGCACCAGCAGGTGCCCAGAAAAAAACAGTGCGGGTGCAACCTGTGTTTTCTGTAGAAGATACTTCAACCTCAATTCCATAAACAGTGGTTCCATCTCCTGCAACCTCTGAAACCAAAGACACGTAGCGCAGGGAACAACTGGCCGCCACGGCCTGCAGTAGCGATAAATAGGATGCGGCCACTATAAACATCTCCCTCCCGTCCAGTTGCTTGCTCGGCAAAGCCTCAAGAAAAAAAACCTCTCTTTCTATCAAAGACAAAAATAAAATCACCAGAATGGTATGTAGCACACCAACAAAACAAAACCCAAAAGAACCCAAGCTCACGTCAGTACAGTAGCAAACGCATACACTACATGCATAACATACCAAATCAACCATAAAGCATAAATCGCCAGAGGAACTGAGATCTGAGGAAACCATACTGAAAGAAGTGTGTCCCTTCAGAGAGCAGCTCTATACGTCCAAGCTCGCCCAGCAAGAGCACAGGGAAGCAGTGACGCCGTGCACTTCACCTGCAAAAACTCAATACACAAAACAAATAGAATATTAGTTAATGACCAGCTGGCTAACACACCTACAGTAACACCCCTACAGCACCCAGCACCCAGCACCAGTAAAGACCAGCTGGCTGTGACATTTCATTGAACACCTCTCTACACTACTACAAAAATCATTTTTGCTGGCACCTCTATTTTTTTTCACAGTCGGTTCACTAAATCATGACGCCAGTACAAAAAATATGGCGGGCCCAACTAGAGAACCGCTTTGTGTAAAAACAGTTTACACAGGCGGCTCTCTTAAATCTGCCGCCTGTGTAAATAGGTGTATTTACACAGGCGGTTTACAATTACAACCGCCTGTGTAAATACCATTTACATAGGCGGCTCACATTTTAAACCGCCTGTGTAAATACACCTATTTACACAGGCGGCCGATTTAAGAGAGCCGCCTGTGTAAATGTGTTTACACAGGCGGCCCTCCTTACTAACCGCCTGTGTTAATACTGCTATAAATTCCCTTCTTCTACCTCCAGACAAGAACAGTTACTCCCGTGCTGTGTGCACAGTGGCGGACAGAGAAGTGGCGATTCCAAGGGGGGAGGTTTTTAACTTCATTTCTTTGGTGAAAAACTTCCAAAAGGTTAGTTAGTGTCGTTGCCGCTATTTTTTTAGTGATTCTTTGGTTTAATTCTTGTATTGGAGGTGCTCTAAATCTAGGGTTAGGGTTAGGGTTCATAGCTAGGGCAAGAGAGAGAGTTTTAGCTTTTTTTTTTGTAAATTGATAGTAAATTGTATCTTGCTCGGATTATAGAAAATAAATACTTTTTAGAATTCTAGGTTTATTAATTAGGGTTAGTTAGTATTTTATGTACTTAGGGTTAGTGAATTAATTTAGTTAGTAATTAATGGTTTATTAATTAGAGTTAGTTAGTATCTTATGTACTTAAGGTTTGTTAATTAGGGTTTGTTATTATTGCTTATACTTAGGGTTTGTTAATCAAGATGCCATCTCCATTTATTAATTAGGGTTAGTTAGTATTTCATGTACTTAGGGTTAGTGAATTAATTTAGTTAGCAATTAATGGTTTATTAATTAGAGTTAGTTAGTATCTTATGTACTTAAGGTTTGTTAATTAGGGTTTGTTATTATTGCTTATACTTAGGGTTTGTTAATCAAGATGCCATCTCCATTTATTAATTAGGGTTAGTTAGTATTTCATGTACTTAGGGTTAGTGAATTAATTTAGTTAGCAATTAATGGTTTATTAATTAGAGTTAGTTAGTATCTTATGTACTTAAGGTTTGTTAATTAGGGTTTGTTATTATTGCTTATACTTAGGGTTTGTTAATCAAGATGCCATCTCCATTTATTAATTAGGGTTAGTTAGTATTTCATGTACTTAGGGTTAGTGAATTAATTTAGTTAGTAATTAATGGTTTATTAATTAGAGTTAGTTAGTATCTTATGTACTTAAGGTTTGTTAGTTAGGGTTTGTTATTATTGCTTATACTTAGGGTTTGTTAATCAAGATGCCATCTCCATTTATTAATTAGGGTTAGTTAGTATTTCATGTACTTAGGGTTAGTGAATTAATTTAGTTAGCAATTAATGGTTTATTAATTAGAGTTAGTTAGTATCTTATGTACTTAAGGTTTGTTAATTAGGGTTTGTTATTATTGCTTATACTTAGGGTTTGTTAATCAAGATGCCATCTCCATTTATTAATTAGGGTTAGTTAGTATTTCATGTACTTAGGGTTAGTGAATTAATTTAGTTAGTAATTAATGGTTTATTAATTAGAGTTAGTTAGTATCTTATGTACTTAAGGTTTGTTAGTTAGGGTTTGTTATTATTGCTTATACTTAGGGTTTGTTAATCAAGATGCCATCTCTATTTATTAATTAGGGTTAGTTAGTATTTCATGTACTTAGGGTTAGTGAATTAATTTAGTTAGTAATTAATGGTTTATTAATTAGAGTTAGTTAGTATTTTATGTACTTAGGGATTATTAATTAGGATTTGTTATTATTGCTTACACTTAGGGTTTGTTAATCAAGATGCCATCTCCATTTATTAATTAGGGTTAGTTAGTATTTCATGTACTTAGGGTTAGTTAATTAGGGTTTGTTATTATTGCTTATACTTAGGGTTTGCTAATCATGATGCCATCTCCATTTATTAGTTAGGGTTAGTTAGTATTTCATGTACTTAGGGTTAGTGAATTAATTTAGTTAGTAATTAATGGTTTATTAATTAGGGTTAGTTAGTATTTTATGTACTTAGGGTTTGTTAATTTGGGTTTGTTATTATTGCTTATACTTAGGGTTTGTTAATCAAGATGCCATCTCTGTTTAATTAATTCTTATAATTATAAAAATGAGTGACATATAATATTTTCTTAACTAATTACAGATAAATATGGAGAGGTCATTATGGATGTATAACTTATCAAGATTAGACCCATCATATGTAGTGGAGGTCCAAAAATTTATTGATGCCGTGAAGATACATGCACAGAGAACAAAGGCGAAGCACATATGTTGTCCATGCGCAGACTGTAAAAATATTGTGGTATTTGACAATGTGGAAGCAATCCATTCTCATCTGGTTTGCAGAGGATTTATGGAGGACTACTTGATTTGGACAAAACATGGCGAGGGTAGTTCTACACCTTATATGCGGACAACTGACAACACTGCAAGTAACATCAATGTGGAGGGTCCAGTGCCATATCTCAATGAATGTGATGCTATGCCAGATTTCAATGAAACCCATCATACTATACCAGATGTCAATCAAACTCATAATGCTACGTCCGATGTCAATGAAACTCAAAGATGCTAACACCGATGCCATTGAAGATGCAGATTTCTTAGAGGCAATAATGAACCGTTGTGCGGATCCATCAATATTCTTCATGAAGCGAATGGAAGCCTTGAAGAAGGCAGCAGAGGAGCCTTTGTACGACGAGTCGAAAGGTTGTTCCAAAGAGTGGTCGACACTACGGGCTGTTCTTCAGTTTTTGACGATTAAGGCTAGATATGGTTGGTCCGATGCTAGTTTCAATGATTTATTGCGTGTACTTGGAGACCTTCTTCCTAAGGAGAACAAAATGCCTGCTAACACGTACTATGCAAAGAAGCTAGTCAGTCCACTTACGATGGGTGTTGAGAAGATCCACGCATGTAGAAATCATTGTATTCTATATCGGGGTGATCAAGACAAAGACTTAGACAGCTGTCCAAACTGTGGTGCTAGTAGGTACAAGACGAATAAAGATTATCGAGAGGAAGAGAATGCAGCCTCTGTTTCTTCAGGGAGGAAGCGAAAGAAGACCCAAACAAAGACTCAACAAGACAAACGTTCAAAGCCCACTAGCAATATCGAAGTGGACTATTATGCGTTGAGAAGAATTCCTGCATTGGTGATATGGTATCTCCCCGTGGTTGATCGTTTGAGGTGTTTAT
Organism: Chrysopogon serrulatus; assembly: GCA_015844335.1. Lineage (NCBI taxonomy): Eukaryota > Viridiplantae > Streptophyta > Magnoliopsida > Poales > Poaceae > Chrysopogon > Chrysopogon serrulatus. The sequence goes on from JADLZL010002502.1 coordinate 292,647, forward strand.
TTGCAAACCTTGATGATGCAGAACTTATGACCTGGCATGCTTCTGATGAAAGGAAAGATGATGGAAAGTTACGACATCCAGCCGATGCAAAGCAGTGGCAAGAATTCGATAAGAAATATCCAGACTTTGCCGAGGATCCACGAAATGTAAGGTTTGCTCGAGTACTCGATGGAATGAATCCATTTGCCGAGAGGAGCAAAGACACGCAAAACACATGGCCAGTGATCATGACAATATACAACCTTCCTTCATGGGTGTGTCAAAAAAGAAAATATCTTTTGCTAACCATTCTTATTTCTGGACCTACACAACCTGGAGTTGATATGGATGTATTTCTAGAGCCCTTAATGCAAGAGATGCAAATACTATGGGAAGTGGGTGTGAAAATGATCGATGCATTCCGCAAAGAGACATTCACACTGAGAGCAATTATTATTGTCACAATTAATGATTATCCTGCTCTCTTCTCATTATCAGGCCAGTTTAAGGGAAAGGTTGGTTGTGTAGAGTGCATAGATGGAACATGGCACATGTCTCTTCCTTCATCTAACAAGATAGTGTACATGAGGCATAGGAGGTGGCTACCGGCAGGCCATAAGTACCGCTTACAAAAGATGAATAAGTACTTTGATAATATGGATGAATCAAAATCTACTACTCCATCAGGTTATAGTAAAGGGCACAGAGTGTATAAGATAGTTGAGAATGTCAAGTTTGTGTTTGGAAAAAAGACCAAAGATGGAAAACCAAGAAAGGTTGTGAAGGCAAATGAGGGGGACACATTCAAGAAGAAGTCTATTTTCTTTAAGTACTTATCATACTGGAAAGACTTAGACGTACGACATGCGATCGATGGTATGCATGTTCAGAAGAATGTGTTTGACAGCGTAGTTGGAACTTTGCTAGACATAAAGAGCAAGACAAAGGAAGGTCTCAATTCACGTTTGGACATGCAACATTTAAAGATCAGAAAAGAACTTCACCCTGTACTCCTAGAGAATGGGAAGTACCATCTACCGGCAGCAAGCTATAACCTGAACAGAGAGGAGAAACATGCAATGTGTGTGTGGTTGAAGAATTTAAAAGTTCCATATGGTTTTACGCTCTAACATAAGGAGTCTTGTTTCGATGAAAGACCTTACACTCACCAACTACAACTCACATGATTGTCATGTAATGCTGACCACTTTTCTTCCTATTGCCATCGGGGCTATAAATCCAAAGTGTTCTTAAAGATGGCAATCACACGGTTGTGCTACTTCTTCAATAAGATATCCGAGAAGGTAATTATCCGTGATGAGTTAGAGTCCCTACAGAAATTTGCTGCAGAGACATTGAGCCGATTAGAGATGTGCTTTCCCCATCGTTCTTTTGATATCATGGTACACCTTATTATTCATTTGGTGCCTCAAATTGAGGCATTGGGTCCCATGTATTTTCATGAAATGTGGACGTATGAGCGTTTCATGTCAATACTGAATGGCTATATGTCAAATCATGTTACGTTTTGTTAATTAGTTACTAATATTTGTAGTTAGGGTTTATTAATAATAGGTTTACTATTTAGGCTATGTAATTAGAGTATATACTTATATTCCATGTTTATACTTGTATTTCATGCAGATGAGTACTCCATCAAATGCTGAGCAGGCCGATGCCCAGATAGATACACCGGGATCTGAGTCCTCTGGATCCGAACCTTATAGGAGCCCGAGCGTATCACCACGTGAATCTCCTAGAGCTAAGAAGGCCCGTCTTGAGTTGGAACGTGACCCTAATTACGAGCCTGAAGATGAGCCAAATGATGATGAGGTATATATGGAAGTAGAGTGTCTATATGAGATAATATTTCATGTGTATTTCATGTACCTAACAATTGAATTGACAGGAGGTGTTCTCTCAAGTTGTTGCGGAAATGGCGGCAGAAGAACAAGATGTTCAGAAGGACACGGCGCCTCAAACGACCGGGACATCCTCCGAGCGAAGAAGTACAAAGAAAAAGAGTGATCGGGCACGAGGAGATAGAGGAAGGAATAGATTTCCAGAAGAAGTTTATAGGATTACAGAGGTTAGCCCGAGCGGAGAGCCCTTAGCACCTCTAGAGGCGCTACCCAAATTTAGGGCCGCCATTGGATGGTTAGTAAAGGAAGAATTTGATATCTCCTGGAGTGATTGGAGTATGGTGCCTGAAGGAAAGAGGAAGAATTGTTGGACTCGATTGTGCACTAAGTTCATTTTCCGGAGGGAAACGAAGGTTTGGTCAAGGGTCATGTCATGAAGCAGGTTAGCAATATCATTTCGGGGCTATAGGCACGATATGAATAAAAAGTGGTTGCAGAAGGGGCGGGACCCGACGAAGCGGTACCCTATCACAGGCGGAACAAGGGCACGTTTTAGTAAAATTAAAAACTCCGATGACTCCAAGGCTAAGAGCCAAGCCGCCTCGGAACTTGCGAAGAAGAACATTTACCACCACCACCTCGGCACTGGTGGTTACAAGACCAAGATTCCTAAATGGAGGGCAGAAGACGAAGCAAAGAGGAGAGAGGGCAAGTTGGCATTGACCGATATAGTGCCTGAACGAAGTACGAATTGGCTTCGTGCTCGGAAGGCAAACACTGAGAGCGATGAGATCTCCTGTCCCGATGAGATCAGGCCAGTTGCCGAGAAGGTTTTGGAAGCAACAAACCTAGAAAAGACATGTGCCTTTAAGTCACAGAGGGAGAAGAACAGCCTTTCCCATGCTCTAGGTAACAGAATTATATTTTCCATTTTGTTCGAGTAAAATAGAAATCAACACTGACATGAAAAATCATGTTGTAGGTAACCCCGAGCATCCAGGCCGTGTACGGGGCGTCTCATCCAGAACCACCTGGAAAGAAGGGTTTGGCGAAGAGTGGAAAGGCATGTATAAGAAAAGAGAACGACATAAGGAGCGGTTGGCGGACTTTTTTGAGCAGCAGGCCGCCAAAAGGTTTAGGGATTTGATGGAAGATTTCGTTAAAAACCCTGATCCTGAAGTGATGAAGCGGTTGGCGGGAGCAGTGTCTGCTCAACAGATGTCATCACAAGCTCCTTCATATATGCAAAGCATGTCCCAGCTCAACCCTTGGGTAGCCAGGAGATGGCCACACAATCTATGCCCTTTCCAAGCAGTATAGCGTCAACATCAAATCAGGACCATTATCCAGTTGACGATATTGATAAACCTTGGCCTTGCTCATTGTTAATTGGATATGGCCTTAGGAATCAGCATACAAAGCAAGTGGCCACAGGCAATGCCATCCCTGGACGTAGGTTCCATGGTGTCGAGATGCAAGATGCATACTGCAGGGTGGAAGTGTTGACGGTCGAGAGTGGATATGAAGACGACTTCATCGACATCCCGACCTCTGAGGGTATAGAGAAGCTTGGACAAGCAATCAAGAACTTCATACAATGGCCGAGACGGTACGTAAGGTTGATTGATCCACCAACGGCACCCTCTCCACCAGTGCATCAAGCATCCCAAGAGGCCGAAACAAGTCAACAGCCAGCATCGCCAATGCATGCCCCAGCATCCCCGTATATTTATGAGCCACCGTCGTCATCCCCAATACATGATTTGTCATTCATTTGGATGAGCTCGAGGGGCCAGCCAAGAACATGCCTGAGCAGCAGACTCCGCCAGCCAAGAAGGACACAACACTAGAGAAGGAGGTAGAGCAAACTCCCCCGCCACCACCAAAGCAGAATGAAGATGAGCAAACTCCCCCGCCACCACCAAAGCATAAGGAAGCAGAGCAAACTTCCCCACAAGCACCGGCCTCCAAGAAGGCAAAGAAATTTCCAATTCCAAAATTGGTTTCTCCCTATGAGCCAAAAAAGGGGAAAGCAGCAGGCACAGTTCTATTTCTGAAAGGGCTTGGAAAGCAGCGGACGGCACGAGTCGTTGAGCTCGAACCGTCACAGAATAAGGAAGCCGCCGGCCAAGCAACTGAAGCCGTGCCACCAACAAAGGAAGCCCCAAGTGGCGATGTACATGTCGAACCGCCATCAAATGCACCATTGACCCTTAAGGATATAAGAAAGCCAACGGTTGATGATTATGTCAATGTCCCCAGTGACTATGTGCCCGGAAGGCCTATGCTGCAATGGACGGTGCTTGAAAAGGGTCCATGGACGACAAAAAGGTTTCATGACTGGTACATGAGAGCAGTGAATGCTGGCCTACATGCAGTTAGTGTTGATATACCAGCAGACGTGTTTGCTACTGGCACGGAAAAAAGCGGGGCATTTGTTACCTTCGAGGACATGCACCTGCTGTTGAACTATAGAAAACTTGACGTCCAACTCATTACAATCTGGTGCCTGTAAGTATCACTCATGCACACACATTGTTATTATTAAATTTGGAATGTGATAAACTCTAATATGTGGATGTTGTATGTAGTTTGCAAGACCACGAGCAGAGATCGTTAACTACAGGATCGATGGTCGGTTACCTGAGTCCAATCGGGGTTACAAGAAAATATGCACAAATTTGTACTTACAAATGAAGATAGAGCAAAGATAGAGAAGGACAAAACACCGGAACAATTTGCGGGGAGTCTGTAAAGGAATTGCAACGAAAAATACGAGGACGAATATGCCCTCTATATCGGTAGAGCAATCTTTGAGATATAGGTACAGGGATTTTATATTGGCACCCTACAACTTTGGGTAAGCGTGACCTCGTATACGTACTTCAAATTATCGTGTTAACCCTAAGTACATGTGTCGCTCACTCGTTTATTCATGCAGTGACCATTGGATTGTTTTTTATATTTATCCATTCGAAGGAAAGGTGCTTGTCCTAGACTCCTTACATTATCCTCCTCAGTCATATCAAACATTTCTGATTCATTTAGAAAGGTTAGCCAACATATAACCACATCCGTACTTATATGAATTAGAGTTTCTAAATAACTATAGTGTTTTATATTCGATATCTACAGGGCATGGCGGTTTTATAAGAAGCAAAAAGGACCGGTCGACGCCGCCCGCAAAGATCCTAGTGTGCCATTGACGATACAACACAATTATCCGGTAAGTTGTCCGAACACATATCATCATATAAATAATACACAAGGCATGAAAATTTTAGAATAATCTTTTGCTTATTAATTACATAGTGCCACAAGCAACCACCTGGATCGGTCTACTGTGGATACTATGTGTGTGAGTTCATAAGGCAGCGGGGACGATACGTCAGGGACAAAAATATGGTAAAAAATATCTATGTATATGAAGTTTTCTCATTAAAGTTGCAAATATTAATATTGGACATGTGTCAATGATGCTTCTAAACTTTGTTTCCAGCCGAGAAGCAAAGGAAAGGACGTGCCATTCACTCCAAAAACTATGGAAGATATAGTAGCAGACTTGTGCGGTTTTATTATGAGAGAAATAATTCCAAGTGACGGAGCATATTTTGATGAAGCCGGCGATTTGGCAAGTGAAAGATTTAGAGCGCTGACAGACCTAGCAGGTCTAAACTTGAAACGAAATGATATGTAAACACTAATTGGTTGGAGGGATAACATGAAATGACGTGTATTATATGTAATTTTATGCTTGATGTTTGATTTCATGTGTACATATCTATAATATTTATGTGTGTTGTTTGTATGATGCAATTTTATGGTTCATATTTACATATCTTAAATATATATATATATATATATATATATATATATATATATATATATATATATATGTGACAAATATAGCACAGTGTGGAGGCAAATATTAAAATTTGAAATAAAAAAAAATTAATTACATAGGCGCCCCACAGAGTGAGCCGCCTGTGAAAAATTGGTTTACACAGGCGGCTCATTTAGTAAACCACAGGCGGGTGACAAAGTGAACCGCCTGTGAAAAACAATTTTTCACAGGCGGCTCACAGCCCGCCGCCGCATCTTGTGGGCCGATTTGTACTGACCCCTGGTACAGGCGGTGGGCTTGGCCGCCTGTACAAATGCCTCTAGCACCGCCTGTAGAAAGGTTTTCTGTAGTAGTGCTATCACCCAGCGCCAGCAAGAGCCCGCCGACCACGTCATTTCATCGAACACCGCAGCAGCGTTCGTCCCAAACACACCCACGCATGACAGCACGCAGGTCAAGTCGCAAGCGCGATTGGCGCCCAACCTCGCAGCAATGAATAGACCTTGCCTCCATGGGACACGGTGCCCCGCACCGAACGGCAGCTGAGCAAGCACCCACTCCCAGACACAATGCGACCCCACCGTACCATTTGCCCTGTGGTCCAAGAACGCAAGAAGAGCGAGAGGAAGAAGACGGGAGAAGAGAAAAGGATACGAACCTGGAAGCCGGTCGAACGAAAGGGGAGGAGAGAGTGTCTGCCATCCCAGAACCTTAAGAAGAAGCGAGCAGCCGCGAGACACTCACTACGTCTCTCTGGTGCGCGGACCCTACCTGCGTCGCAACGAATCACAGATCGATAGCGACCCTGCTCCGCACTGCCGCCTCGAAGATCGTCGCGGCACCCGGTCCCACGACAGTCGAGGCCGCCAATCGGCACTCGACAGAGCCCCGCCGGAATAGTCGCGCCAGGCCGCGTCCACCGACCCACGCGACCACCCTCCGCCTCCAGGTGGGCCACAAGGCAGCCAAGCCCACCCGCCAGCCAGGCGAGCGGCGCAGCGCTCCAGCTCGCCGATACGCCGGAACAGTCATGCCGCCCGTTCGCAACCGACCCGCCCCTCGCGCCCACCTCCACCACCAGGGACCCTCGAAACCTGGCCCCACTCCGTCAGCCCCCGGTGTAGCCAGAACAGACGACGGCCCACGTACGGCCGTGAGACCGTCCCTCGGATGCCGGATCCGGCGGTGCACAGTAACTCCAGTGGCGTGGCGGGTGAGAGCGCATTCAGTCCCGCCGCTCTAAAGACTTTAGATACAGGAGTTCCAAGGGTTTTAGGAAAGTGTCGTCCCCTTCCCCTCCTGTGCTTGTGGATGGTGTCTGTGTCCTTTTTAGCCTTTGGGTGTTTTCATTTTTTGTGTTTCTATTTCAGATATAAAGTACTATACATTTCCTTATAAAAATAAAGACAAATAATAAATATAGTACAATGGATCTTTTTTACCCTTACCTAATATAACATAAATATCTATATTACTAAGTTGTTGGTTCTAATTAGGACAGATTGTTAGTTATAGATGAATCAGCCGATGGCCTAACTAATCAAATCATGAATCGAAATATTTATCAATTTGTTATCCAATCTAATGAAATAAATGTTTCTCCAAGCAATCCGTATGCCGGTGCAAAATCGAGACACGATGATGACTAACTCCTTGTCGATTTTTCTTTTTTTAAAAAAACTTGATGACTTTAATAAGTTATTAAAGTTACACTTTTTATGGATTCACAAAAGAATTCGTGGAACTTGGTATGTACCTCTATCAACACATAAATAATATGAAAAATAAAGTTATAATACATTTGCGAGTAAATATTATTTTTGCCCTTTAGACCGAAAGAAAAAACTATCTAAGTTGTATTTTAACTCAATACATAATTAAAGGTCATTGCCAATATTGACTTATATTATGAATAATATGATCATTATAAAACAAAGTACAACTTTTAAATTTTATGGAGGTGATAATAAAATAAGTACATATCTAGCATTGTCCATCCTTGTTTCCATCTAGGAGAATATTCATTTGTTATTGCTGCAGCAGCCAGTCATAATATCAAATATCAAAAGTAGTACTTTTGCAAATTAAGCTGTCGCAGTTGCTGTAGCTATGAAGTTAGCTAAAGTGAACAAGTTAAATGTTTTTGCAATGCTAGTACATATAAATATCCATAAACATTGCCTGTTATATTACGTCAAAATCATAGTGTTCTATAGACATTGTTTGTAACATCAAAATCGGACTAAACTAATTCTATATGTAGATACAAAATATCTCTTATTTCCTATGTGAACATATTTATTTAAATTTGAAATTCAAGATTCTTGTTTTGGATAGTTATATAACCATTGCAATGTGATAATCAATTATTCCGAGCTGAATATATACCATTTCTTTACTATACAATATGACAAAATACGTCATTGTTATAACTTGTGGACTATAGATGCACCAATTTGACAAGTTATTGCACTAAATTGGATATTTTATAAGTCATTGGACCAATACCAACACACACTCTTGCCAAGTTGTCGCACTAAACTAAGTATTCTATAAGTTATTGGACCAATCTGCACCTATCTTTCAAGTTGTTGTATGCAGTGGCGGAGTTAGAGCAAAATTAAGGAGGGTGCGTTAGACTTGCGAGTGCATAGATTTTTATTTTATAGGTATGCATATGACGAAAAATTGGACATAATCAATATTTTTCTGTGGTGCGGCCACACCACTTATAGTGCACATGGATCCATCCCTAGTTGTATGGTGGGCATAATGTACTCTTTTATTGCAATCCATTTTAACAACGTAGAGATTGAGGTGGATACATGTAATGTGACTGGAGCTGGGCTATAAAAAAATTTAAATATTCAGCAGAAAAACTTATACTCATGAAAGGACTGAGATTCAGTGACTTTGCTCTGTAGGCTTGCGATACTCAACAAGCACCAGTGCGGAACCCAACCCTTGCCCCTCGCATGTCGTAGAGCACCTCGATGGTTCGTTGATTCATGCTGCCGATCTGCCCAGTGTATTCATCTCCACCCATCGGCCAGAAGGCGAGGCAACCATCCAGCACGAGCCCGGACGAGGCGTCCAGGTCGATGGTAGCCCCACCGCGGAATGTCAGCGACACGGTGGGATGTTGTCGTACCCGGTGAGGTTGTAGCAGGTGTCGAGCGCGGCCGTCGGCGGCGCGGGAGGGTACTGCGCCATGGCGCTCCGGAATGCGGTCTGCAGTGCCATGTAAGCCGTCTTCTGAAGCGCCGTGATGGTCGTGGCTGAAGCCAAGATCATTCCCTCCCGGAACACCGCGGCTGGTATGTCCAGCTGCTGCCCACCGACGCTGATGCCAGTGAGCATCACCTGGTAGAACGAAGGCTGTTCATCTATGGTGAGCAGCGGCGTGAAGACGAAGTCGGATGTGTTCTCCGGCGCCCCAAAGGCCAAGAACCCCATGGAGTCCCCCGTCGGAGGGAGGCAGAGCGAGAAGGCGCCACCGTGCTCCGCGGACATTTGCCCCGCAAGTGACTCCGGCAGGCGGCCCAGGCCGAGCATGCCGTTGTAATGGCCGAAAGGGCCCTCTTGGTCGTGACCGCAGCCGAAGTGGAAGTTCTCAACCACGGCTCCCGGACCAAGTTTCAGTGTTTCACTGCTGTACACCCCGGTCATGTTTTGGCGGCCGCCGCCGTACTGGAGAGAGAATGCACATTCGAAGTTGCCGCTGGTGCAGCCATTACCATAGTAGCCACCAGCCAGGTCCCTGCACTCCTGTGTGTCACAAGGGATAGTGGTGTAGGTAGAAGACCTGCTCGGATCAAAAAGAGGGAGCTTCTGGGCGTAGCAGTTGCTGGAGTTGCACGGCTTGCATTGCACCCACGTCAGGTCAGTTTCAGTGGTCAGTAGAAGCACCTGCGGGACTGCGAGCGTGCCCAAGCCCACAGTGACAAGGTACTGGCGTGTCTGTATGTCGTCATAGGAATCAAGGTCCAGCCGTGTCGGGACGCTTACAGTTAGAGCGTCATTGTTCTTCAGTCTCATGGGCCTGGACATTTTCCTTGTAATGTACTTGGTGCGCACACGATCTTGGTGAAGCCGTTGCGCGAGAGACGTCTCATCCTTGGTCTGCACGGGCGTGCAGGGCCCGTAACGATGCGCCAGTGGCAGGGACACGCGCCCTGATTGTGGAGACCCTGCAACATCGAGAGGTTTTCGGTCAGCATCCACCGATGGGCCAGGCTCTATTTGTGCATCATAGCTAGGAAGCAGGGCTGATGGTACCTCTCGATGTCGAACACGATTCTCCTGATGACTGAAATGATGTTTTCGGCACCACCACATATCTGCTTTTCTGATGAGCTGCTGCTGCTTCATTTGCTTGGGCAATGCCACCGTGACTGCATATGACGAGTAGGAGCAGAGAGAAGTGCAAAGCAGACGCCATGGCAACAGATTAGTGAGATACTATGTTCCACTCCACTATGGAGTGTTTTAAATAAGGGATGCACTCGATTTATTTTTTGAATGGCGAACATTACGAGGATAAACAGACTTGGTCCACACTTGGAAGTTTTTCTTTTTCTGGTAAGATCCACACTCGGAAGTGGAACTGAGATTGTTGCGTAGGACTAGATCAATATATTCCCGATCAGCTGTCTTCTGCTTTGTCTCGACATCTATGCAGTATGCACACAATCATTTGAAGCTGCCAAGTGCTATGTTGGTGTGTGGCTACAGCAGCTCAGCAACGCTGCCTTTGCCTGAAGATGTTAGTATTATATTTATATTTTTGGGAAGACATTAGGCCGTATCGTTCATGTCTCTCTATTTACTTCCAGAATGTCAATTACTAATCTGGTATCAATGATGACTTGCTTCCAAAAATGAGGCGGCAAATGGTTCATTAGTACTTATCAAGATTGAAGAATGGGTCAACAATATGTCTGCTTATGTCGTGCGTCCCATTTTCGTGCATTCCTTACAAGTCAAAATCCTCTTCAATCCCCTTCGACCCTCTCCAACCCTCTTAGTTTGGATACAAGCGAACAGGGCCTAAGAAGATGGAAGTGTCAAGTACTTGGAGAGACCCCGTAGATGGACCTTTGGTCTTTGGGCTGAGTGTGTGGGATTTGGCCGTCATTTGTACGTGGAAGGCAACATGCTTATAAGCCACGTTCATCATAGGAGTTACATCATCTGATGATTCTGTAACAAACTTCACGACTAAAATAAGTTTCGTCCTCACGGGCTTTGCCGCGACCAACTTGTCTTCTACCTCTGAATTTTCGGTTTCTATCCCCAATTCCATGCTTAGCTATAGGTTCATAACAGAACTCGGTGAGCATGTGGCTGACCATGCTCTGCGGCCCGTTCTCCAAACGACGCCGATTAGTGGGACATCCACCGTCTTTAAAACCGCCGGCCTTGACGTGGCCTCAGCATGTACACGTCGCCGGAATTACTGTGCACCGCCGGATCTGGCATCTGAGGGCCGGTGTCGCCGCCGTACGCACGGTGGAGTCGCTCTTGGCTAGAGCAGAGGCTGACGGTGTGGGGCCAACTGCCGTGGGCCGTGGGGGCCAGACGGCGGAGGTGGGTGAGCGGCGCGACGGACGAGGTATGGTGGAGGCGCTGAGCCTGTTCCGGCCACTTGCTGTCGATGAGGGATTGGTGGGCGGGAGAGGAGCGGGGCCCCTTGACTTCTCCGTCAGTGGCGCACTCGATTGATGGCAGCGTGGTCAGAGCTCTTTGTCGACCCACGATTGGCGGAAGCGGTGAAGGTGGGGCCGGGGCTCTGCTGCGCGTCCATGCTTGGAGCCCCGTGCAGAGACAGAGAAGATCGGAGAGGCGGGAGAATCCTCATCAGATTTACTGTGGGGGCCGAGCGACGAGGGCGTTGTCGAACGGCCATTGGTCGAGACAGAGCTCGGGCCCGCTTGCCAGCTCTCCTAGAAGCAGAAACCGCGGCAGATAAAGAGCTGGGAGACGCTCTCTCTCTCCGCTGCTCCTCCCCCGCCGCGGGGCGCCCACCCTCTCTGCGGCGCGGGCACCCCGTCTAGGGCGGCCTGGCGTGGAGGCGCGGCAGCCCCAGCGAGGGAGACCCCCTGCCGCGGCATCACCGGCCAGGGTGGCCCCGGCGCGGTTGTGGGCGGGAAAAGGAGGTCCGCCGGATGGGGCGGGGAGGCCGGATCTGCCTTCCAGGTAGACGACGGCGCATGCGGAGACTGGCACTGGCTGCACGGCGGTGGTGGCCGTCCTAGCAGAGATCCGTCCGTGCGCCGCCCCGGCGATGGCCAGAGCGATGGCACGTGCGGCCCCGACGGCGACCGGAGCGCCGGCTTGGGGCCCTAACGGCGACTGGAGCGCGGCTCGCCGGCCCCGACGGCGGCCTGAGCGCGGGCTCGCCGGCCCCGACGGCGGCAGGCGTAGCGCACTCCCCTTCTTCGTCCCCATCCAGCGCTGCATCTGCTGCTTCCCCTCCTCCACTCTGCCTCCGTGCAGCGGCAGCGCGGCACCCCGTCGAGGGTGCCCCCTGGCGTGGCGGCCCTGGCGCGGGAGGGCCCCGGCATGGCGGCGGTGCGGATGCAGTATCGTGTGGATCCTGCTTGGTCTCGGACTCCGTTTGCGTACGTGCATCCGCCAAACCCATTTTGCTCCTCTCCTGCTCCCTTGTTGTTCGCTCTCAATCTTTCTCCTGGTCTTCCTTCTCCATAGATGGCCAGATCTACAGCACTGCGGAGGAGAGCGGTAACTACGGCACCGTGGGGCACTGTGGGGAAGCCGGCACGTCTCCTCCGATGCGGCATGAACTGGTGTCACGGTGATGTGGAGACGGCTCCAGCGACTCCATGGCCAGAACTGGTGTCTCGGTGGCCAGATGCGTCCGTTCCATACTCCGGGGGCGCGATGGCTTCATGATCAAGTTCATTTTCGTCCAGGCGGATTCCAGGTGAGTGTTGGTGCCTTCCATCCTTGCTCCTCTTTCTTCTACCTCGGGTCTATCTTTTTTGCGGGCGAACGGCGGCGGAGGCGGCCGGCGTTGTGTGGGTAGACCGGTTGGGATCTCTTTTATGGGGCGGCGGCGCAGGGTCCGTGGGGCCAGTCACGTGGCGGCGGATTCTGGCCGCCGTGGCCCAGGAAGGCCGGCGCATTGGTGGCACAGGCGTCTGGAGTGAGGGAGCACGCAGGGACGCAGCCTCGCAGGAAAGCGGGCGGCGCAGGTGGGGCTCGCTATGTTGAGCAGATGGCTAGCTGTGTGCGTCGGCTGGCCGGTGGGCCGCATCTTAGCCTGGTTCTGCATTTGAGCTACTTCGATTCGATAAAAGAAGACAGACAGAAGTTGCGTTTTTCAGTACCTTTCAGGTGCTCCGTCAGTCTCAATGTTTGAATGCAGAAGTGGTTATCATTTGTAGCATGTTTTCGTTGAATAATTAGCAAAGCCGATGGATGGTCGACCATGCTCTTGCTGTTACTTTTCGGCCAGTATTTTGTCGATGGATCATTTGTATTTATATTTTTCTTCTGTGTTGTGACTGCATTTTTGAAGGTGCTGGTGAGCGGAAGGGACCTTCTCTAGCTGTGGCAGGGGGAGTGTGGGATGCAAGCTCTGGGTCAAGTATGTGCTCCCCCTTGTCTCTTTGTGAATAGGATGCCAATGCAGGAATGGATTTATGGATTTATTTTTAGGGATGTAAAATCATATATAAATTTGGTTTTGCCTTCCAGTATGAAACTGAATCTGACATTGGTATCTGAATTGAAAGCACAAATAATGTTTCCAGCCAGTCCTTTTTCGTTGTTAATTACAGTCCAGTCATTTGGTGATTATCACAAAAAGATGCAAATGGATAGCCAGTCTATAAAAGAACTTTCTGAGTATATGATGGACTATGTAGTTTTTGGCACTGAATCATCTGAGAATGCAAATAAAAAGAGTGCACGTCCTTATATTAATATTTGTAAAAACTGTACACATCCCTTGCTTCAAAATTTTGAGCTTACAGAGGCAAGCTATTTGAACACGTTGTTCTTTCAGGTAAACTGTTCTTTCACAGCATATTGCTGCATTTGAGTTTACAAGACTTTTTATTTGTAGTGTCGAGAGAAAATGCCAATGAACTTTTCAGTTTGGTACATTAGCATCTAAATCTTATACGGTAACTGTTGCCATGTTGGGCTGTGCCGATGAGAACAAACCAATTGTTCTAGGGTTCAGGATATAGCAGGGGCAAATGTATATGCTCATGTCTATGAAATCTTTTATCCGCAGCATTTTAATGTTTTGAAAAATAGATTTTTATTTGTGCCAAATAGATGTATCGGTGGATATCACTGCTTATTGCACTCCTTTTATATGCAGTTTTACTCAATGCTTGATTTTATAGAAGGTGTACATTAAGAGATTTGCTTTTGGATATCTTGAAATGTCATGCTTACATATTGTTTGCCTTTTTTTTTTTTTGCAATTTCAACCTTTTCTTGATAAACGATTTTTTTTTTCCTTATGTCGCCGATAGATGGTGCTTAAATATGGTTGGCATAATATATTCCAGTAACTAATATTTATAACAATAGATGGTGCTGAAATATGGTTGGCATAACATATTCCAGTAACTAATATTTATAACACATCTTTGTTTCCAGTTGGGTACTACTGTTTCCTTTCAAGTCAGGTTTTTGGAAGTGTAGTACAGATATAATATGTAGGTTGGATTTATACATACACAGAGATAACAACAAATCCAGTCCAACTGTAGCATTTATAACTGGTGGAGCTTGGGTCGTTGGTTAAGTGACAATTTCCTCACATACAACAATACATTACAGGCCACATATGGTGACTTCCTTGTTACTTATATTTAGTTACCAGGCATAGGGTGCTCTCCTTGGAAAGCGGCTAGCAGTGAAGAATCATAGTAGCTTGTGTTCAGTGGAATGACCATGTGAGATGTGGCCGGTGCTTACCGTCCTGCTGCTAATTAAACTGCATTTCGTTGCTTTATAATGAACTGACTGTTCTTTTGCGGTGTATAATATAGAGCGCTTTCAAGTTGCAGGAGGCAAAATAGTTACTTTTTGTCTTGAATTATAGTTCCGGTGCTTACCAATTTTTTTTTAAAGGGTTGGCAGTTGGCTCCTCTATTTGAACAAAGCATGCCAGATGACAGCCAAAAGAAATTCTTCATTCTTTGGAGTTTGGATTGTTTCTATAGCCCTTTGCTATCAGCCAGGGTCATGGCAGCTTCCACTGCCACACGGTGCGTGGCTCTTTGAGTAGTTCTGCCTCGCCAAATGCCAAGCTGTTGGACACTAGATGCATGGATGGTAATATGGTATGCATGTTTAATTTTCTATCATTACACTCCGTGTATATGCTAGCTCACCTAAGCTATAGTATATCCTCCAGTGTTTTCCTGGAAATTCACATATTACATGCAATTTGGCAGATTAGCAAAGAAAAAGGTGCATGAAGTGTAATGTAGCCTACAAGACTCATTCTTCCTTAATTTACAATTACTGAAAAATGATTTTTTCTATTCCAGGAGGCTTCCATATAACTTAAGGATAATCAATACTGCTTATTCACACCAGTATCGTATTACAGTCATCCTGCACTGATGTTTTTATATGTTTCTAAACTGAAAGTTTCAGGTTTGTTTGTCAACGATTATTGCCACTGTTCTGATGCCACATACATGCTCCATTTTTTTCCACAGGGAAGGCATCTGACTGATTGTGTTGTAGGCGAAGCTCTGTTGGATTACATTTATAACAAGAAAAAGAAAAGTTGCACTGTTGCTGAGGTTGGAGCATTTTTGTAGCTCACCATTTGTAACTGTGATCAATGAAAGGTAAGCACACAAAGACAGAAGCAGCCGTAGTTTTCTAAGTATGGATCCAATGAATGCTCCTGCTGCTCAAGGCTCCTCCCCCATGCTTTGCTTCATCCTAGCTAAGGGACTAATTTAATGTCCTATCAGTGGAATGATTCAGTCCTATGACCTTCCCGATTCTTATATCTTGAGGCCAATGACAATGGAAATTTTAGTGTTCTTAATGCCAGCTATAAATATTGTTTCAAAAATACCAACTATAAATGTAAATCATTTAAGATCTGCTTGACTGATTCCTTGTTTTCATAATTGCATTGCCATCAATATGAGTGTCCTTTGCTAACTTATCGTATATATCTATGTTGAGAAAAAGTCAGCCTCTGCCTACAAATTGTTTTTGACTGCCAACTAAACCTTTTTTTTTTCCCCAGGCTCATGCTTAGTCTACAATCACTAATAGAATCGGCTGGCGCCGACAACAGCTACCATAGTGGCCTGTTCGCTTGAGATTGTCGCAACAGTTCAAGTTACAGAAGGTAGCAGTCCAAGTGTGAACCAAGAGCATGCAAGTAGAAGAAACTACCCTTGTTGTGGCAGCACTATCATTCAGCTCATGAAGTTTCTCTCTATATATGTAGTTCTATGTAGCTTGCTTGGCACATCTATGTTTGTGCAACATTACTGTGTGATTTGGATTGGAGTGACATTTTGTTAGATGTAAAATATTAGTATTCAGAATTGACTGATTTTTCCAAAATGGTAAACGTGACATCAAGAACAACTAAAATCATTCAAACTCAATACTACATATATTCCATTGTTCTTATTATATTGATACATATTCCATCATTCTCTATACACTGATATTTACACAGGCAACTGTTACTGTGAACCAAAACAATAGCCAAAAAGTTGGAGTGGCCCTACATGTGCATGAGCGCATGCAAAATACTATGCGCTTATGGCCTCCTCTGTTAAGGTGAACAATGAATAATACCTGTAGGCTTCGGTTCTTTTACCCCAAGTGCTTCTATGCTTTTATCTGCTTACATTTGGTTCTTTTTTATAGAGTATATTAAACATAATAGTATTTGTGGTGCCAGCCCTGCGCGCAAGGGCGCGATAATCACTAGTTGGATCTAGGGCTAAGTTGAGGTTGAGCCAGTATGGAGGCGGACAAGGTGGATTTGAAAGCAGAGGCAGGCCCAATGGTCGTGTGGCGGTAGTTGTGGTGGTCGAGACTCGTGGGCTTCGATGTGAGAGGCAGCCTGGTCCAATTGTGAGCCGCCTGATCAACTCACGATGGTGTCTGTTTTACCTTCTGAATCGTCTCGAACACTTTACCAGCGCTCGTCCTCTAAGCCTTCAAGTCGCTGAGATTATCAAACATCTTCTGCAACATGTTTTCAATATCGGTGAACTGAGTTGCCATTGACTTGAACTCCATGGACATGCTTTCCAATGATTGCGTCGGGTCACGCTAAAACTTCGAGATCTCCGGCGACAGGATGAACAACGCGCGTGGACCTGAGGAATCCACGCAGAACTAAGCTGTGCTCGCCTTGCCGACCCAATCAACCACGACAAGGACCTATGGGCTCACCTGAACCATACCAAGAGGTGATGAACGGGGTTGCCAACCCCTTAGGATTACAATCGTGATCAAGGTAAGTGAAGAACGGATGGTAGTACTCAGAACCAAGCCCAGAACAGGAAAAATAGTATGGAAACAAAAAAATCATGGAAACAAAAAAATCTCCCTGGTAATCACCTTGCTCTTGATACCAATTTGTTATGATCCTACTAGCTAAGCATAGAATTGGGGATACAAATTGCTCTTGATGCCAATTTGTACTCTCTATCTCTCCTATGCATGTCTGCTTCCTATGTTAAGTTTAACACAAGGTTGTTGCGGTACTCCAAAATAACTGTGGACCGTTCATTTATTCTGATCCAACGGTCACGATCATCGGTTACCTCCTAGGAGGTAATAGTATTTATTGAATTTTTATTTTATAAAAATAGGGTAAATAAGAAAGGTTTAAAATATTAAAAATCTTTTTAAAGATTTGATTGTTAAGATTTGGTTGATGCATGCGAAAATCTTATTGATTTAGGCTATCATAGTACGTGTGCACGCATCAGATTGCGTTTCAGGGAGAAATCAGATTGACATGGGGAAGAAGAGGTGCGAGCGCACCTGACCGGCGGCTGCGCTGCGCGAGGAGGGTCGAGCACGAGATTGGGGGAAGCTGCATGCGGGATTTCACCTCCCGGTGGCTGCCGCGTGCGAGGAGTTCAGGATCCCGCGACGAGAATTTCCCCTCCGGGCTTGCTGCGGCATGCGAGGAGTTCGGGGAACCGGCATGCGGGATTTCCCCTCTCATGATTAGGGGGATGCGGGTGTTTTATTTTTTGTTTTTCTTAAATTTATTAATTTATTTAGTAATTAATTAAATTGTGAAAAATCAATGATCTGGATCGAGGTTTATACCCCTTTATAATACTGACAAAGGAAAAACAGAATCCTAAACTACTCATAATGCCTAAACCACACCAAATTTAAAACTAATTTGTCCTTAACGTGGTCGCCCTTCTTTCAAAACCGAAACAAATTCCATCAAAAGGGCATGAAAACCACTGATAGCCCAAGCAATCATCATTATAATAACCTAACCCATAATGCCTCTACAGAATACATGTTAGTCACAATAATATTTCATAATCATTAATTATCAGAACTTATTATAGACCTATGTGCTTGTCATTAATCGCAGAAACCTACTAAGGGCCTTCATGCTTTCATAGACATTGAAGCAAGCTACGTTGAACGCCTTCGGCGAATTCCTTACTCCCTCAATTCTGAATTATAAGATGTTTTCTCTTTTCTAAATATAAAGCTTTGCTATGAAGGTAGTAATATACTATGCCTTGGAATAAAGTGAATATTTTTATATCCCCACCAAAACTTGCAGCAAGCTCATTTTATTCCTATATATGTGTACATCATACACGAACGAGCATATCAAAATGAGTAAAATGATACAATGCATGTCTTCACGGAATATCACTCTATGTTTCAATTTATACTGTTTTAGCTTTTCTGAATAACGTACATTATATAGCTATGTACCAAGAAAAGCAAAAACAACATATAATTTGGGTAGTATATATATTTATCATCGAGGAATTACAATAAATATCAGCAATTTCCCCAGACAAATCCGATCTTTTCCGCGGCAACGTCATAGATCACCTCGATGTCCCGCTGCTGCGTGTTGCCGATGATGGTAAACGGCATCATGGAAGGTCTCGGCAAGAACGCGAGGCAGCCGGTGGCGGGCGCCGTGTCATCAGGGTATATCAAGATCCCGTTGGGGCTGACCTCCAACACGGAGCTGTCGTTGAACTTGAAAGAAATAGCCGGCATGAAGATTGCACTCTGGCCCGTGAAGTCGTAGCACGTGTCGAAGGGGTCGTACGCCGGCGCCGGCTTGTACTGCGTCATGGTGAACTTGAACCGGTCGCGGAGCGAAGTGTATGCCTCCGGTGGGAGGTAGGTGACGATGGTGCCAGAGTCGAGGATCGTGCCGTCTTTTGTGAACACCGTTGGTGGCACCGGCAAGATGAAGCCGCCAATGTCAATGGAGACGAGCTCCACGAAGTAGAAGGACGGCTGATCTTTCTTCTGTATCATCGCCGTGTACTGCACGTCCTCGTTGACCGGAGTGGTGGAGCCGATGGTAAGGTACCCCGGCGAGGTGTCGTCTGACGGCAGGCAGTAGGAGAAGGTGGCGCCAAACGTCGCGGCGGCTTGCGAGGGCAGCGACAGCTTGCCGCGACCGAGGCCGATCAGCCCATCAACGGCGCCGAAGTCACCGAGGTTTGTCTGGCCGCATCCGAAGGCGAACCCGTGGAGCGCCCGCGTGGAGGTGAGCGACAGCGTCTCGTGGGACAGGACCCCAGCGGTGGACGACCCATCGCCGTAGTCGACCTTGTAGAGGCAAGTGCCGTTGCTGCACGTCCCGCCGGCGGCCACACACTGCGGGTGGCCGCAGGGGACTGCGGAGTAGGTGGCGGACATTGTCGGGTCGAAGACTGGGTCGTGCTGCTTGTAGCAGTGCCCGGAACACGGTTGGCACTGGATCCACGACAGGTCGCTGCCGGTGTCGATGCTCAGCGTGTAACTCTTGCCCGGCGTGCCGAAGCCGACGGTGACGACGAACTCCAGCGTGTCGAGGGAGGTCCCGGTGTTGTCTGGGATCGTGACAGCCGGCGCCTCAGCTGGCGGCGCCACCGGAGCTGGACCGATGGGAATCAAGGGGAAAGGATCTGCCGATGGAGCTGGTGCGGCAGCTGATGATGAAACGGAGGACCTCCGGAGGAGGGTGCTCAGCCGCTTCATGTCGTGGTTGAGGACGTGGCGCGCAAATGTCCCGCCAGCGCCGCAACATTTCGGTGGAGGACCTGGCCATGGAAGCCCGCAGACAGCAGGGATTGGGAGCTTGTTGCCAGAAATTGTCACTGCGGGTCATTGGCATGCAGTCAATATGCATTGGAGTCAGCTACGTGTTAATAAGCATGAATATTATCGATGTACTCCCTCCATTCTAAAATTATAAGATGTTTGACTTTTTTGTCTTAAGTTTGACCATTCGTTTTATTTAAAAAATTTTACATAATATTATTTTTTTTTCGCGACTTGCTTTATTAATAGAAGTTCTTCAAAATAACTTAAATTTGGTCATATTTGCATAAATTTTTTGAATAAGACGAATGGTCAAACTTGAGGCTAAAAAAAGTCAAACATCTTATAATTTGGGATAGAGGGAGTATTTGTATATTGCAAGCTGGAAACCATGGTTGTGCACATTGAGTTCAAAATCTTTTATATGACGCTAAAGGGAATTGGGAAAAATAACTCCACATAACAAACAAAGATGCACTCATTCCCTCTCGTTTCCTTTATACATGGAACTCAACATATGACTTCACCCTGTTTGTCATAGCTTAGCTTTACTATTAGAGTTGTTTTATTTTTTGAAAAATAATTTTACGAGCAGATTTTTTTGGTAAAGTTGAGTTGTTTTCAAAAGATTTAGCAAAATAGTTTCTTCAACAACTTTATGCACACATGAGAGAAGAAATGACGGTGAGAGGTGAAAGAGTACCTTTTTTAGCTAGACCTCTCTCCATTTGTCCGTGAGATCGTAAAAAAGAGCTTTACACATAAAGCTATTTTCAATAAGGCTATTTTTTTAAAAGAGGTTTTGGGAAAAAAAAACAGCATACAACGCCTTATGAAGTTGTTGGTGAACCTGTGTAAAACATGGCCATTGTAAACTGTCTTTTTTTAGACCCCATTTGGCACAGTTTTACCAATACCTTGATGAGCTACTGTGAGGTCTTTTTTTTTTTGCTAAACACCCTTTCTCAAAAAAACAACTTTATGGGTGAAGCTCCTTTTTTATGCTCTCATAAAGGAATGGAGAAATATCAAGTTAAAAAATAGTTTTTTTGAAAAGCTCTTTCTTTGTCTCCCTCTGTCAACCACGTATGAAGCTATTTTGTCAAACATTTATTCTAAAATAGTTCAGCTTCATTGAGAAAATTGCATGTGAAGTTGTTTTTTCAAAATTGAGGAAAAACTATAGGGAAAAAAGAATCCAAAATTGGATATGTTGGAGCTATCTTTTTCTGGATTTGTTGGGGCAATCTTTTTTTCCTCTGCAATCCCTTTTTTCATTACAAGAATATAGGGAGAAGAGATGTATTTTCTAAAGTTGTTGGATATGTTTTTTTTGTGATCAAAACTCTAGAGTTTCAATTTGTGAAATCACATAATATCCTTATGTTTCATAAACATTTCAAATTCTGATAATCTTACCACTAAAATTGAGTTAAATCTTATGAATTTGCATATTATTTACATCAGCAACCCACTGTTTATATTTCTCAGGCCATTTTTATTGTTTTAATATGGATTCTTTATTCTTTGTGTGATTGCACGGTAACTGGTTTCATAGCAACCTTATTAGCGGTATCTCAATATTCTAACCAAAATTTACCATATTTGACATGGGGAGAAAGGGCAAGGCATGCCCACTAAACATTCTAACCAAAATTTATCAATATGGATATATCATGTTGGCTAATTTTTAGTGTCCAGACATTTTCAAGAACAACGTCAGGTTACTTATTCAGACAATTTGTCATAGAATCTGTATTCAATATGTAATTATATATGGCAAGATTACTTGCAGTATAATTTAAATGTGTAAAGTTGGTTTTGCCTCTTAAAGTTGTCATTGAATTCAAAAAACTTTATTGACCCCTATTAACTTCAGAATAGAATAAATTACCCCGTACCATAGTTCAAAGTGATTTCGTTACTGTTTTGAATGTTTGATCTCCTAAATAATCTCAAATATAATCAACTAGAATGTTTATTTTAGACATCTTCAAGAACTAAAAATTTGGTACAAACTGTGTCTACAACCAAGGTCTTTGAAAAATTCATAATTTTGAATTTAATATTAGATAACAAAACATAAATATTAAGTCTCCAAATGATCTCAAATAAAAGGGTTCTCAACCTGTCAACCATAAAGTTCCATATTTTATTGGTGCCAATAACTTTGGTAGATAGACCATGTCAATATCTTAGGTCATTTATTTTTTTAAAAAAATAGAATTTGAAGCTTCTAATTTAAAAATCCAATAATTTAAATGGATATTTGTGCCCCTAAAATGTCTCAAATAATAGAGTTGTCCACTACGGTTTTGTAGATCGTATTGAGCTCTATAATTTCATGTAAAGTTTGTATTTCATCCAACTTAATATGAAAATGTTAAGATTTTCTTGATATTAAAGAAACAGAGACCACCCAACATATGTGTCTCACTACCGTGTCTAGGTAAAACCACCCTGGAAACCACATTGAAATGGCCAGGAAATATTTTATCTGATTTTGAAAGTTGAGGTGTAATTGTCCGATATTTGAGTGGGAGGATGATTTTTATATTTATAAGTTTTGTGGGGGGGGGTGTTAAATTAGACATTACTCTATATTTTAACACATGGCCAAAATGCTGGGTATTTCTTTTAAAAAATAGTTGATCCTTTTTTTTTACTTTTGGGCAGAATCAGAAGATGGTTTCGCTCTCGTTGAAGGTCGCTAAGAACAAGAACAGCTAGGCCCCTGTTTCAGCCCTATTGCTAAATATGAGTGTACAGTCAAAAAAACATTTCCAGCAAGGTCCCTTCTAGAGATATTAATTTTGGCATGGGAATCCAAAATCCTCTCGTGCACCCAATTCCTAGGGCTCACCCCCGGAGTCCATCCCATGGTTGTGGCAGTTTCTTCACCACCATCATAGGAACGGTGTATCGCTCCCTTGCACTCGCCCCCATCAGACCTCCCAGATGCTTGGGAGTAGTGATCCCAACCCTATGGGAGCCTCTCCCCTGTCGGCACGGCCTCCCCCGCAGCTCCGCCGACGCCACCCCTAGTCCGACAAGATCTCCACTCGGCACTGCCCAACCGGATTCCCTCGGTATCCAGGGCGTCCTGACTACCGCGACTTTCCCCAGCATGGTTGCTCCAGCGTCCGCAACACTCCCGACATCTGTGACTCCGCCGCGCGACTTCCTCGGCAGCAATGGTGACAAGCGAGCTAGCCGCGACTCCCTTGCCTCACTACTACATAAAACGTTTGTAGAGGCGGTGCCTTAGGCATTTGCACAATCGGGCACGATCCCACCGCCCGTACCTGAGGGCCAGTACAAATCGACAATGGTACGGGCGGTGTTTTGTGAACTGCCTGTGAAAAGCCTATTTTTCGCAGGCGGTTCACTTAGTGAACCGCCTGTGAAAATAATTTTCAGAAAATAACAAAAAAATTATAAATTGTGTTTTAAAAATAGAAAAAATATATTTTTTATGGGGGAAGGCGGCTCACTAAGTTAAGTTGCAAGTCGCGGCATTTTTCACGCAAAATTCACGTGCTACACACCGGACGGGATTCGAACCTGCAACCTCAGCCTCACGCTTACCCTCCGCTAACCACTCCACCCATATGTCACTTGTGTCATATTGTGATACTATTTGGTTTTATTCCAATCTCAGCCAATACTAAACTGACTGTTTGAGTCCTTAAATGAATTCAAATGAAAAAGTTTAGAACTACAAAGTTTTATAACCTTTCGAGATCTACAACTTTGGTGTTGTAAGTTTTTTCATCCGAGGTCATTTATAAAAATTTGAATTTCAAATTTGAGGAATTCAAATGCAATTTTGGGAGCCTAAATGATTTCAAAAAAAATTTGTAAACTACAAACGTTCATAACTTTTTGAGATCTATAACTTTTATTTTGGTCAAAATTCCATCCCAGGTCGTTTAAAAAATTCAAAATAATAAATTTAAAATTATTTGTACAGGCGGATGTCTTAGAGAACCGCCTGTACAAATCGATTTGCACAGGCAGATCTCTAAGACATCCGCCTGTACAAATGCGTCGATTTGTACAGACGGTTGTCTAAGACATCCGCCAGACAAATATCGATTTGTACAGGCGGATGTCTAGAGATCCGCCTGCATAAAAATGTGTTAATACAGTAGATGTCTTAGAGATCCGCCTGTACAAATCGATTTGTCTGACGGTTCTCTTTACGGGCCCACAGATTTCTTTGTACAGGACGTCAAGAAAATTGGAGCCGCCTGTAAAAAAAAACCGTAGTGTCGAGAAAAATGATTTTTCTACTAGTGCCTGATTCCTAGTGGTTGTAACAAGGCCGCACTTCTTCTTTGTCTGAATTAGTCTACGACACATGGGTCCCAGATGTCATTCTCTACTATAATGACTTTGAGGGCTCTGCTTTGAAAGCTGTTATTAGAGTGCTATTCATAAAACTAGCCCTCTAAAAATGGGGGAAAACACGCAAATAGAATAAGAGTTCTGTTTTGGCGTCTACCGCTGGAGCTCTACGTGTGGACCGGACCTTTTGGGCTGATGTGTAGCACTAATATAGCATGCTACTGTGGTGCAAGCTTTAAGTTGGTCATACAACGAATTTTCGGGCGCAATGCGTGATTAGAGGTTAAATTACTAACATCATAATACGATATACCTGTCTTCTTCAGAGGAGGGCAGTCGACATGAGCTCTGGAGCTGGACCTGAGCAGTTTGTCCATGCTGACGGAGTGGTATCGCCGCTTGGCCACTGCACAGGTGCCGCAGAGAAGGCAGCAGAGCACGAGCAAGCGCACCAGCGACCGTTGCGAGGCCATTGCGTGCAGCTCTGTGTGCAGCAGCGATGGATAATGCTCCGTGGAGCTGACGGAGGACTCGTGATGTGGTCAATAAATAGCCGCGCTGCGCGCTGTCAAGGCTAACACTTTGGAGTGGCCGAAGGAGCAATCAACTTTGGCTGAGGAAACTAAGATATTTGTGATGTGTGTGTGGCCAGCGCCCGGACGGCAACCAGGAGATCACCATGAATCCACGATGTGATCGATGCAAGGTTGGGGTTTCTTTTCTCGACGACATAAATGGATTTTCATTGATGTATATAAATATATAATTAAATATAATTACATGTTACCATAAGTTTCAATATATAGAAATAGGTTTTAATTTGAATTTTAAAAAAAAAGGCATGAAAACTTTCCACCGGGCGGTTTTATAATTGAGAACCACCCACTAGCGGTTGGCTAACTCAACCGCAAGTAGAAATCACATTTTCACGGTGGTGGTTCTCACTTAACCGTGAGTGGAAATGTGCCATTTCTATCGGCCTTTTCCACTGGCGGCGGTGAGAACCACCAATGGTGAGGTGTTTACCACTATCAGTAAGAGGTTTTGTGTACTAGTGACCGTCTCCTACAAATTATTGATTTGTTCGGATGGTTTCCTAGTCGCTTCTACAACATCGATTTTAAGAAGTGACTGGTTATACGAGCTGACCCAACAAATGGTTTTTAGGGACGGCTCGAAACTCTAGCTGCCTCTACAAATTCTATCTACAAATTCTATTTAGAGTAAAATGCATGAATAGTCCATTAACTTGTAACGCTGTGTCGATTTGGTCCATCAGGTTTGAAAATGCATTTTTAGGTCTAGAACCTTGATTTGTGGTGCATCAATAGTCCAGATGACGTCATCAAAGTTTTTTGTCGTTCAGAAGTCGCGCCGTGGCAGCCGAGGTGGCCCAGACAAGTCGCGCGGCACTTGTGCCTGCGCTTGGAGGCGGTCTTTTCGCCAAAAAAAAACCCCTGAATCATGCAATACAGTAGTAGACACGTGCGTTCATGCATGCAGTGCAGCACTTGCGATCATCAGCTAGCTTAGCTTAGTTAGGTGAGCCGGCACGCCGCCGGCTTCCACGCAGAGACGGAGTAGAGCGGCTTGCGGTGCCAGCAGAAGAAGAAGGCCTCGCCATGGGTGTCGTGGGCCACCTGGTACGCGTAGTCCCCGCCCGGGCGCCAGCCGCTGCCCCATCCGCAGCTCTGCGGCGGCTTCCGTGCCTCCATCATCCCCGTAAGCTGAGCCCGCACGCGCTCCATCCCGGCGGCCTCCATCCTGCTCGCCCACTGCGCCGGCCGCTTCGCGCCTCCATCCCGGTTCGCTGCGCCGCCAACGCGCTCGAGCGTCGAACAGCGGCGCGTAGTAGTTGGCGCCTCCTCGAACCGCTCCGGGAACGTCGCCGCGTTGTGGTTCGCCCAGCTCCACCACCACCATGATCTTCGGCGACGGCGCACGCGTACAAGCGCAGGAAGCTCCCAGCCGGCGCCGCCGCCCTTCCGCCCTCTGCTGGCGATGGTGCTGGTGCGCCGGGCGCCCGAGACGACGACGCGGCGATGGCGAGATGGAGAGCACCGCCGACGATGAGTCCGGGCTCAGCTGCAGCTGCGTGTTGAGCTCCTGCTCCAGCAGCTCGCCGAAGCTGCTGGGGCTGGACCGCGATGATCTGCATGGGGGTCGGGGAAGCTGCTGCTGGGACGTGGCCCCCGCCCCTGCCACCGGGCGGTGTCGTCGGCTGCCCGGGGGCGGTGCGGCTGCGCCACGGCGCTGACAGCCAGCGCCTCGCCGGACCGCACGCGGAGGACGTTCGAGAGAGAGAGAGAGAGACAGAGGAGAGTGAGCGAGAGAGGAGGACCTATCCGGGGCCTTTTTGCGAATATACCGCGTCCCAACAGCATCACGTGCGCCGCCCATGAGCTCCTCGCCGCCTACTTTGCCACGGGCGCGACTTCCGAGCGACAAAAAACTTTGATGACGTCATCCGGACTATTGATGCACCACAAATCAAGGTTATGGACCTAAAAATGCATTTTCAAACTTTGATGACGTCATCTGGACTATTGATGCACCACAAATCAAGGTTATGGACCCAAAAATGCATTTTCAAACCTGATGGACCAAATCGACACAGCGTTACAAGTTAATGAACTATTCATGCATTTTACTCTTCTATTTATAAGGGGTGGTTCAATCCATAACTGCTCTAACAGTCTGTTTTTCTGGAAAAAATAATTTAATTTGAAAATTCAAATGTGACTAATAACATGTATACATATATAATTCACAAGGCCATTATATCAAAAGCTAATTCACAAAAAGACATACATATACATATATAATTCACAAGAACATTATATCTGATAACATTACAAGAACATATATAATTCATCATATATACACAAATAATTCACAAGTCCGATGACATTACCAATGTCATACTCCATGCACATTGTTATCAACGGCCTAAGCTTAGCCTTTTTCACTCACGAAGATGTTGAGGATGCCATCCTAATAAAGTCGTACACTGTGTCATGTTAGCCTCTTGACGTATATAATCTGGTCCATATGAAGCTACAGAGGTCATCAGCGAGCTCCAAAAGGTTGTCTTCTTCGTGTGTTGTAGCTCTCATTCGTTTCTCTTCTTGCCACTACAAGAAAAACAAGCTTAAGTTTAGTATGGCATAACATATACATGCGTTTTGTGCCAAGTTTTTACACAACTGGTGAAAAGGTTCAACTTACCAAGTTTAGGTTTAGTATTTCACAAGAACATTCTACTTTTTTATCCTGAGTAAAACTTGTAGCAAGCTCATTTTATTCCTATATGTAGATCATACAAGGAAGAGCATATCAAAATGACTCGTCTCCACTGAACACTGCTCTCCGATACAGTTGGTAGACTGTTTTGGCTTTTCGGGATAATGAAACCTATATCTAGGCGCAAAATAGCAAAACCACGTACTAGAAAACCAAAGACAACCTAAACCAAAAACAACCTACAGTTTGTGTGGTACATATTTATCATCGAGGAATTTCTAATATTAAATAATCAGCAACTGCC
Source organism: Chrysopogon serrulatus (assembly GCA_015844335.1). Lineage (NCBI taxonomy): Eukaryota > Viridiplantae > Streptophyta > Magnoliopsida > Poales > Poaceae > Chrysopogon > Chrysopogon serrulatus. Next base: position 320,527 of record JADLZL010002502.1, read on the forward strand.
CCAGACAAATCCAATCTTCTCCGCGGCAACGTCGTAGATCACCTCGGTGTCCAGCTGCTGCGTGTTGCCGATGATGGTGAACGGCATCATCGAAGGTCTCGGCAAGAACGCGAGGCAGCCGATGGCGGGCGCCGTGTCATCAGGGTATATCAAGTTGCCCAAGGGGCTGACATCCAGCTTGGAGCTGTCGTTGAACTTAAAAGAAATAGCCGGCATGAAGATTGCATAGTGGCCCGAGAAGTCGTAGCACGTGTCGAAGGGCTCGTACGCCGGCGCCGGCTTGTACTGCGTCATGGTGAACTTGAACCGGTCGCGGAGCGAAGTGTACGCCTCCGGTGGGAGGTAGGTGACGCTGGTGCCGGAGTCGAGGAGCGTGCCGTCTCTTGTGAACAACGTTGGTGGCACTGGCAAGATGAAGCCGCCGATGTCGATAGAGACGAGCTCCACAAAGTACAAGGATGGGTGATCTTTCTTCTGTATCATCTCCGTGTACTGCACCTGTCTGAAGGGCTTCGGACTGGTGGAGCCGATGTTAAGGTACCCATGCGCGGTGTTGGATCCCGGCAGGCAGTAGGAGAAGATGGCACCGAACGTTGCGGCAGCTTGCGAGGGCAGCGACAGCTTGCCGCGGCCGAGGCCGATCATCCCATCAACGGCGCCGAAGTGACCGAGACTTGTCTGGCTGCATCCGAACGCGAACCCGGGGATCGCCCGCGTGGAGGTGAGCGACAGTGTCTCATGGGACAGGACCCCAGCGGTGGACGAGCTATAGCCGTAGTCGACCTTGTAGAGGCATGTGCCGTTGCTGCTGCACTTGCCGCCGGCGGCCACGCACTGCGGGTGGCCGCAGGGGAGTGCCGAGTAGGTGGCGGACTTGGTCGGGTCGAAGACAGGGTCATGCTGCTGGTAGCAGTGCCCGGAGCACGGTAGGCACTGGATCCACGACACGTCGCTGCCGGTGTCGAAGCTCAGCGTGTAGTTCTGGGCCGGCGTGCCGAAACCGACGGTGACGATGAACTCCAGCGTGTCGAGGGACGCCCCGGTGCTGTCCGGGATTGACACGGCCGGCGCCTCAGCTGGCGGCGCCACTGGAGCTGGACCGATCGGAATCCAGGGGATGGGGTGGTTTGCCGATGGAGCTGGTGCGGCAGCTGATGAGACGGAGGACCTTTGGAGGAGGGTGCTCAGCCGGTTCAAGTCGTGGTTGATGACGTGGCGTGCAAATGTCCCGCCAGCGCCGCAACATTTCGGTGGAGGGCCTGGTAGCCCACAAACTGCAGGGATTGGGATCTTGTTGCCAGAAGTTGTCACTGCGGGTTATTGGCATGCCGTAAACGGAGTCAGATACGTGTTAGGCGTGAAAGAATGGCTGTACACATTGAGCTGAAAATTGGTTCTAGACGACCAGCGAATTGCTTTCTTTTTGAAAAAAAGAAAACAATAGGATGCATTATCCAGGTGTCTATTAGCATTTACCAGTGTAAGTAGCTATCGCATCCAAACGATCAGTGAACTACTCCGTCTCTAAAAACAATAGTCACTATAAAATATGTACAGGTTAAATTTGTTAACTTTGACTAGATTAATAAAAAAAATGCAACATTTGTATCTGTAAATGAGTTTATTATGAAAGTATATTCAAAGATCTATCTAATGGTCCTAATTATCCTATAAATATTAATATTTTGTTATATATATATTTGGTCAAATTAAGTATTTCAGATCTTTTTTAGAAGATTGCTGATTTTTTTAAAGCCAGAATGGCTCTTTTAGGGAAAGAGGGAGTATTCATTTGTCTGACCCTATGACCCATGTGTTGAACTGATGATTTTTTTAATAAGATGTTCCTCTTCCTAGAGGATGAACCCACAATGCAATATTCCTCCTTATTGTCTAAAAATTTTGACTAATAATGTTTACTTAACTCTACATAATAAAGAAGTCCTCTGATTTCCTTTATACATGGAACTCATGTACAACTTAGGTTACATTTGGCACATCTTAGCTTCACTATTAGAACTATTTTCTTTAGAAAACAACTTCAAGAGCAAATTTCTCAATGAAGTTCTGCTATATAAAAAAAGTTCAGCAAAATAGCTTAATCAACAGCTTAGTTCATGGATGAGAGAGAAATAAAGAGAGCACTATGAAAAGCTATTTTTTTCAACTTGAACACTCTCCATTCCTCTCTAATAGCATAAAGAAAAGAGCTTCACCAATAAAGCTATCTTGAAGAAGGTTATTTTAAAAAAGGGGTGTTTGACCAAAAAAACAGTTACAACAACTCATCATGTTGTACAAAAGATGTCCTTAGTAAGAAATATGGGAGAATTAGGTGTATGACCTTGGAAAAGATCTTCTTGGGTATTTGGCCCTTTTTTGTTGAATTTAGCTCCGTGGCCTCAAATCAAAATTTAATTAGCTCTATAGCTTTTTGTCAGTTTTTGGACAGCTAACGGTGTTAAGTCTATGGTTAAAAGGCTGTTTTACCCCTAGTGAAAAAATAGAGTTTTATTTGTTTATTGAATATTTTGAGTACATGTACATATAGAACCACATATATTCACCAATGCATAGTTTCAGTCTCACATATATTCACAAATATGTAGTATATGTACTCAAAGTATCCAATAAACAAAGAAAACTCTATTTTTTCATCATGGGTAAAATGGTCTTTTAACCACAGACTTAACACCATTAGCTGCCCAAAACTGATAGAAAGCCATAGAGCTAATTAAATTTTGATTTGAGGCCATAAAGCTAAATTCGATAAAAAATGGCCAACTATCTAAGAAGACTTTTTTGTAGGGCCATACAGCTAATTCTTCTAAGAAATATCTTTTTGGTTCTTCCCTCTGCCCACCTTTCTCTTAGGCCTTGTTTAGCACAGTTTCACCAACAACGTCATGAGCTATTTTTTTTCTAAACACCACTTTCAAAACAATTTCATGAAGCTATTTTTTCTGCTCTCGTGAAGAAATGGAAAGGGGTCAAACTGAAAAGTAGATTTTCACAGCTCTCTTCCTCCTTTCCTTCTATCAGCCATGCATGAAGTTGTTTTGTCAAAAAAAAAAATAGCTACAGTTGTTCTTTTTTTCTTTGAGGGATTGCAGGTGGAGTTTTCTCAACTGAGGAAAAACTTTAGGGAAAAAAAAAAAATTTGAATGTGGTTTGTTGGAGCTATCTTTTCCTTTGCAATCCTTTTTATTATAAGAATATAGGGACACGGGATCTATTTTCTAAATTTGTTGGATATGTTTTTGTATTCAAAACTCCATATTTTCTATTTGTGAAATCAACATCACATTCAAACATGCATACATTACATAAACATGTATAATTTATTTATGAGAATCTGACAAATAAAATTGAGTTTAATCTTATTAATTTGCATAATTTTTACTTCAGCAACTCACTGTAACATTTCTTAAGAGTTTTTTTAACAGTCCATTTTTAGTATTTTAATATGGATTCTTTCTTCTTTGCGTGATTGCGTGGTAACTGTTTTCATAGTAACTTTATTAGCAGTATCTCAACATTCTAACCAAAATTGTTTGGCATGGGGACAAAGGTCAGGGCATGCCCACTTAACACTAGCCAAAATTGATCAATGTGAAGATATCATGTCAAGTTGTTTATTCCAATAATTTGTCATAAAATCATCAGGTTACTTATCAGGATAATTTTTCATAAAATCCATTCTCAATATGTAACAATTATGTATGGCAAGATTGCTTGCGATATATATCACGTCAACTCAGTTTTGCCTCTTAAAGTTGTCATTGATTTAAAAAAAAACATTATACCCCATTTAACTTCAAAATATAATAAATTTCCCTGTCGTTGGTGATTTTGACTCATGTGGCAGGTAGATCTCACATGTCGTCATTTTTTGGTGTGCCATATTATTTTAAATGTTTGATCACCTAAATGATACTTCCTCCATGTGAAAAAGAAAGTTTTAGGTGTTCGTGTCATAAGTTTGACTTGATTAATAGAAAATACATAAATTTGTTTAAAAAACTAGTTTCAAACATCTTTCCGATGATATTAATTATGCTACTAATCAATGATATTTATTATTCATAAAAATTGCTGGCAGTTGTTTGTTAGGAAGCGACAATGACCTTCATGGGACAAATAAAAAACAACTAGAAATTTATTTTAGATGTCTTCAAAATTTGGTATAAAGTGTATCTCCAACCGAGGTCGTTTGAGAAATTTATAATTTTGAATTTACTATTAAATAACTTAAAACAAATATTTACATCTGCAACAAATAAAAGGGTTCTCAACCATAAAGTTATAGATCATATCAGTACCAATAACTTTGGTATATAGACCATATACATATCTAACGTCATTTAAAAATTTAAAACAATTAGAATTTAAAATTTTAAATTTCAAAATCTAATAACTTACATGGATATCTGTGCCTCTAAAAAAAAATCTCAAAAGGATATCTGTGCCTCTAAAAATCTCAAAAAACAGAGTTGTCCACTACAGTGTTCTAGATTGCATTCAGCTCTACAGTTTCATACAAAATTTGTATTTCATCCAACTTAATATCAAAATGTTAAGAAACCACATTGAAATGGCCTGGGAATATATTTATTTGATTTTGAAAGTTGAGGTGTAACTTGTCAGATATTTGAGTGGGAGGATATTTTTATATTAAGAAGTTTAGGGGTCACTAGTAAAACAATATACTCATGAATTTGCCATTACAAAATGATGACTATTTTCCAAAAAATAAATAGACAGATATTTTTATTTTTGAGCAAAATCAATAGATGGTCTCACTCCCAGTGAGGCTCCCTAAGAGCAACTCTAGTAAAACCCTTATTTAAACCCGCATAGTTAAATATGAGTCCCCAACTAAAAAACGCAGCTCTAGCATACCCCTACTAAAGATCCCAATTTAAGGTTGGCACCTAAAAACCTGCCCACAGACCCCATTCCTAGGGGCTCACCCCCCGGCCCCATCCCTTGGTTGCAGCAACTTCTTCACCATGATTGTAGGAACAATGTATCTCTCTCGCTTGCACTCCCCCCCCATCCCACCTCGCGAGCGCCCGGTGTAGCGGTCCTAGCCTTATGGAAGCCTCTCTCCGGCACGCCCCCCCCCTTGGCGCCCCCGGCACAGCACCCCCCTAGTAGCCTGATGAGATCACCTCCCCACGTAGCCCCTACTGAAGCTACGTGTGGAGACATGGTGGTTGCAGCTTCCCTAGCCCGATTCCCCAAGCGCCTGTGGCCTCTTAGTTTCCGTCACTTCATTGCCCAGCTTTGTCAGTAGCTGTGGCGACTAGCAAGCCAGTCGTGACTCCTGTGCCAGATTTCCTGTGCGGTTGTGCGTTCCCATTGAGCGCTAACTTTTTAGTGTTGTTCGTGACATGTGACTGCGCGCTCTCTCCCGTAGCATGGTTAGTCTATGACACATGGGTCCTAAATATCTTTCTCTACTAGAATGACCTTGAAAGCTCTATTTTGATAACTATTATTGGAGTGCAGTCTAAAAAAATAGGGTCCTCTAAAAATGAGAGAAGCACCTAAATGAAAAGTAGGGCCCTTTTTTAGCGTCGAGCTGCTCTAATCGGACTGGAATAGCCATTTGAGCCTCCGATGAAATCATATAAAGTCCACCTTTTGGCCTGATGGGTAGCATACGTAGCACTAACAACTAACCTGCTGCTACCGTGCTGCAAGCTTTATTAAGTTGGTCATACAACGAAATTTTCAGCCGCAAAGCGTGATTTGAGGTTAAATTATTAACATCATAACACGATATACCTGACTTCTTCAGGGGAGGGCAGTCGACGTGAGCCTTGGAGCTGGACCTGAGCAGTTGGTCCATGCTGATGGAGTAGTATCGCCACTTTGCCGATGCACAGGCAGCGCAAAGAAGGCAGAGCACGAGCAGGCGCAGCAGCGACTGTTGCGAGGCCATTGCGTGCATCTCTGTATGACTCTGTGCCGCAGCGATGGATAATGCTCCGTGGAGCTGACGGAGGAACTCGTGATGTGCTCATTAAATAGCTGCGCTGTGTGTGTTGCTGAACGAACAATCAACTTTAGCTGAGGAAACTAAGATATGTGCTGTGTGTGTTGCCAGCTAGATGGACATATATCTGCCCGTCGCTCGGACGGCAATCAGAGAAGGCCACCACGATCCACGATGCAATCGATGCAAAGGTTGGGGTTTCTTTTCTCGACTGGGTGAATGCTGGCGCAATGATGGGCGGATGACGTTGGCGCATTCCTATAGTCACCCTAACTCAGATCAACTTAATTCAACATCAAGAAAGGGACTTACAAAAATTTATAATATCAAATATGTATATTATGAAAATATAATTAATAATATAAAGAATTCATTATACTTATTTGGTATCATAAATGTTATTATTTTATTATATAAATTTAGTTAAACTTGAGATGCTTTGATGACTCTCTAAGATTTTTAGAATGACTTATAATTTGGAATGGAGGGAGTATATTATGAAAGTATTTTTTATAGTAGTAAATCAAAAAAAAACATAAATCTTATGTCATGAGCCTATATATTGCGAACTAGTGGAGTGAATAAAAAAAAGTAAGAATAACAAATACAAATATTTGACTTAGGGCAAAGTTAAGATGACAATAAAAACAAATGGAGTGAAATCTATTAATCACATGGACGAGAACGTCTGGTTATAGCGAACTAAAAATATATAGACGATGCATTCTCTCTTAATTTATTCTAACATAGTATTACAGCACGGAGGGCAGAAAGTTGGAAATTAAACAGGCTCAGCCAAACCTTATAAGACTCTGGTTAAGCTCCCTTTCAACATATCAAGAGTACAGAAATTAAGATAAGAAAACTTCAAGGCTCTCCCGTTGAGAACGGCAGAAAAGCATAATACTCCTTGGGCGAACCCAAGCTTTCCCCGCCAGCATGCAGCAATACCTAGCAGAGTCCTTGGGCGAACCCAAGCTTTCCTCCCTGCAAATCATAGATCATCTCCACCGACTGCTGCGCTAGGTTGCCGATGATAGAGGCAGGGAATGTGTCCCTTGGATCTGACGCCCCGAACGCGAGGCACGCGACGGAGAAGCGGTTTGCCGGGTTGGTGAAGTACAACATCTGGTCAAGCAGGACCTCCAGGCTCGACCCACCGGCAAACTCGAGCGTGATGATCGGCACGAAGACGGTCACGTTCAGCTGGTCCAGCCCCGTGAAGTTGTAGCACGTGTCCAGGACGTCGTTCAACGGCAGCGCCGTGGGGTACGCGGCCATCTGCCGCCGGAACTCATCGTGGAGCACGGCGTACACGGACGGGACGAAGTAGCTGAACGTTGACAACGTGTCCAGCAAGGTGAAATTGCTGATCGGGGCTTCCGGAGGGATCTGGAGGTCCACATCGCCGACCTTTATCCCGACTAGCTCCACAAAGTAGAAGACCGTGTCCTTGCTGTCCACCAGTGGCGCGTACTGCACGTCCCGCCGGCCGGAGTACTTGGAACGGGAGGGGCTGATGGAGAGGAAGCCCTGGGAACTCAGGTTCGACGGAAGGCAGTAGGAGAAGGCGATGGTGGCGTCGTCGCCGCCGTTGCCAGGTGGAGAAGACGGCGACGACACTACTAGAGACGCCAGCGAGCGGTTGTTCCTGCTGAGGTCGATCAATCCAACCGCCCCGAAATCGAGGTCTGCAGGCTCCACGAACTGCATGCACCCGAAGGTGAAGCCATCCACCATGGCCGACGGCGAGAGCGTGAGCGTGTCCTTGACGAAGGTGCCGTTAGCCGCGGTGATTGACTCGTTGCCGATCCTAAATGGGCACGTCTCTTGGGAGCAAGACTCCGCCGCGCACTCTGGTGAGCCGCAGGGTATATGGGCGAAGGACGATGAGAGCGACGGATCAAACGCCTGGTTGCATGGGCTGTCCCCTGCCTTGCACGGTTTGCACTGGAGGAACGAGACGCCAGCGGCGGTATCGAAGCCCACGGCAAACTGCTGCGCCGGCGTGCCGTAGCCGACGACGACATTGTAGAACAACGTTCCGGGCAACGACCCGGGAAGCTTGCCGTCGTCTTGCCAGCAACAATGGGAGTCGAGTCTGAAGTCGACGCCGCACTGGAGCGGGTGCCAGTCTCATAGAGGGACTGAAGGCGGAGCCCATCGGCGTGCAGTATGTCGTGCACCGACGGCATCTCTTTCCGTGCGCCACTGAGATGCGAGCAGGGGCTCAGAGGGTGCACCAGTGGAAACATGTTGTCATCGACGGGTCCTGAAAAATATCGACCACAGAGTTTGTAACTAAGTTTTTCGCTGTGCATGGATGTGGAGAGATATCAGAGAGTTCATTTAGCATGGGACCCGGCCTGCTTCTCAGTCTTATATAAGGAAAATTTCCCAAAATGTAAAAGCATGTATTGAGGTGAAAAAAACTGGATAGTACGTAGTACCAGTCTCATAAAAAAATTCTAATTTCGTCTTAAGTCAAATCATCTCATGTTTGAACAATTTTATACAAATGATCTTAATGTTATGGCATCAAATAAATATCATTACATAATACTCACTCCGTTCTAAAAAAGGATGACATTTTTTGTGTTCGTGCCACAAGTTTGACTTGATTTACAGAAAATATGTACAATATTTATATCTCCAAATAAATTTGTTAAAAAACTAGATTTAAAGATTTTTTCGATAATACTAATTATGATACTAATTAATAATATTTATTATTTATAAAATTACCGGCAGCCGTTTCTCTGGAAGCGAGAACGACATCCTTTTTGGGATGGAGAGAGTACATATTAGTCGAGTATATGCTTTTATAGGACACCTATTTGTAGTCTTAAATTTCTTAACATTTTTTTATAAAGTTAGTCAAAACATAAGATAAGTTTCACGACTTAGATTAAAATCTAGAAATGTAATCTCTATGAGACGAAGCTAGTACAAACACTGCAAGTTTACTGTGTCCGTCATTATTAGTTCCAAATTGTTATATGATGTTTTGGCTTTTTAATATACAGTTTTTGTCATAGATATAGATATACACTATGTCTAACGACATAATAAAAACAATGTATTTAGAAACAAAGCTAAAATCATGGTCAAGTTCATTAAAATAAAATTTGACACATTTCCCCTATACAAATTGTGTAGTCCTATTAAAAACACTGGCTACGTACTATTCCAACACCAATAAATTGTTCTAATTATGCAAAAAGTTTTGGGAAGAATTTTTTAAAAAACTAAGAATAAAATAATACCGGAAAGGAAGGCTGAGCAGTCTGGCACCGCCAGTGATGATGACGGAGTCTTTTGAGGCCGAGGTTCAACGGAAGATGGATGGAGGCGGACATGGCTTCTCCCATGAGTGTGTTCCGAGAAACCAAAATAAGGAAGAAGGAAGGAAATTAGTAAAGAAGAAATGTGTGAGGCCATCGAGATCGTTGTTAGATAGGGAGCGATGATGTGCTGCTGCTCTATCTGGTCATCATACTAAATCATAATCTGATCACTGTTATATAGATGTGATATTACTATGCAAGTACTGCAACTCGTAATACTAAGCTAACTGTATTCTCCTGTATCATCCATGCGTCCAAAGAATGAATGTTTCAACCTGACTTCATGCTACATTGATACATCGATGTGGTTTTGTACTTTCTGCTTCGAGACATCAGGGCTCCGACATAGATATAATGCATTGAGATTGACGTCCAGCTGGCAGCTGTGATTAAAAACTATAGCCTCACGAGCTGTTACGGATGAGGGCTATTATGGGATTAACTAGGCCTTATGCTTTGTCAAGAGCTTAAGAGATTGAGGGGGATTACAATTGTTTCTTTATAATTTATTATTTTTCCTGAAATGTTACATAGCCCCTGTATTTATAGTTCTAGGAGACTTAGCCCCTAAGCAATCTAAACCTATCTAGGGTTCGGTGGCAGCAGCGGCGGCGCGCTACAATACCGCAGGTACTGTTCACCCGCGGTGCTACAGTAACATGGGCTTGGGCCCTGCAACCTATAGTCCATTAGGCATATGACACGGTGGCAGCTTGCTGGCTGCCCATGACATCTCCCCCGCCCTCGGAGACCCGGCCAGCTCGTCCTCGACCTGGATAGTTGCCGCAGACTATGTCGTCCGGAATCCCATGGAAAAGACCCAACAGCTAGCTTCACGAATCATGAGGGCACGCAAATCGGAGGATGACAAAGCAGATGGAGTGGTCGACGCGGAGGTGGCTGGAGTGGTCGGCACGATGGAAGGGGTGGTCGGCACGACGAAGGTGGTTGGCGCGATGACGTGGGCATTCGGCGGCGGTGGCAGGAGGAGATGGTGAGCGGGAGCGAGAAGGGCAGGTTGGATTGCTACACGAATCATCCTTGTCGCGTGCCTCACCAGAAATCCTCGCGCTGCCACCTGTAGCCGCACTGCAGCAAGGCGTTCACACCCGGACTTCTCCAGAGATTGCATCCGCCGGTGTCACAGGAATCCCCGTGCTGCTGCCTGAATGCGCACTGTCGCGAGGCGTTCACGGTGAAAGGATCAAGATGCCCAAGAGGGGGTGAATTGGGCTTTTCTAAATTTAATCGCAACGGTAAAAACCTAACGCTTAGCCCATTTCACCCCTAGTGCCTAAGTGTGTTCTCTATGACTCTAGGACACAAAAGTTATGCTCCCTAGGTTCTAAACCCTACTCTAGCATGGCAATTCTAGCAATGTAAATACAAGAAGTAAATGCGAGAATGTAAATGCTCAAAGTAAAGAGAGGAAGAGGAACGCGGCGATGTTTTTCCGAGGTATCGGAGAGTCGGCACTCTCCACTAGTTCTCGTTGGAGCACCCGTGCAAGGGTGTAGCTCCCCCTTGATCCGCGCAAGGATCAAGTGCTCTCTACGGGATGATTCTTCGTCACTCCGACACGGTGAATCCCCCAAAACCGCTCACAAGATGAGATGGGCCATCCACAATCACCACCGGATGATCACCATGCTCCCAATCGCCACCGAGCCGTCTAGGTGATGCCGATCACCAAGAGTAATAAGCAAGAACTCTCACTTGACCAAGACTAGCCTAATGAGATGAGTGGATGTACACTTGCTACTCTCTTTCCACTAATGAGGTCCTAAGCAATGGATTATCAAATCTCTTAACCTCACTAGGGCCCTTGCACTCTCAAGCACTCACAAGGTGTTCTTCAGCAGTAGGAATGAGCAAGAGACCTCAATTGAATGAGGTAAGGGAGTATATATACCCCCCACACAAACCCCCACACGAAGAGGTATTTCAGGCAGTTTTAAGGTCGACCGGACGCGTCCGTCGACGCGACCGGACGCGTTCGGTCGTCTGTTAACGGCTAACTGTACCTGCTGGACGTCACACTGACCGGACGCGTGTCAGAGTCCGGTGAGCACTGACCGGACGCGTCCGGTCCAATTTTACACGATTTTGACCTCTCTGGGTAGTGACCAGACGCCCTAGCTAGCCCCGTCCGGCGCTCGCGATCGGCGTCCGGTCAACTTGTGACAGAGATCGATGGCACCGGAGCGTCGGTCAATCGCCAGGGGCGTAGTCCGGTCACTCCCGGCACCTCACATACACCGGGCCGGGACAGCGTCCGGTCATGCATGTGCCAGCGTCCGGTCGAGCCAAAATGGCTCGAATGACTTCCGATTTCGCGACCTCTCACATGGCTTCGACTCTACTGATCTTTGGGCCAATTCTAGGGCTACCTAGGATTAGAATGAACAACTGTGCACCACACCTATCTCACTAGACTCACCTAGGTCAAGTTACCCGTTCAAACCCCTCTTAATAGTACGGCCAAAGGTAAAAACAAAGTCCTATCTACTCTAAGTGTCTCTCCAACGCCAAACGACACTTAGAACTAGCAGATCCTTAACCTTGTCGTCCATCCTTTAAAAAACCGAAAACGATCTCGATCGTCGGGGCATGAATACCATTGATCGCCCAATCAATCACCATTATCGTGACCTAACTCAAATTGTTTCTGCAAAACACACGTTAGTCACAATAATCTTACGTTGTCATTAATCACCGAAACCCACTAGGGGTCTAGATGCTTTCAATCTCCCCCTTTTTGGTGATTGATGACAACAACCTCGAGTATGAGAGTGAATTTGAGGTTTTCAATGCACTTGAATCGTATAAGCTATTTGACATTAAGAACAAAGGGATTAGATAAACTTATACGACTCAAGCCAACATGTACTCATTGGAATATTAATGAAATGCGAGTACAAAGTATAAGGCTCATTTATCGAAAGATAAGCGTGAAAGTATGGTAAATGAGCAACAACATGTGACAAGACATAACATATATATATATAGATCAAGTAGAGAGCACATGTCATACGCAAAGCACATGTCACACGATATATCACATAACCACGAAGCAACCAAAAGCATGTATCTCATGATGCACAAAGGTAAAGAAAGAATGCATGAGTATCACACACATCAAAAGAAATCAACTCCCCCTCACACGCTCCCCCTATCTCACATACTCGACTCTCTCTCTCCCTTTGGCGGCAAGCACCAAAACCTAAGGCTCCTGAGGAGGTGGGGCTGCAGACGAGTCGGGTCCGGACGAGTGTGCGGCCATCTCAAACTGCGTGTAGTCTGGGAAGGACTCTGAACTGTCATTTGGCTGCGCCTCGACCGACCCCTCGGCTGTGTCTCTAGAGGTGAAGTGGTCTGGGTCGGCTCAGCTGGGTCTGCCTGCTGTGTCGCGGTGGTAGTGGCCTGACCCTATGGCTCTGTAGTAGGTGGCACAGGAGAAGTGGGAGCCACCGACATCATCCACGCCTCGGCCATTGTAGCTGGAGTGATTTGGAGCCTCTCGAGGTAGGAGCAATTTAAGGAGGCAAACTCACCGGCACAGGGAGCGATCACGGTCACTGAAAACTCAGGTGCAGTAGAAACAGGAGGAGGCTGACTCAGTGGGGGCTCTGACGAAGCAACCGACGATGGGTGGGTCTCTATAGTAGTAGTGAGTGGTGCACCCGTCGACAGAACCAGACCCAAAGGACGTGTCGGAGTGGGAAAGCCGGTGATCTCACTATAGGTGGCACTGAGAGCTCGTGGGGTCACAAGCACCGACGACGTAGGAAGTGGAGTGAAACCAGTGCGAATCGGTGTGTACCCAGCCCCTGGAGAAGCAAAGAACTGTGGAATCTGCTGGGGCGGTGAGCTGAACGGTGTCGATACTCCCTGACTCTGAAGTCCTCCAGACTGTAACGCTAGAGCCAGGTGTGTAGAACTGGAGGGTCCGCCAAGCTGATTAGAGGTGAAGTCGAAGGCGGGAACTCCAGTGTGCCTTATCACATGCTCCATGAAGGCAAAGGACTGACGCCAGAAGCTCCCCGAGCTTCTGCTGCCGAAGTCCGACGAAAGAGAGCACGAGACTCAAGGCGCGGATGGAGTAGCTGCTGCTAGAGCTCTGTCTGTCGAGCGTGAAGAGCTAAAGTGTCAGCTGCTTGCTGCTGGGCTATCCGCTGAATATCCTGCCCCTGCCGCTCTGAAGACTGGGTCAACCGCTCAAGTAGTGCAAGGAGGGCGGGACTGTCACTGGAGCCTGAACCACCGGCCTCGGCATCATGAGCTCGTGGAGGCATCCTCGGAGGGGGTGCGTAGTCACTGTCAGAACTGTCTGAGGGGAGCTCCTCAACAATATCAGCAGGCTCTGTCTCTATCTGTGTCAACTCTGCCTGTGCTAGTGCCTCAACGGCCTCGTCCTGCTGCTCCTCAGTCTCTGCAACAGCTGGCCTCTGACGTGGCTCTCGAGTGGCCCTGTTGCCCGAATGGGCTCCAACCAGTTGGCTCATGTTGTAGACAGGGAAGGAAGTAGGAGTGGCTCTAAACTCTGCAAGTGCTGCTGAAGGGAAGGGAGAGATCAGACGCTGCAGTACCACGCAGATCAAGTGAGCAAACGGTAGCTGTCGACGTGTCTTGAAGCCCTCGGCGATCGTGTCCTCCATCTCTAAAACAATGACATCCTAGATGTCAAAAGCAGTCTGAGTCGAGAGGAAGTACACGAGCCACTACTGTATCTTGGTGATCGTCTCCCTATTGCCTATCCTAGGCAGAAGTGTCCTCCTCATGACCTCGTTCAGGACACGGGCCGTAGGGGTGAGATCCCTAGGTAGACGGCGCGAACCCGGTCTGAACGGCTCTCTGAAGATACTGCGAGCCTTTTCAACAGGCAACTCCTCTCCGCCGTGAGGGCGACGAGGGGGCTCGGTGTCACTGTAACAGGACTGGTGGAGAAGGGTGTCTGACGGTGTAGTGCCAAGGAGCTCGTGAGCACGCAGACTGTAGAGTCTGAACGGCCGGCCACCAAAGGTGAAGTGAATAAACGTGTGGCCCGAGTCGATCCAAAGAGAGGCGTAGAACTCATGAACCCAGGAGTCCACGTACGCTCCAGGTAGCCCAATCAGATCTGTCAGGCCAGGAAGATAAGAGAGTGAAGGCCTGATCACCTCGCCTGCAGCTACTATAACTCTGTCAAGTGGGCACACTCTGTGGGACCGGATCTCTGCACCGCTGTTGATGTAAGCTCTGAAGAAGTCCTCCTGCAACACGGTGTAGAAACCCTCTGCTGCCCTAGGGTCACGCTGCGGTGGGAACCACTGGTCAAAGTCCACGCACCGTAGGTCCTGAACTCGACGGGCATTGGCGGCCCGCAAGTTTAAGTGTACCACAGGAGGAGGGACATAGGCCCTGGGAGGAGGGCGTCCACCACGACGCTGAGTCTCAGCTCTAGGGGTGACCTGAGAGTGAGTGCGTGAAGAGCGGCGGCGTGGTGGGTCCTCAGGCTGCTCCTTGGTGTCCTCGGGCTACTCAGCTGCCTCTGCCTCTGCCTCTGGCTGCTCTGTCTGCTCTGCCTGAGTTGAACAGCCGGCCTCTGCACCACCAAGGTCGGAGGGTAAGTCCTCAATCCTGTACTGGACTCCCCCGATTATCACAGTGCCGGGTGGGTCGTGAGGAGTGGGTGTGCGGAGTGCACGAGCCACAGAAGTGGGGTCTAGCTCTCGGATCCTCAGGCTACCACGGGCACCACCTCTCTCGGCAATAGCTGCAGCGTCTGCTATTGCCAGAAGCCTCTCTTCCTCTGTGTTCTGTCTCTTTCGCTTCTTCTTGGTGTACACCTTCCCCTTACCCTTCTATGGAGGAGGAGGAGGAGGAGGAGGGTCTGGTGCACCACCAACGTTCTTGCAACGAGCCATCTCAGTTGAATCAAGAAAACACTGCCTCAAGCAAGAACAACTGTCGCTGAGAGATCAACTGCAAGGATAGCTGCCAAGTACCACTGCCAAATCAAACAAACTCCCTCTGAGTGCTAGAATCACTGTCACTGAGCAATCACAAAGAGCACGATTGACACTCAAGAGGCTTGACCTCTGTTCCGTACTCGCGGGCTTGGGCCCGAGTTCACTGCCACTACCAATGTCAACTACCAAGGAGCCGTAATCAAATCAACTCGACAAACCCTAACTCACTGCATTAGAGAGAATAGATAAGAATATATAAGCACACATATTATCTAGAGGAGCGAGAAACCCTATTGAGAAGCAAGCAATCAAGATAAGAAATAGAAGAGGTGAGCTTGCTACCTTAGGCGAGGTCCGATGAAAAGGTAAGGAGAGTGACACGACGGGGGCACCACGCAACCACTGAGAGGCACTGCATCGAAATAGGATAGAGATGAAATGAGAATGCAGTGAGAAAGGAGAGAAAGATCTCTGAGACATTTTGTCGAGCAGGTGGCGATCATGGTGGTTGACTCACCAAAGAAGAAGGAATGCCGGCCGGGGAAAGCAAAAAAGAGGCCGCCGGAGTCGAAGGAGGCACGAGCAGGAGGGAGCAGGCCCGGGCGGTGACAATGGCGCACGGCGGCGCGGTGGCACACGGCGGTGGCGCGACGGGTAGAGACGCGGTGCGCGCGCCACGGAGTGCGCGGATAGGTGCGTAGCCGCGGCCGCGGGGCAGGGTTCAATGGAGGCGCGGGCGCGCGCGGTGGGTGACAAGTGGGCACGTCGGTGAGGGATGGAGCGCTGGCTAGGGTTAGGCGAGCGATGGCGGTTCGGCGATCACGGGCGAGAAGAACACGACGGCGGCGCGCGAGCACTTGAAGTGAGGAAGGAAAAGAGGTGCGGGCCCCACGTGTCATAAGAAGGTTTCACTGCACCATTTGAAGTTCGACCGGACGCGTCCTCTCGTAGACTGGACGCTGGAACAGTGGCGTCCGGTCAGCCACCAGAGAGCTCCAGAATCGCCAAACTGGAGCGTGCATCATATAAAGGATTTGTGCACAACAAGCTCCCGCGGCTATGTACTCCGCCTCAGCGGTTGACAAAGCCACACTATTTTGTTTCTTTGAGGACCAAGAGACTAGTGATCTACCAAGCAAATGGCACCCTCCGGATGTGCTTTTTCTATCAATTTTGCAACCGGCATAATCCGAATCGGAATAGCCCACAAGGTTAAAACTAGCTCCTTTGGGAATCGTCACTTGAATCATCTTTCTTGCCCTTAAACTTGTTCTTGAACTTGTCTTTCTTGGGCTTCGGACATTGATGAGCAAGATGGCCAAGTTCACCACAATTGTAGCAATCCATCTCGGAGATAGGCTTCCTCTTGCTACTTGTGAAGAACTTCTTCTTCTTGGAGTCAAACTTGACGCCACTCTTGTTAAGCTTCTTGAGCATCTTTGTGGTCTTCCTCACCATGAGTGCAATATTTGCATCGTCATCTTCATCATCACTTGAGCTTGGAAGAACAATCTCAATTGCTTTGCCTTTGCTCTTCTTCTCTTGGTTGGCCTTGAATGCCAAATCTTTCTTCTTAGTGGAGGAAGAGCTTTCTTGCGGAGTGATGTGCATGTACATCTCATGTGCATTGATCTTCTCGAAGATTTGAGTTGGAGTAGCGGTGGAAAGATCACCTTGATGGAGCACGGTGACAATGTGACCATACTTGTCAATTGGAAGGACACACAAGATCTTTCTCACAACATCGGATGATGACATTTGTGTGAGTCCAAGTCCATTTAGCTCCTCTACAATGACATTCAAGCAAGAGTACATTTCATTAGTCTTCTCATGAGGAAGCATCTCAAATAAATTAAGCTTTTGCATAACAAGATGATAGTGTTCCTCATACTCACTCTTGGTTTCCTCATGGAGCGCACAAATATTCTCTCAAAGATCATGGGCATTTTTGTGGTTCCGGACCCGGTTAAACACCTTCTTGCAGAGACCTCTAAAGATGATGTTTTTGGCCTTTGCATTCTACTTCTCATTGGTTTCCTCATCTTGTGTGAGGCGAGCGGGATCCTTAGGTTGTGGGAAACCATGTATAGCGGCTCGGTGAGCATTGAGGTCAACGGCCTCAAGATACGACTCTATGCGAATCTTCCAATAAGGAAAGTCATCGCCCTTGAACATGGGAGGAGGTCCATCCCCTCCGGTCATCATTTCTCTAGGCGGTTAAGCCTAAATCAAGAGCACGAGGCTCTGATACCAATTGAAAGGATCAAGATGCCTAAGAGGGGGGGTGAATTGGGCTTTTCTAAATTTAATCGCAACGGTAAAAGCCTAACACTTAGCCCATTTCACCCCTAGTGCCTAATTGTGTTCTCTATGACTCTAGGACATAAAAGTTATGCTCCCTAGGTTCCAAACCCTACTCTAGCATGTCAATTCTAGCAATGTAAATACAAGAAGTAAATGCGAGAATGTAAATGCTCAAAGTAAAGAGAGAGAGAAACGCGGCGATGTTTTCCCGAGGTATCGGAGAGTCGGCACTCTCCACTAGTCCTCGTTGGAGCACCCGCGCAAGGGTGTAGCTCCCCCTTGATCCGCGCAAGGATCAAGTGCTCTCTACGGGATGATTCTTCGTCATTCCGACGCGGTGAATCCCCCAAAACCGCTCACAAGATGAGATGGGCCATCCACAATCACCACCGGATGATCACCATGCTCCCAATCACCACCGAGCCGTCTAGGTGATGCCGATCACCAAGAATAATAAGCAAGAACTCTCACTTGACCAAGACTAGCCTAATGAGATGAGTGGATGCACACTTGCTACTCTCTTTCCACTAATGAGGTCCTAAGCAATGGATTATCAAATCTCTCAACCTCACTAGGGCCCTTGCACTCTCAAGCACTCACAAGGTGTTCTTCAGCAGTAGGAATGAGCAAGAGACCTCAATTGAATGAGGTAAGAGAGTATATATACCCCCCACACAAACCCCCACACGAAGAGGTATTTCGTGCAGTTTTAAGGTCGACTGACGCGTTCGTCAATTGACGGACGCGTCCGGTCATCATCCGTTAACGGCTAACTGTACCGCTGGACGCGTCACACCGACGGGACGCGTGTCGAAAGTCCGGTGAGCACCGACCGGACGCGTCCGGTCCAATTTTACACGATTTTGACCTCTCTGGGTAGTGACCGGACGCCCTAGCCCGGCGTCCGGTCGCTGCTGATCAGCGTCCGGTCAACTTGTGACCAGAGACTGATGGCACCGGAGCGTCCGGTCAACTGCCAGGGCAGAGTCGGTCACTCGGCACCTCACATACACTGACCGGACGCGTCCGGTCATGCATGTGCCAGCGTCCGGTCGAGCCAAAATGGCTCGAATGACTTCCGATTTCGCGACCTCTCGCATGGCTTCGACTCTACTGATCTTTAGGCCAATTCTAGGGCTACCTAGGACTAGAATGAATAAGTGTGCACCACACCTATCTCACTAGACTCACCTAGGTCAAGTTACCCATTCAAACCCCTCTTAATAGTACGGCCAAAGGTAAAAACAAAGTCCTATCTACTCTAAGTGTCTCTCCAACGCCAAACGACACTTAGAACTAGCAGTCCTTAACCTTTTCATCCATCCTTTGAAAACCGAAAATGATCTCGATTGTCGGGGCATGAATACCATTGATCGCCCAATCAATCACCATTATCGTGACCTAACTCAAATTGTTTCTGCAAAACACACGTTAGTCACAATAATCTTACGTTGTCATTAATCATCGAAACCCACTAGGGGCCTAGATGCTTTCACACGGTCCTCCTTGTTCTTCGCCTGGAGACACGCCCTGAGGCGATCCAGCTCTGTTAACACATCAGCAAAGATGCGTGAAGTGTCGTTGGCAACAGGGGACACATGATGGAGCAGGTTGGGGCATGGGGGTGATCCGAAGCGTAGGTGCAGTAGCTTGGTGAAGCGTCGCCACGCCGGGGTGCCCTCATCCCGCTAGACTTGGAGGAAACATAGCCGGGCATCACCCGCCAAATTACGGGAAGCCATCCACACTTTTCCTTCGTCCATGATGCGCTCCCGGTTGAAGTAGGTCTTGCATTGGTTGATGAAGGTGAGAGGATTAGATTTCCCATTAAATTTAGGAAAATCCATCGGAAATTATGGCATAGGTTGTGGTGGTGGTAGATAAATGCGTTTGCTAGATGTGGGAAGCATGGCACGGCGGCTGTAGGTGGTGGTGGGGTGGATGGCGCGGCGGCTATAGGTGGTGGTGGGGTGGCGGCTACTGATGTTGAGGTGGATCGGAAAGAACGGCGGCGCAGATCGTGAGGGATGAGGATCGGCTCGGCGGCTGATGGGGAGGTGGAGCGGAATGATGAGGATCGCCCGACTTGTGATACCAGATGTTATGGATGATGGGTATTATGGGATACCTAGGCCTTATGCTTTGCCAAGAGTTTAAAAGATTGAGGGGGATTAGAATTGTTTCTTCATAATTTATTGCTTTTTCCCGAAAGATTATATAGCCCTTGTATTTATAGTCCTAGGAGACTTAGCCCCTTAAGCAATCTAAACCTATCTAGTGTTCGGCGGCAGCGGCGGCGGCGCGCTACAGTACCATGGGTACTATTTACCCGTGGTGCTATAGTAACATGGGCTTGGGCCCTACAACCTACAGTCCATTAGGCATATGACACGGTGGCAGCCTGCTAGCTGCCCATGACATGAGCATAGCCGGCAGAATGAGAATAATGCAGCACAACCGCACATATATATCTCACATAACAGCAATTATGCAATATATTCACACATGTTCACACATATACATATACATATACATATACATTATACATAACAACATGTGTGAAAATATTGCAGAATTGCATCTATGCTGATGTGAGATATATACGAGCTTCAGGATGTTAAAACTATAACAAAGCACACTACAGCATGGAATATTCTACTCCCTCCATCCCTATTTAATTATCGTCGTGGGATTTCGTGCCACGAGTTTGACTCGATTTATAGAAAATACGTGCAATATTTATGTCTCTAAATAAATTTATTAAAAAACTAGATCCAAAGATCTTTCTGATGATACTAACTATGATACTAATCGATAATATTTAGTATTTATTAAAATTATCGATATTTGTTTCTTGGGAAGCGTAAGCGACAATTAAAAAGGGACGGAAGAAGTAGTTGTCAAAAAAAAGCTAGCACTCAAACAAAAGCATGTACCAAGCTTAACAAGAATGGAAATGCATGAATGAGAATATATGAATTATAAGAGACACAACAAGATTAATTTTTTGTTCATGTGCTCTTGAGTAGCTGTCACTACACCTAATCCATTTAGGAGCACCAAAGATTCACCAACACTCTGTTATACTTGGTTGAGACACCAAGACTCAAGTCTGCATTAGTGAATCGAAAACACTAGGAGTCTCCGCCTCACAATGCAACTCTGCTAGGAATGTCATCTAGTCCATAGTCTGCTAGGTTATCTAGGTGCCGGCAAATACCAGGACTCGGACAAAATAACATGAATGTTGAGTTGGATGTGTTCTATCTGCTTGTGACGGATGGGATTCTAAGACATGTAGACGATGAAGACATTGTCATAGTAAGCCACAATCACCATCAAGATGCCACAGTGGAGGTCACTAAGCAATTGCCTGAGCCAAATACACTCGACCGCCACATTCACCATGGTGTGATATTCTGCCTCGACGCTCGATCGTGAGATGGTAGGCTGCCGCTTGGAAGACCATGAGACAAGGGAATCCCTGAGCAAGTCACAGAAGCCTGACGTTGATTGCCGCGTGTCAGGGCAGCCGGCCCAGTCAGTGGCGGAGTAGGCAGTGACGACAAGCTCAACAGAGGGGAAAAGCCAGAGGCTGAGTGACATAGTTGCACACACGTATCGAAGAATCCACCTGAGAAGCACCATGTGTGGAGCTCGCGGATCATACATATAGAGACATGCCTGTCGAACGGTGAATGTGATATCTAGTCATGTCATGGTGAGGTACTGTAGCGGCGCCCGCCAGACTGCGTAGGATTGCATGTCATTGATGGTGAGGCTATCAGACGAGAGCTTGCCTTAATTTGGAGTTGACTGGTGTAGCGGCTGGCTAGCTGGCTTGCAGTTGGTCATGCCGATGTGGTTGAGGATGTCCTCACTATAGCATTCTTGCGAGAGGTGGAAGCCATTGCATGTGGGCTTAACGTCGATGCCGAGGAAGATGCTGAGGGCGCCCATGGCCCTGACAGCAAAGACATTCGACACTGAGGCGGAGTAGGGTCGTACATGGGCTGGTGAGGATGATGTTGTAGATGTACAACAACAGATAGCAATGTCATTCCCTCGATGAAGAACGAAGAGCAAAGAGTTAGAGGGCATGGCAGTGAACCAGGCGCACGGCCCTTGGCGAAGGTCCGTACAGAGATTTGTCGAGCATGCGAGTGGCCCCCTAGGTAGACTGGCTGGTCTGGGGTGGCACTGGCCGGTCCCACCTCAGGCCCGCTCGGCCTCTCCTTCGGTGCACAGTCTTCTCGTCCCTTCTGAAATCTTTCTGCGTGGCCGTGGCATCCAATCTTGCATTCTATGTTGTATTATAGCTCAAAAGTGTGTTATTACCAGTGTATGCCTGTAAAAACACTGATTCACCAAAACTCATGGAATTCGTTAGTCAAAGCCCTACTTCTAGGTAGATGGTTTGTTTTTATATCACTTTGGAAGGTTAGTTGATGGTTGGATTTGAACATTAAGGACCATCAATAGTGCCTAGATGTATTACTTATCTGCGAATATCCCCAGTTGTACCGGGTCATGAGGTAGATCGTGGATGTGACAGATCCATTCAGTCCTTTGTAGACCTCTCCCCCATACGGTGGATTGGTAGAGTGGGATTTGTCGGGTTAAGAGTATATTTATATACATAAGATTCCTGTACTCATCTTTTCCTCTACATTGCTCCGATGCGTTTGGAAATTATGGTAGTATTACTTAACGATGATTGTTAGACATATTTGCACTAAATGGAGTAGCCTTGATTGTAGCTAAAATACATAGGAGTTATTTACGTATATTTAAGTTAGACAACATTAACATGACTAGATTGCTCTGAGTGAATTAGTATTATTACTGATGACTGATCAATGCTTATCATTTATATATCGTTATCTTGTGACTTATCCCTGTTATGAGTAGAATATGATATTGGTTATATCTCTCATTCATTGCATATAAGTGTTATCAATGCTATAGATTATATGTTTAGCTAGATCTTCCCAAAGTGGTATAAATATAAATCGACAACCCTGTCAATACTCTAGGTAAATACTACTATGGTATAATTATCCGTCCGCTTGCGTAATCATTCTTTATTTATACATCATTATTATTTCTGCCTAGTCACATAAAATGATAGATTAATATTAGTATCATTAATTATTTCTAGCTATATAATTGGGGATTACAACCTATTTCAATGTTTAGGGGTATAGGTAAGAGGTAGTGGTTAGTTGCTAAAGATAAGTTAATCAATACCATGTGTTTTCTAGTGTTGTTATAATGATGACGCTAGGAAATGCCAACAATAACCATGAAAGAAAATTCAGCAATAAGAGAAGATGAATATATGAGATACCTAAGTCTCACAAAGGAGCGATACAAGATCATACCGCCCTCCAAGGACCGAACGATACAAGATCGTACCGGACCTCCGAGGACCGAATGGTACAAGATCGTACCGGACCTCCTAGGACTCCTATAGAACTTGAGCTCCTCTCCCCAACTCCCAACTAATCATATACTACTTTTACATCTTAGAATATGATGGAGTGTTGCTCCTTGGTGGTGTGTCAAATGAGGAGGGGAGAGGCCTCCTTTTATAGGTGGAGAGGAGGGAATTGAATGGAAGATTTCCCCCTCTTGAATAGCCCAAACTGACCTCACAACCGACATGTAGGTGCATTGATTGAGACAATAACCACCAGAACTGCCTTGGGTACGTCGGTATTGTTCTCCACATGAAAATTGGGCCCAAATTGCTTTAGAAAGGGTGCGGCTGCACCCTGGTGCGACCGCACCTTGGCGGGATTCGTTCGGCCTGTTCTTTGTTCTGTGGGCTTCTAGTAGTGCCTAGGATCCACACCCATAAGGTAAAGCTCATTTGGATTCCATTTGATTTGTATTTGGGCCTATTTATCCTCCTATTTAGGCCCCGATTTGTCGGATATATGGGCAGTCCTCCTCGAGCTCATGTTAGGTGCCGTTTTGCTGCGTTTTGCATAGTGCGCATTTCTTATGCTACTCCGACATGTCCTTCGTAAATAGTAAAACACCAAAATTTGTGGAAATGATTAGTATAATCTCTATTTTCTACTCCCTCCATCTCAAATTATAAAACGTTTGACTTTTTTGGCCTCAAGTTTGACCATTTGTCTTATTCAAAAAATTGGTGCAGATATGGCCAAATTTAAGCTATTTTGAACAACTAATATTAATGAAGCAAGCCACGATGAAAAAAAAAAAGTGATATTATACAAAATGTTTTGAATAAGACGAGTGGTCAAACTTGAAGCCAAAAAAGTCAAACGTCTTATAATTTGGAAGAGAGGGAATATGTTTTGATGTTTGTTTGTATGGATTTAATATAAATGTTGGCGGTTAAATTTAGACAATAGGAGTCGCCAACAATCAGTCAGAGGGGTAAGGTGCACCAATACTAAGAAACTGTAACTGCATCTAGTTGTGACCCTGCAACCAAACATGCTCTATTTTGGCTCCAGTAGTGCAGTCATGGACTTAGCCAGCAAACTAAACACAACCTTACAAGAGCCGGACATACTAAGCATGCCAAGCAAACAAACACAACTTGGTTTAGTTCATGCATGCTAAAGCTGGTCTAGCTAGAATCCTAGCCAGGTTACAAATTGGCATATGTGCATGCCAATGGATCCTTGTTAACGGTAGGTGTAGAAATGGCATGGTAGACGAGATATGGAATTTTTTTTGATCTTAACGAGATATGGAATTATAAAGGCAGATCTCGAAATAAACGAAATGTAACTGTGTTATGACGTGGAGAATTGTAATGGTGAGGATAGAATCATAGTCGGAGGCGACATGTTTTCTTGATAACTTATATGGGCCACGTGCGGTTCACAGATGGATTCAGGGGCTCAGCCGCTCGGGAAGTAATTGGGTTTCATTGGTCCCTTATGGGCCGTGATGATGGCGTTCCTCTCCGGGCTCCTCCGGCGAGACCATTCCCCTTCGGGACTTCTCTGCTCCTGCGGCGCCTCGGCGTCTCTAAACAAGGTTGCAGCTTGGGCGGCGGCGGTCGACCTACCAGTAGTCCTGCCGGTGGTGCACGTGATAGCCACGCTTTACTCGGCAGCCAGGAAGCAATGATGCTTACTGGATATCCTCTGTTGAACCACAATCGGTACGCTTCCGTTCCTTTCAAGATCCAATCTTTCTGATTTCAGACAACCGTACCCAAGTTGGTTTTGGTTCTGCGTGTGATTGCTGAACCTTATGGATGCGTGAGTGGTTTAGGGCGTCTAGGTCGGTCTTCTTAAAGGAAATTGTCCAAATAAAATAGTTTCATCATAAGTTTATAAGTTTATTACAAGATAATGGTAGCAGTTTCCCGTGTGCTTCCACCATTGAAATATGCCTATTGAATATAGGATCTAGATACATAACCACACACTGCTATGCAGTGTAGCATGGGGTGTGTTTGGTTTGAAGAATTATGTGGTCCATCATTTTCTCCCACCTCACTGTTTTGTTTGGTTTCTGGGTTGGAATGAGTTGATCCATTAAAATTCGTGTAATGAATTCATGATGCAATACCTCATGTAGCATGAGGTGGTTCCTCAAATCAAACACACCCTAAAATTTTAATTCTCAAATGTGCAATATAGATATCACCCCATGTAATGTACAAAAGAAACCTACTATATTTCTGATTAATGACCACACATCATTTTTACCTACCACCTGAGAGGCTTGACATTGTGCCAACACTCATTGTGAGCTGTCGGTATGAAATCAAGGAAGGATCGAATCCCCTATTTTCCATAAAGGCTAGCATGCTGATGCTTATATCTGATGGTGTGAACTCTGGCAACTGCATGTCCCCATTAAGGTATTGAATCACAAGATGCATACTAGGCCTTGCACTAGCGAATGGCTGTGAGCACAAGAGCCCAAGTTTTAAAACCAGGCACGCCTCATCTATGTTGCAGTTACCTTGTAGCCTCTTGTCTATTGTCTCCACCAATGATCCTTTCTGCCAATGGTCAAGTACCCAATCAACCAACATAATACGCTCACCTAGCTCATTTTGCTTAACAGGCCTATGCCCACATGTCACTTCAAGAAGGAATGTACCAAAGGCAAACACATCTGTAAGTGGGGATGCCTTACCCGTGCGTACAAATTCTGGGGCCAGGTAACCCATAGTGCCAACCACTCGTGTGGTCTGTGGGTCTGTGCCATGGTTATATGACTTTGCAAGGCCAAAGTCTCCTAGCCGTCCATTGAATTCTCTATCAAGAAGCACATTGCTTGCTTTGATGTCTCGGTGGATTACAACTTTGTCCCACTTCTCATGAAGGTAGAGCAAGCCACATGCAGCTCCTTTTATGATGTGAAATCTTGTAGCCCAATCCAGTGAAGGTTTGTCATGTTCACAATGTAGGAACTTGTCAAGACTGCCATTTGGCATGTAGTCATATACCAAAAGAAGTTCACCTTTTCGCCTGCAATAGCCTAGTAACTGCACAAGATTTCGGTGTCGAAGGTGGCCAATGCTAACAATCTCAGTGATGAACTCTTTTGTTCCTTGCTTTGAGTCATGTGACAACCTCTTCACTGCAATTTCTAATTTAGATGTTGGAAGTACACCTTTATATACCTTCCCAAATCCTCCTGCACCCAGCACATTCTTATTCTTAAATCCTTCAGTGGCAAGGAACAAATCTTTGTATATGAACCGATGTGGGCCAAATTCAACCTCCCAATCTTCCTGTATCTCATTATTTGCCAATTTCCTCCGTGCCAGTAAAAAATCATGGCGGTTCCAGTAATAAAGATGAATGATACAATGGATGTTGGAAGAACGATCATCAGGACCTTTGATGGTGACCGGGAGCTGACATGAGGTAACTTTGGCAGTTGGTGATGTCAATCTCTGGAGTTGTATTGCCTATACTGAAGCTCCAACCAAGCAAGCAATGTCTTGAATTAATTACTCCAGTTGAAGATGAGAATCCAATGTATGCTGTATCAGTGAGAACTGTTGAGAGATTGTAGATGGCTGAGACTAGTGGCCTATTAGGTTTAGCCATTTTAATGGGACCCAAGGTTACATCGATCTGTGTGGTCTCTCCATCATATTCCACCCACACCTGCATCACCTCACGACTAATGAGTGACATGTTCTTGAACATACCATTTTTGTCGTCGTAGAAACCAGCACCCTGGGATTGTACGGAGTAGAGACTATTAATATTGATGCCAATGTGATTGTCGTTGATATCCTTGAACTCACTGTTTTGTATGGTGTCAAGTTCAACTGCAAAGATATGGTTGCTTGCATTGCTGTTGTTCTGATCATTGAGGAGTCCTAAGTACTGGGCTGGAAATGCACCAGAGAAATTCTTGCTTGTTGTGACTAAGAAGGCCATACCATCTGCACTCTTGTCTGGGTAGGCAGAGAGGATGCTGAAGATGAAGGTGACTGAGAAGGATTTACCAGGTGACTTGAGGAAGTGCAGAGGAGTTGGGTAGAATGCATGGCCTTTGAGATTAAAGCTACCGTTGGTTAGCTCAAGGAGTCCATCTGGTTTGATTGTGGCAGTGCCGTCTAGGCTGATATTTGCTTCTCTGAAGCTGGAGTAGATGAATTGATCATCAGCGATGATGAAGGATGTAAGGTTGAGGCTCGAAAGGTAGAGAAGTTGGCATAGAATGAGCCACTTATGTTTCTTTTCAGGCATGGGTGTAACTTGTGGTAGTTCAAGAAAGATGCAAGAGCAAAGTATTTTCTAAGCTACTTGGGATTTGCAGTTGTACTCTACCTCTATCTCAATTTGTCGTTAATATATAGTGGAGTTGAACTGGTAAGGTGTTTAGTGTTTACTTTTCTTCCAACACATATGGCATTCAATAAGAGAGTCACTGTCAGTGGATGTTGAATCAATAAAATTAGCTAATTGTGAGGTTCAAACATTTGCTGGATACTTTGACCTGTTGATTTTTCTTACATTTTCTTTGAAGGTTTCATATTGTGACTTCTTTCTCTTAATGTACTAGAGTAGGCTTTCTTGGTTCTTGTGACCGCCAGAGCAGGTACTGTCTTTTTTTAATGGATG
Source organism: Chrysopogon serrulatus (assembly GCA_015844335.1). Taxonomy (NCBI): domain Eukaryota; kingdom Viridiplantae; phylum Streptophyta; class Magnoliopsida; order Poales; family Poaceae; genus Chrysopogon; species Chrysopogon serrulatus. Next base: position 348,224 of record JADLZL010002502.1, read on the forward strand.
GGTAGCTATCATGTCTTTTAGTTTAACTAATACATTAAGACCTGACTTTCAGTGAAAAAGTTGATTGGTCCAAAGTGATTTGGACTACCAAAAAATCCCAACGCTGCTTTCATAGTTGATTTTCATAGCTTAACATAGCGGCCATGTGCTTGTTCATTAGGTTGATCAACATGTGTAGGGTCAAATATTTGCGTCTCTTGGAACAATTTCTTGAGAATGAAATTTCCTTGTCCATTGTTTATTTGTTCTGGTATTGGAATATGTCAAGAAATGCATGCTGTGCTATGATTTTTGTCGAATTTACAATCACTGCTTTCAATTTCCATTGATCTCACTGACCATGTATGTGACTGTCATGTCTGCTCCCTGTGTTTAGTTTTTCTAGATATTGGCCAGTTATTGGTCGAAATAATTTATTGTTGTCTATGTGAAATACAACTTATTCATACTTTTTTATGTATGATATGAATCACTTCTGCCCTTGACTATGTATGTATCACTTATCAACCAGATGCCTTATTGGCACCAGTATCTGTCAACAATATTCACGTACATGTCAGATTATTGGTTCATGAAACATTTGTTTCGTGCAGTCAATATTTCATTGGTGTTTACTAGTAGTCAAGCATCATTTTGGTTGTGGTCTTGTAGACCTGGCCAAAGATTGAGGCTATCTAGGTTCAATGGACGAACAATCTGGGCTCATAAGACTAAGTAGTCTAATATTTAGAAAAGCATTAATATTCTGAACATAGGAGGCAGTGTCTTGGACTGGTAATTATGCCAGTAATATGAATGGTATAGTGGGTCCCCAAAATTCCAGTACCCTAACCTGATGCTTTTATATCTCTATTGATGATATCTTGTTGCATACATTCATTCTTTTGATCTTTTCTTTTCATGCTATTTAGTACTAATATGTACATAGGCCTGGACCTACACAAACACAACCCTTAACCCAACAGCTTAGCTGCAGTTCGTTGCATCACTGGTCTGTCTTTTAGTTTTACATAACAAATATGAATACTCAACTTTTTTTAGTATGTTGAATTCACATGTTACCCTCATATGATTTTGAAATCTGTAGGAATGACTTGTACATTATCTCAATTCCACACCTCGTATGGTTTGTGGTTGTGGTTTATAACACCAAGTGGAGCTCTTAGTCTGAAATAATAGTGCAAAGTACATATAATGTTATGATCTAGTGTGTTTCTCAAGTTCAGTTCTGAACCATGAAAATCCCTTTCTGTCTGTCTACATGTCCCACTTTAAAATATCTCAAGAAATGCTCTGATTTAGTCATTGCCATCAATGCAGTCACTTTCGTTGGTTTCACTGATTATGTCTGCATTTGTGATGTATTTTCTCGTTGTCTTGGAGAAATCTCATCCAATTATATGGACAATTTTTTTTTTGAATGATAAAAATTTATACATTTATGAATGAAAATGAGATTCAATTGAGCACACAAACATTAGGGTAAATTTAGTCTAACACAGACAAAGGAAAATTAAAAAAAAAAATGGAACACTGGCTTGTATGCATGCAAACATTGAAGACCATGTGCACTGTCGAGCCTCATCTCATCATCTGCCTCCTGAGATTGTTGATATTGTGCCAAAGCCAATTTCCGATGGACATTGCATTCTGAGCTCATCGTTCTGCATCAAGGCTAGCATTGAAAAACTTATGTTTGGTGTTAACTCTGGTATTGGCATTTCCTTATTGAGGTACTGCATGACTTGCCTCATATTTGGCCTTGCACTAGTGAATGGGTGAGAGCATAGCAATCCTAGCTTCAGTGCTAGACATGCCTCATCAATATCATATTCACCTTGAATTTTGATGTCCACTGCATCAGTAAGTGATCCTTTATGCCAATGTTCCAAAACCCAGTCAACTAATATTACCTGTCTGCCTTCGATATTTTGCTTGATAGGCCTTTGCCCACATGCGACCTCAAGAATGAATATACCAAAAGCAAATACATCGGTTAGAGGGGTTGCCCTTCCAGTGCGTGCTAGCTCTGGAGCTAGGTATCCTATGGTGCCAACCACATGTGTGGCTTCTGGGTCAGTGCCATGATCATACAATTTTGCGAGACCAAAATCACCTATCCGCCCATTGATCTCATTGTCAATGAGCACATTGCTTGCTTTAATGTCACGATGTATGATGACTTTCTCACACTCCTCATGAAGGTACAGTAAACCAGATGCTACTCCTTTGATTACTCGGAACCTTTGAATCCAATCTAATGTAGGCTTGCCCTCTTTACCATACAAATACTTGTCAAGGCTTCCATTGGGCATGTAATCATACACTAAGAGGAGCTCGCCTCTCCGCCGGCAGTATCCCAATAATGGCACAAGGTTACGATGTTGAAGATGGCCGATGCTAACAATCTCTGCTACAAACTCCTTTATGCCTTGTTTTGAGTCATGTGACACCCTCTTCACAGCAACATTCAGTCTGGATACAGGGAGAATGCCCTTATATACCATTCCAAACCCTCCTGTACCTAACAGGTTATCATCTCTAAATCCTCCTGTGGCATCAAATAAATCCTTGTATGAGAACCTGTGAGGCCCATACTCAACCTCCCAATCTTCACATAGTTCAGCATATCTTCGATTCCTCCGCATGAATAAAAAAATATTAATGCTTGCAAAAAGGAGGACCAGAATTATTGTTGGCAGAGCTATCTGTAATGCTTTCAACTTAGCCTTTTGACCAAGATGAGGCAGCTCTGGCAGCTTGGTAATGTCGATTGGTGGAGCAGGACTGTTGATGCCAAAACTCCAACCAAGCAGATAGTGTTGTCCACTAACAGAGCCTGTTGAGGATGAGAAACCAGTATATGCTGGATTAGTGATAACTGTTGAGAGATTATAGGTAGTAGAGAGCAGTGGCCTCACTGGTTTTGCAACATTGAGGGGAGCTATGGTGACATTGATTTGTGTGGTTTCTCTGTTGTTAGTTCACCCACACTTGCATCACCTCATGGCTATTGAGTGCCAAATTTTTGAACAAACCACTTTTATCATCATAGTAGCCTGCATCATAGGATTGAATGGAGCGAAGACTATTGATATTGATGCCAATATGATTGTTGTTGATGTCATGTAGATCATAATTTTGGACAGTGTCGAGCTCAATTGCAAAGATGTGGCTGTTTGGGTCACCATTGGTCTTGTCATTGAAGAGGCCCAAGTACTGGGTTGGGAATGAACCTGAGAAATTCTTGTTTGGCGCAATGAAGAAGGCGAGGCCATGGCCACTCTCAGGATATGTAGAGAGGATGGCAAACACAAAGGATACAGAGAAAGACTGCACTGCACCACTAGACGACTCATATAAGACCATTGAACTGGGATGGAATCCATGGCCTTTCTGCCGAACGGTGCCAATTGGTTAGCTCAAGGAGGCCACTCGGTGTGACTGTTGCTCCACCATACAGGGTGAGGTTGCTGCTAGTGAAGCCGGTGTAGACGAACTGGTCTTCTCCAGTACTGAATCCAGCAATACTAAGGCCTAAGAGCATGCTGAACAACATAATATTCTCGTTAGGCATGTGTGTCCCCTTTCTATTGATGATGCGCTGTGGTTTCCAGTTGCAAGCTTGAATGCACTCTGTTTGGTATATTGGCAGCTCTTAGTTTTGCAGTGTGGTCACGCAACTTGTAGGTATTGCTTATGCAGAACTGCACGAGACTGACTTGGTACCAATTTGCATTGCTAAAAATGAAGTTTTTATTACGTATGACAATAAAATTGAGACGCTGACTCATGGGAAATATGCACAAAGTTCCAGAACACATCATATCATGGATTTCTTTTGAAATTTTCAATGGCGGCTATTAATAGTCAAACTGTCGGTTTTGATAGGAGTCCTCATACTCAAGCTGTCGTTTTGGTATGAGTCTTGGTGGCAAAAAGATCTGGGGTGGCTATCAAAGCTGAGCAAAAGAAACAAACCGGGAAAACTCAATAATTTTCTGAACAAGGATGTGGCGTCCTTGGTATGGATATCAACGAAATTTCTAGAGCGCTGATGGTTTGGTAAGGCTTAAATATATTTTAGTGCATGAAATTGCTGAGTCTTTATCATAGTCAAACCGTCATTTTGGAAAGAGCCTTGCTCGCCAAAGATTGATGGTGTCTATCAAAGTTGAGCAAAAGAAACAAAACCGTGAAAAACCAGTAATTTTCTGAACAAGGTTCTAGTATCCCTGATATGGGGGTCAAAACAAGGTTCTACAGCCCTGATGGTCTGGTATGGCTCTAAAAAAAAATATTAGTTAGTGCATGAAAGCACTGGTGTCTTTTTTTCTTATTAGTATTAGTATCTACATATTTGTTCGTGGGCCTATGTTGCTATCCCAAATACGTCTTCGCTGGTCTTCTGGCCCGGACGGAAATTAGTAGTATGTCGTTGTCTACGAAATATGAACTCCCATTCGTGTTCAAAAGATAGCTGAGGTGGTGCAAAGTCGTCGCATGTTCTGGGCTGGTGGTTTCAGGTTCACATATATATAATTCCAAAAGAAAATGAGACCTTTGAATTTTTCCTTGGATGCAGCCAAGGCCAGAATCGTTGCTTAAGGTGATTGATATAGACTATGGAGGAAAATTTGGCACTGATATGGACTATGGAGGAAAATTTGGCATTTGGCAGACCCCACGGTATGACGTTAGGTATCTGCGGTCTACTGAACTGTGACAGATGAAATGTTTCAAAGCTGATGGCGTTCGAAACCCACGAGAGTGTTGTCGCTAATTGAAGTTTTGGCAACGATCGTTTTCAGAGTCAATTGTGCTTACAAATTTTCTGTCTCTGTTTTTTGTGCAACTGTGCCTAGGACGGGCTGCAGGGAGGGAAATTTAGGCTATCTGGGGGTGGGCTTATGCAGCAAATGGGCTTAGTGGGGGCCGTGGTTGATTATGGGGAAAGGAAAGCCTTCCCGCAGGATTGGGCCCATGGCAGATCTGTGTAGGTTTATGGTTTAATTTTGTATAATAGGTTTTCGATTATATTAGGCCAAGTTCAGTTACGATATTTTTATAGGTAATGGTATCATTAGCATGTCTGGCGTCAGCGACTCGCCTCTGGACAGCAGGCAGCAGGCACATGTGGGCCCAACGGGCAGCAGGACATCGAGCCTTAAGACTCTGAACTGTAGCCTATAAAGATCATCAAAAAACTTATTCTGAATAAAGAACAGAGCCAAAGGTGTCCTCTGTCGCTTGGCCGAATCCAGTGATCCTTTGTCTCTCTCACGTCGTCGGCGCCTCGCCGGTGGCCACGTGCCTGACACATGACGAGAACCGGCTCATGGGGAGGTTGGGGAGTACGCACGGGAGGAGGGGAAGTGGGACTGGGACAGGGAGAGGGAGAGGGAGAGATTGAGACGCGGCAGGCCGCCTTGTTGAGCACCCACCGCGGGCCGCTGTAGCTGCTCGCCATAGGAAGGAGCTGCAACGGCCGGAGGGCATTCTAGGAGGGCCCTTGGTGGGGGCGGCTTGGTGCCCCTCAGCCTCTGGAGACGACGCGAGGGTGTGTTTCTCCTACAGATTATATAAATGCATCTTAATTAGCTAGATTTTTTGGAAGGGAAACTAGTACAAAGGAGCATAAGTACACAATGTGTTAACAGACGTGTAGAATTACTTAAATTGATTTAATCAGTATTTAGGTGGAGAAGTACATATTCACATAATAGAGAACAAAAGTAGACAGTTTGTAAGTGTAGCGTAGATACTGATTAGTCCGGGTGAAATGGTAAAGCCCAAGTGAAATAAAGATGAACCTGCAAAAAGAAAACAGTCAAAAAGAAGGGATCATGCATTGCAGAACAGGATTTGTATACTTACCATAAGGGGAAAAACTATGAGATTTGGATCAGGTGGACCAGGAAAAGGGGTTGGCTGGTGTTGTCTTGACCTAACAATTTACATGCTTTTCTGAAAATATAGTGCTGGTTTCAAATTGGTAATTTCATGAAACACGTTGCAGTTGTTTTTTCGTCAGCCCCCCAGAGATGTCTAAGTCTGGTCAAAATTAGGATTTGATATGATAAAAAAAAAGATGAAGCATTTGATCTTTCAGGAAAATTTTAGAGAATACCAATCAATTGTCCTGATGAATTATACCAAATCTATATGCATGAAACCAAAAGAAAACAAGGTGCTTAGTATTCCTGTAAAGATCGTATAGTGAAAACTAAGCAGACAACCACATGTCGTCCATTGAAACGGGATAAAAACTATGCGGTTAACTTAAATTCAGGTATCATGGGATAATGTTGATCCACAGGAACCAAAATAGATGATGTTCCATTGCGATCTGTTGTTATCTTATTTACATTTTCTCACATAGTACAGCCATTAGCTAGGGATTTGTGCCATCCAAAACTCAGCTTTGTATGATGTCTACTACTTGCAGCTATCTAGGATGATAAGTTTATATGCCCTCCATCTTGAGATGGAATCACTATTGTTTTCAGTAGTTTTGACCACTATATTCTATTATTTAGCTTAGCTGAAAAAATCTTCAAGTAAGTCTCCCCAATTCAGTTCATGTTGTTACATGTGTACGCACTATCCCAATTTAGTCGGTAATAATAACTGTAAAGCCGCTGCATCAAAATTTTTTAAGCAGCTGCACCAATTCTTTCTTTTGGTACATGGAAAAAAAATTCTTGGAGGACTGCTATAGATATTGTGGTTAAAATAATGCAAGTTAAGAAGCTGGAAAATCAGCCCACTGTATGTTAGTGACACAACAACTATTTAGTGCAGTAACCATGTCAAAGTTAAGGAGTTGCATTAGTGTTACATTGTACGCCTAGGTCAGAATGAAAGCAATAATGAGGCTCAACTCTGCATTCTGGCAAAACGTTAACAGGAAGTAGAGAATGGAACTTATGAATATAGTATGCTGGAAGTAGGAAGCGTACACATTTGGACTGCATTTTTACGCTTAACAAATCGAAGCCTGAGTATGCAATTCTTTTTTCATGTAAGGAGCGACTGGCAGAAAGAATGGTAATTTATCGTAAACCAATCTAACAGTGACTATCGAAGCAATGGAGAATGAACATTAGTTTGTCTGTTAGCATGGATAGTCAGGGTAAACCTGTAACACAACATGCGCAATTAGGAACCCTATCCATTTATCACGTGGTTGTCACTTACATATGGAGTCTGGCTGCGAGGATGATCCTGTGCAAAGCATGCACACGGCATCTGGTAAGGACACAAATTGCCAAGTCCGTCTGGTGGCATGGACTCTGCAGACTACCTCTCGAATCCCTAGGAAGAAGTATTAAATATTTATATGAACATTGTATCTTAGTAAATGATAAGAGTGACAATGGAAACAAAATAGCATCTCAAACTCATGAATAACCAACTAAGGTGACATGTGATAATATTAGAATCAAAGTAATTACTGTCAGCATGAAAGACATTTAGTAATATGTCATTGCCAAATGTAGATATCAATCACTGCAACGAATTGGAAGGATAAAAACCTATAGAGGAATCTAGTGGCACTGGAAACTATAGATTTCATGAGGTATTTGTATATTTTTTTTGCCAATCTTTTGTTATACAAAAGATCAAAATAAGTACTACAGAAGAAAGGAAGGAATATAATCCAAGGTAAGCATGATCTTTGATTCTATGACTAAAAACAATCAGTACAGAATGGCACTGTGATGCAAGGGGAAATGAATGCATCAAAAGTTTGCTTGCCTATATAGGAGCATATGGTTTAATATTCTTGATCCATGAGACCACGACCCCATATTCCATCTTTACAAACAAAGATCAGCCCGAAAAGGGAGAAGCAAAGATCAGTATAGGTATCTCCAATGGAAAATAAAAAGTGTTAGGATCCAGATGTCAACAACATGGCTGTATATCCTCAGCTACTCTATATAGAAGATACAATACGGTGTAACACACGCAGCAGGAGGGTGGATGGGGGTAGTAGATTGGAGGGAGAGGAGGAGGGGAGGGGAGGCGCGTGCGCTCGCAAGGCCGACGACGCTGCAGTGTGTGGCGGCGCTAGGGCAAGGGGCGACGGTGGCCATGGCGCAGGCGCGGGGAAGAGGGAGAGAGAGAGAGCCCAAGAGCTGAAGAGCTGGAATAAGAGAGCTTGCGCCCAATTACTTTCTTAAACTGATCAAGATACAGACTCCTTGTATTTATAGTCTTGAGTAGATTTAGCCCCTAAGCAACCTTTAACTTAACCCCTAAGCAATCTCTATCCTTATAATAGATGGATTATCCTCTCCTAAACAATAATGATAATTAAGGTAACTTGCGGTGAACGATGGCGGCGATGACGGAAGGCGGCCGAGTGGGCCCCACACCACCTAGCACGCGGCAGTAGGTGCTGCCGGGCGGCTAGGGGCCGCCGCCCCTTCTTGGGCATGCGCGCCCCCTAGGGCGGTTGCAAGCGCGGCGATGCTCTCTCCTCGGGCCTGGACCGGCTCAACAGGCCCATTTATTGCGGCGTCGGTCACTGCCCGCATTGGGCATGTGACAACAGGGCTGATTGATTATGACAGAAGACAATCATTATGATTCAAATATGAATGGAGCATTTTCTATGTGCCATTAGAGAGCACAGTTTTATTCATAATTGTTAAGATCATTGACTCTGCTATTTCTAGACAATGTCTTCATCCTTCGTAATCTTGATCAGTTAATTTTTAACACAGCCCTAACATCTTGCAATCATTATGTATGATCTTTCTTTCAGTATTAATGACAGGGTCAATGTTACTTCCACAACCTACAGCTGTATGTAATTCTGAAGCTGCGACATGGTAAAGGTGGAAAACCAAAGGCAATATGTAATCAACAATTTCCTTTGTAGGACTGCAAATAAGTTGTCAAAACCAGTGATCTATATTGTTAGAACAGGTAACAGTATGAGTATATAAGTTAAATTCGAAGGAATCAATTTTTTTTGTAGAGCCAATATAATCCTAGAAGAAGGAATTAGAGTGGGTCTCATTGATTGTATTAGCCTACACAGTAGTTTTTATATCGGATATACTTGCAGAAAAATAAATAAACTGCGGGCCGCAAATAAGTAAAATTAAGTCCAAAAACTGGAAGGTTTAGAAGATTACCTAAGAGCTGTATGGTTAACTGACATTGCTGGAGGAACCCGGACCTTGCTATTGCTCGTAAATTTGTGGAAAGGCTTTCATGACTTCCACAGCGTGCTTTAACTGTCAATCAAGATTATATTTACTTTGTCGCACTCCTTGAGCTCGCTGATCAGTATGCAAAATCTTTGTTCTGAGCATGAGATCTCAGCAATTAAGGGCGTGTTTGGATGGTGTGGAAAAAGTTTTGCCTGTGTCACATCGGAATGTCGGAGAGATATCGGAAGGGGGTTTCAAATAGGAATAAAAAAACAAATTACAGAACTCGTCAGGAAACGTTGAGACAAATTTTTTAAGTATAATTAATCTGTCATTAGCGAATGTTTACTGTAGCACCACATTGTCAAATCATAGACTAATTAGGCTTAAAAGATTCGTCTCGCAAAGTTATCGCAATCTGTGTAATTAATTATTTTTTTAGACTATATTTATTACTTCATATATGTGTGACTAGATTCGATGGGACGGGGCAAAAAATTTGCCACGGGAATCCAAACACCCCCTAAATAGAGTTGTGGGTCAGCAAATAGATAGAGGGCATAGTATTGCAGCTCCCAATTTGAGGATCAACAGAACTAGGCTCGAATCTGAATTTTGCACAAGGCCTCTGTGTCCTTCAATGAATTCGATGACGTCGGGCACCAGGATGGAGCCATAATAGCTGGAACAGTAGATCTTAGAACTAAATGGATCTGGAACCCTAGATTAAGAACCAAATCAATTTGGGGACATAAGAACCTTCAATAAAAGAACAGATCGGTTTGGGGAGCCGAGAGAGGCCGTACCTATGCCAGTGATGGAGGAGCCGATGCTGACCCCTTCTCATCTTGCCGTGCAGGGAACACCCGGTACGCCGCCCCACCGGGAGAGAGAGGGAGGGAAAGGAGAGAGGAAGGAGCACGGTGTAGGGTAGGGGCGCTGCCGGTGCGCCGCCGCCGGACAACCACGACGGGGGTGCGGCGGAGGTGGCGGCGGAGAGCAGCAGTGATGTGCTGTGGGAGGCCGCCCCGTCGGGCGAGAGGGAGAGCATGGGGAAGGAGAGAAGCTCTGTGTTTTTTTAGAAGGGGAAGCTGGATCTGAATATATACTTGTTTTTCTGGGAAGCGGGAGAAGCCAATCAAAAGCAAGAGAAGCGGCTTCCGACAAAATCCGCTTCGAGCAATCTGAGCGGTCCACCTAAGAATCGGACAGTCCGAAGAATTTGGGACGACGCGTCCAGTGGTTCTTGGCTGGATCCTGTCCATCTTTATTATCTTAATCTTAAATCTTAAATGAGAGGATCAACACTGGTGCTGTAGAGAGAGTTGTGAGGGTTTAACTTCAGCCATTTAGATTTGAGCTCGAATCCATCTAGAGCTTCGATTAAATTAAATTGCTTGATACATTAGACTTAAATTTGGAAGACGTTGAGTGTGTTACGAGTCATTTGTTGACAATGGATTTGCCTTTAAGTAATATAGATTTTAGTTTAATTCCAAGGTTGTTAGGACTTCTATTAAAGTACTCCCTGCGGTCCATTATATGGCAAACATGCAAAGCAAGATTTAAATTTTACAATATTTGACCAATAATTTAGTAAAGGATTTTTAACTCTTATAATACAAACTTGATATGGTTATATTCATGATCAAATATACTATCTAATTGATGAGGACATCGCCACGCTAGACACACCGACACCATGGTCTTCTCCAAGTTGCAACTCATCTCCAACTCAGCAGCCACGTCACTTTCGGATTCAGCAGACACGTCGTCAGTGTTTTGATCATACTTCTCTCATACGACGTCGAAACGAGGCGTGTGAATATGCGTTGGAAAGGGGGACGACGACGACGTCAGTTTGGTTCTGGTCCTAGCTCCAGAACATTCGTGGATCATCTTTGTGTAACCATGAAAAGGTCTTTGCGACACCTATTTTTGGGCCAACTTGGCCTTGTATCGAAGTTGGGCTTGTGGCCCATGTTGTGGGCGCCCCCGATGCGCCTCCAACCCTAGGACATTTATATCTTCGTAGCCGCCACCAAATAGACTTGGGTTTTATTTAGAGTTTAGTTTTCCATCGAGAAACTGAATCGTTCATTGTAATTGTGGTGACAAATCCGTTTACAGTGACCTAGGGCCCCCGTTCTTGATCTCCTCCACTGTGTCGATTAGTCCTTTGGAACCGAGTTTTTGAACCCTCAATTGATATTCGCATTATTCATATTTGCAATTTCAGATTGCGTGTTGAATCCTTCTTGCTTGTGTTCTTCGATTCGCTTGCAGGATCAGCCTTCTTGGCGAGGTCAATCAAGTTGTGCTTGGTTGATAACCAACGGCTTGATGGTGTAACGGTTGCAGGGTTCGAATCGTGACTGATTTGGAGCCGGATCGCCAACGTCGAGTCCTCCACCAATCGAACTTACCAATACCTCTCGGAAGATCGGGCCGTGTCTCATCAATTGGTATTAGAGCTTTCAGGTTTACCACGAGGTATAATCTCATTTGCCTTAGATTCATATTTGTTCATTACCTAGAGTCCACAAAAATCCCAAAAAAATATTTCAATTTCCGCTGTCCTATCACCCTTTGTGCCTTGCAATTTCGTTTTCAGATTTGCTTTGTTGAGTTTGTGTCCGTGGTCGAGTCTTGTTGCTGGTTTAGGATTGTGTTCGTGGTCGTAGTTCAACCGCTCGTTGCTGTTCTTTGTTTCTGCCGCTAACCCATCCACCGATCCCAAACCACAAGTCGAAGCCACCATATTACTCGACTTGCCCCCGCTAGCCGCCTTGTGTGATCTCTCGCTGCCGCGCTAACCTTAGATAGGTTGCACGCCGCTGTTATTTTTCGCCACGCATCGCAGCCCTCCTTTCATCATCTGGCGAATACCTACTGCTGTTAGTCATAGGGACGATTGCTCCTGTGCTTGGTGTTGGAGTTTATGGACGCTTTGCCCTAACTGCCGCCGTCGTGTTGTGCCTTCCGAGACACATAACTTGAGATACCTTCGGTAAAACAGGCATAACTTTTCGCTCGGTTATCAAAAAAAATCTGAAAAAAATTCAGCAGCTTCTTGACACCATTTGGAGGTGACCCAAACTGCCTTTGGCCTGTTTGGTTTCGTTAAAATTGCCAAAAAAATTCGGAAAAATAAAGAAAAAAATTGTCAAGGGTTTTGCACGCTTTTCAGAGAACGTCTTTGAATTTACAGAGACCACATCCCATCTCAGTTGTAGGTGCCAATTTTTGTGGTTGCATCTTTTGTGATCCTTGTCAGAGAAAAATATAAAAAAATAGTGAAAAAATAAAAAAGTTTGATTCCTACTAGTGCCTTTTGCAAAAATCCGAGGAAAATTCAGGTAAAAGGAAAAATCTGAGGTCTCGGCTTGTTCTGTGAGTTCTTTCCATCGTCCTTTGTTTCACCTTGTTGCGCTACGTCTTGACATGTCTTAGCCAGCAATTGTGCTTTGTACTTTGGATACTTATTGAACTTCGCTTAATCTGCACTCGTTAATTGCTAATCCTTGCTGCTCATAGTGTGCCTTCCCAAAGCTCCACATATACTTGTCAAGACAAAGGTTCATCTTACAATTGTTACCCACGCTCAACAACTGATTGTTTTTCCCATTTGGTTTTGATCCTGTTGGCTTTGGTAAGAACACTTGCAAGACGGTGGTAAGCTGCTAGTGATTTTGCATTCCACTTTCACCACTCGCGACCACTTGGTTCCTTTTAGTTGATAGGGATAATACTTTGGTGTTGTCTTTTTCTATTTTCTAACCATGTTAGGAACTCCGACGGATTTCAATGACTGCATGTCAAAAGGCGAGCTTACAACGTTCATGACTGAACAACGCAATCTTATAAACGAGCTGACGCGCAACATGAACAATCTGGTCACACGCATTGAACAGATTGAGCAACGCCCCTCCACCTCGGCGGTCTCTTTGAAGAAGAGGATGGTTTTGATGATGACGATGCGGATGCCGACGCCGATGCAGACAACCATCGCCGCTACAACTTCAATCGTCGCGGTATGGGAGGTAATCATGGTAATAATGATCCTTTTGCTAAAATTAAATTTAGCATACCTCCTTTTTTGCCGGGTAATGTTGATCCCGAGGCATACTTAGATTGGGAACTTCTTGTTCAACAAAAATTTGATTCTCATAATGTTCCTGCTGAGCATAGAGTTAAACTTGCTACTAGTGAGTTTACTAATTTTGCTTTATTTTGGTGGAGTGATCTTTGCAATGTTAATAATGCTGCTGCTGTGCCTCAAACTTAGAATGCTTTAAAGCAACGTATGAAATCTCGTTTTGTTCCTTCTTGTTACCAACGTGATTTACGATTGAAACTGCAAACTTTAAAACAAGGAGAAAAAGGAGTAGAAGGTTACTATCAAGAATTGCTTATTGGTTTAGCATGTTGTGGTGTAGTTGAAGACGATGCTGATGCTAGTGCTAGATTCTTTGGTGGTTTAAATCATGATATACAGAATATTCTTGATTATAAAGAATGGCGCAATTTTTCTCAATTGTATCATCTTGCTATTAAGGCGAACGAAGAACAGGGACGCAAACAACACCAGCCTTTCGGGGAACAATGGGAGGAATTTTTAGCGGCGTTCGAAGCTGGAGACGCCTAAGATTTGTTGCACCACGCCCATCTTCTCGGGGTAAGTAAATTGTCTATGCGGTCTCCTCCTCCGCTGAGAAAGGTGCTACTCCGGGTGCTTCTACTAGCTCCTCTTCGCCCAGCTCTAAAATCATTTGCCACCGATGCAAAGGCATGGGCCATGTTATGAAGGACTGCCCCAGTCGTCGCGCTTTCATTGCTACCGAGGATGGATATGTAAGTGCTAGTGATGTTGAAGATGATTTAGCCCTTGCTGCTAACATTGATGCAGATTTCCCCGAGGGCGATCAAGACAAGGATGCCATCGCCATTGACTCCGTGGCTACATCCACGAGCTACCCTAGCCTTCTTGTGCAGCGTGTGTTAAGTTCGCGTGTGGGACATGAAGAAGAGATGAAGATCCAACGCCACAATTTGTTCCACATGTATCTCATTGTGCAGGGTTATCGTGTTCTCACCATCATTGATAGCGGGAGTTGTAACAATTTGGTGAGTTCAGATTTGGTTGACAAGCTTGGCTTGACCACACGCCAACATCCGTATCCATATAAACTTCAATGGTTCAATAATAGTGGTACGACTAAGGTAACCAACTCAGCCCGCATTAGCTTTTTTCATCGGCTCTTATCATGATATCGCTGATTTTGATGTTGTACCTATGCAAGCTTGTTCACTTTTGTTGGGTCGTCCATGGGAATTTGATAATGATGCTTTACACCATGGTAGAACTAATACATACACTATCATGCATAAGGATAAGAAAATTACATTGCTGCCTTTGTCTCCTACAGATATTATTAAACATGCTAAAGAGACTAAAAATAAACCTCCAATAGACATTGTTAAAAATAATGGGATTAAGTTACAAGGAGGTGCTTTGCTTGCTACCACTGCCATCTTGCTGAAGTTATGTGATAATCCCGATGCACCATGTTATACTATGTTTTGTGCTTTTTTTGTCACTAACCTTTTGCGGGGAGTTCGTTGATGGGAAGGAGTCGAGGGCGACTCCAATTTTAGAAGGAGGGGCTAATGAGGACATCGCCAAGATGGAGTCGAGGACGACTCCAATTCAAGAAGGGGAGGATGATGAGGACATCGCCACGCTGGACACACCGACGCCATGGTCTTCTCCAAGCTGCAACTCATCTCCAACTCAGCAGCCACGTCATTTTCGGATTCAGCAGACACGTCGTTAGTGTTTTGATCATAATTCTCATACGACGTCGAAACGAGGCGTGTGAATATGCGTTGGAAAGGGGATGACGACGACGTCAGTTTGGTTCTGGTCCTAGCTCCAGAACATTCGTGGATCATACTGTGTGACCATGAAAAGGTGCTGCGATACCTATTTTTGGGCCAACTTGGCCTTGTATCGAGTTGGGCTTGTGGCCCATGTTGTGGGCGCCCTCTAGTGCGCCTCCAACCCTAGGACATTTATATCTTCGTAGCCGCCGTCAAATAGACTTGGGTTTTGTTTAGAGTTTAGTTTTCCATCGAGAAACTGAATCGTTCATTGTAACTGTGGTGATAAATCCTTTTACAGTGATCCAGGGCCCCCGTTCTTGATCTCCTCCACTGTGTCGATTAGTCCTTTGGAATCGAGTTCTTGAACCCTCAATTGATATTCGCATTATTCATATTTGTAATTTTAGATTGCATGTTGAAACCTTCTTGCTTGTGTTCTTCGATTCACTTGCAGGATCAGCCTTCTTGGCGAGGTCAATCAAGTTATGCTTGGTTGATAACCAATGGAGCGATGGTGTAACGGTTGCGAGGGTTCGAATCGTGTCGATTTGAAGCCGGATCGCCAACGTCGAGTCCTCCACCAATCGAACTTACCAATACCTCTCGGAAGATCGGGCCGTGTCTCATCACTAATGACCATAATTTTATAATCACAAAACTTATAATACAGAATAAATAAATGGCTGGCATTGAGTCCATTATTGAATCTTAATGCCCAGAAGGATCACTCAATGTGTGTCTCTGATCTTATTGTTTCTTTTGCTAAATTCTGAATTCAACGTTCCAAGGCATGAGAATTATAAAGATAACATGTTAGCTCAATAAGCATCTGACTTCACTACAAGGATTCTGCTGAGACATGACATTGTCAGTTGGTCATAGACGCCTCAAAAATTGTCATAGGTAACTAATAATGACGGTCCTGAAATAAGTCATAGAATGAACGTCATAATTTTTGGCAGATTATAAACCATCATAGAATCGCTTATCTGTGACGGTTGGGTTCATCATTGTTTGCCTGCCTAGCAGATGCACAGACTACATGTTGTGATGACTAGAGCGTCATGGATATATTGCCATGTCAGCATAGCCATATCAGCTGCTACATCATTTGAAGGTACTTTAGCCCCCATGAGGCCACTTAGGATATCTTCGGCTCTATCTACAACATTGTTATCATGTTCAAAACGATTAGAATGTGCATCCTTAGGAACTGGTTGATCCAAAACATGAACATCATTGCTCTCTCCATGATAAATCCACTTTGGATATGTACTGGACATCCCATTGAGCAATATGTGCCTCTCCACATCACTTCTATCATGGATTTCCGATTAATACACTGACTATATGGACAAAAAATTGCAGCATCCTCATCAAATCTCTTAACAAAATCCATGAAAGTTCTAACTCCGGCAATATAAGTTGGTGTAAAGAGAGCATCATGTATCCATCGCCTATCCATCTAGAACAGAAAAATGCATGTTCATGGATCAGACTAAACTAACTACCCTCAAATCGAAGTGGGGATATCAAACTGCATACCCTCGATCGAAGTTGGAAGCTCTGCAGAGGAGCCAATGGTGCTTGGTGACGGAGCTCGGCTATGGCTGAGCTCCGAGGGCGCCAATGGAGCTTATCAATGGGTGAGCCTTGCCAGAGAATGGTGGCAGGCTATAGATCTCGGCACTGCAGAGTACTAGGCGCGCAGCTCTAGATCTCGGCTTAGCTCTAGCCGTACCCCACCGCCTCCGTCACCGTCATCCCCGTCACCGCCTCCGCCTCCGCTGCCCTGCCTTCACCACCACCGCACCCTGCCTACGCCAACGCTGCCACACCCTGCCTTCGCCACCAACACCGCACACTGCCACTTACGCCGCCGTTGTCACCACACCATGCAAATATCATACAACAGTCCAATGGCACTTGTCTGAATGCCAACAACAAATTTGGAAATGGGGGCTTTCTAAATGCTAACCGTCAAATATGAGCTGCTAAATAAAATTTAGTCTACACTTAGGTACAAAGCCTTTTCAGCTACAGTGGTAAGCCAGCTGCTTTTGGTTGTGCTGGTCGCGGGTAGTCCACGTCATCAAATGTTTTTGGCCCATTTTGAATAGGCCACGTCAACTACCACCGTCCATGTCAACACTAACTGAATCATGGATTTGTGAAGTTTTTCAGAACCGTCATAGAGCATGATAGGGATGACAGATGGGTTAGATCATCACAGAGTTAGCACCTCATTTTCAAACCGTCATAGATTTGGTATGTGATGACGGTTTTAGAAATCATCATCAGAAAACTGTCATGTATCAACAAGATTCTTGTAGTGCTTTGATGTAGGTGGGCATAATTTTTACATCAAAGAAAAGTCAGTACAAGAAAATTCCTTTGTTTTATGTGCAAGGACAGTAGAGCCGGCTCAGCTGACTTCCAGAGTCGGCTAGGGTGGCAGTGGCCGCCTAGGGTCGGCTAAGCCAAGTGGTAGGGTTGATTGTGCCAATTTTCCCTAGCAAGCCCCAAATTAGTCCGATTTATTGTCCAACACTATTAAGGCTGATTTGAATGATCTAAGGGCTCCCATATTAAACTATCTATGTGATCCAAATACCAAAGTTGATGAAAGTATTCAGTGGAGTGCATTCAAATTTGTGTTATAGAATTATGAGCTTTACGAATAACTGCTGAATTATTGTTCCTTAAGTGTTTGGAATAAAATCAAACAAAGATGGCTATGGGAGAGGCCCATAAAGGTATTTGTGGTGTGCATCAATCTGCTCCAAAGATAAAGTAGTTACTGCATAGAGCTAGTTTTTATTAGCATCTATGATGGCTGATTGATCTCGTTATTACACAGGTTGTGAAGAGTATCAACGGTTTGGTAATATTCAATTGGTATGCATGTTGCGATGCTTTGTCCTATCATCACCGTGGCCTTTTCGTTGTTGGGGGGCTAGACATTATCGACTAAATTCATGCCCCATCTTCAAAAGAGCATCATGTCATCTTGGTTGCTATAGACTACTTTACTAAGTGGACTGAGTAAATGCCTAGTTTGGTTTTAGTTAATTGATGAAACCTAGGACTAACCCTATTGCTAAGTGTGTAGCATTAGAAAAAGAGAAGGTCCAAGCCAAGTGGTGGAAGTGTAGTGATCAAGTGCCACCCTTGGAGATGAAGAAAGATGAGGAGCGGAATGGAAAGCTAGAGGCAAAGGTATATGCTAGGGCATTTCCATTTTCTCTGCCGTAGGTGAATAGAGAAGTTGATGGCCAGATTTAGGATCGATAACCGTACTATTAAGAGGGGCGATGTCACGCAATATCGGTTATCTAAGTGCCCTGATGAGCAAAGCTTGGAGATTGTTCTTGGCCACTCTGGAGGTGATTATGAGGGGTTCTTGACCTTGTCCCCACAGGAGATCACAAAAGGTACTCTAGTAGAATGCTCGTGACTTGTGTTGCCCTCATCTTGTAGTGATTCTTGCAGTGCCCGTTGAAGACTTGGTGTGGTGCCAATTAACCGCCGAATCCCAAGTGACTGTGTCGTCACAACGAGGAGTAGCGTGTTGGCAAGCATGTGAATCTCGGTAAAAAATCCGGTGTACATTTGGGATTGATCCATCGAGATCATATTTGGATTTCATTCGATTATTGATTGGATCATCACCTTCGATTTTCATTATTGATCAAGAAGGTGATTGGTACTACATCCCAATGGCACAGTTTGCATCCCTCAGTTCCTTCCTTACGATTATATTTATGCCTAGTAGCATATTAGGGTGTGTAGTATAGTTTGATTGCTAAGGACATTTTTTTAGTGTGCCTAGTGTATTAGGATTGCTAGAATTGGATAGGTTGGCTTGCAACCCCCTCTAGGATAGCGCAACACTTGCTTCGCCATTTAATTTACTAACCGGTTTGTTTAGTGCTTTGTAGAAATTTTATTAGGCTATTCACCCCCTCTAGCTATTTAGAACCTTTCAAGTGGTATCGGAACTGAGGTCATCGTTAATTGAGGCTTAACATCCTACGGTGTAAAAATGGCTCAAATCAACCATATCAACCATGTGGAGAAGCCACCGCACTTCGATGGCATCGGTTATGATCATTGGAAGAGAAGGATGTGTGCATACTTGAAATCATTGAATAGAAAGGTTTGGGAGGTTGTGGATAAAGACTTTGCCATGATTGATCCAACCGACCCAACCGCAAGAGAAGAAAAGAAGCTACAATTCAATGACATTGCAATCAACACACTCTATGAAGCTTTGGATTCAAAAGTGTCTAAGCAAATCAAGGATTTGGCAAGAGCTCATGAAGTGGACAAGGTTGGAGGAGACATATGAGGGCACACAAGCCATAAAGAGTGCGAAACTATACATTCTCAAAGACAAGCTCTCAAGTTTTAAGATGCAAGAAGATAAGAGTGTGCCGGAGATGTTCCACCGTTTGCAAGTGATAGTGAATGACTTGAATTTGGGTGAGAAGGTGAAGAATGTGGACTTCTCTCATAAGTTCCTTTGAAGCTTGCCACCAAGATTTGACTTCTTGGTCACAATGTTGGTGAGAGAAGGGTTAGACAACAAGACCCCTCACCAAGTACTAGGTGAGGTGATCACACATGACATCTACCGTGTGGAATGAAAAGGAGGCTTTCAAGAGGAAGAGAAGAAAAAGAAGACCGTGGCATTCAAGGCCACCTCCTCTAAGAGTAAGAGCAAAGCAAAAAAGCAAGAATCAGTGATGATGAAGCTAGCACAAGCTCAAGTGAGGTTGATGAAGAAGCAATGGCTTTCTTTGTGTGCAAATTTGGCAAGTTCATGAAGAAGAAGGGCTATGGTGCAAGAAAGAGAAGAGATGCCATCAAGGCCAAGAGGTGCTTTGGGTGCAAGAGTAAGGATCACTTCATTGCCGATTGTCCATTCAATAGTGACAATGAGAGTGATGAAGATGACAAGAAGAAGAAGAAAGACAAGAAAGAGAGGAAGGACAAGATAAAAAAGAAGGAGAAGAAGCTTGAGTACAAGAAAAAGAAGAAGGGGAATCGTATTGTGTCACATGAGATAGTGATGCCTCATCAAATGATAGTGATGATGATAGTGAAGATGATAAGAAGTCAAAGAAGAAGTTGCTTGCTAGTCTTGCCATCACCAATAAGCCTTCACTATTTGATGCTTCATCGACATGCTTAATGGCTAAGTCATCCAAGGTACAATCCGATGATGAGAGCGATAGTGGGAGTGATGATGATGATGAGGAGTACTCAAAGGAGGACCTCATTGGCATGTTACAATATGCTCACTCTTATATTGAGAAGAAGAGAAAGGAGTGCAAAGAATTACGCAAGAGCAAGCAAGCTTTTGAGCAATTATTTGATGAGCTCAATGCTACTTATGAGAGGCTAATGGAAGCCCATTAGAAGCTTGAGAAGGCTCACACCAAGCTTAAAAAGGCTCACTCCTTCCTCCTTGATCAAACTAAGATTGAGGATGTTGTAGACACATGCAATATTAGAGTAACATGTGATATTCTTGATGAAGCATTCTATACTCCTATTGTTGTTGGTCCCATTAACCCCTCTTGTAGCTCAAGCAATGCCACATCTATTATTAGTGATGGTTTCACTTGTGATGCCTCACTCATGGTGGAAAATGAGACCCTCAAGAGAGAGGTAAATGAGCTCACTCATGCCTTGGGCAAGGCCTATGGTGGAGATGTCCGCTTGCTAAAGTGCTTGGGTAGCCAACGGTTCTCTCTTAACAAAGAGGGATTAGGCTATACCCCAAGAATGGTAAGGCAGCCTTTGTTACTCACAAGACTAGTTTTGTGAGAGGCAATGGTCGGTTTTGCTTTAGTTGCAAGCAAGTTGGGCATATAGAGCAATATTGCAAGAACAAGAAGAATGCTAACATATGCTCCATTCGATTTGATTCTTATTATTTGCTTACCAAGGGTGCTAATGGTGTGAAGGCTAAGTTTATTGGTGCTTCTATTGTTGGCCCAAAGAAGAAGGCAATTTGGGTGCCCAAAAGCTTAGTGACTAACCTTGGAGGACCCAAGCAAGTTTGGGTACCTAAAAAGAATTGATTTGCTTTTGTAGGTCAATTACAAAGCCGGAGGAAGGCATTGGGTGCTTGATAGTGGGTGCACTCAATATTTGACCAGGGATTCTAGAATATTCAAATCAATCTTATCAAGTGGCAATGGTTTTGATTGTATTACTTATGGTGATAATGGCAAAGGCAAGGTGAAAGACTTGGGAAATATTACAATTACAAATGATATGTCCATCTCTAATGTGTTGCTAGTGAAATCTCTCAACTTCAATCTCTTGTCCGTGGCTCAATTGTGTGATCTTGGATTCAAATACATATTTGGTGTTGATGATGTTGAGATAGTAAGTGTTGATGGAAGCAACTTGATATTCAAAGGCTTTAGATATGAGAATATCTAATGGACTTCAATGCTAGTGATACTCAATTGGCAACATGTTTGTTCTCTAAATCAAGCATGGGTTGGTTATGGCATAGAAGACTTGGACATGTTGGCATGAAGCAACTCAACCGACTAATCAAGCATGATCTAGTAAGAGGGATAAAGGATGTGGTGTTTGAGAAAGACAAGCTATGTAGTTCATATCAAATGGGCAAGCAAGATGGCAATAGTCATCCCAATAAGAGCATGAAGAGCACAAGCAAAGCATTTGAGTTATTCCACATGGACCTATTTGGCCCAACTAAGTATGAGAGCATTGGTAAAAATAAATATGGATTTGTGATAGTTGATGACTACACAAGATACACTTGGGTGTTCTTTCTTGTTGACAAGAGTAAAGTGTTTGACACATTCAAGACATTTATCAAGAGAAGCCAAAATAAGTTTGAGACATCAATCAAGAAAGTAAGGAGTGACAATAGAAGTGAGTTCAAGAACATAAGAATTGAAGAGCTATGTGATGATTTTAGAATCAAGCATCAATTCTCGGCCAAGTACACACCTCAATCCAATGGGCTAGTTGAAAGGAAGAATCAGAGTTTGATTGACATGGCAAGATCAATGTTAAGTGAATACAATGTGGATCAATTTTTTGGGCCGAAGCAATCAATACCGCCAACTATTGCTCAAATAGGCTCTATTGTCATAGGCTACTAGAGAAGACACCATATGAGTTGTTGAATGAAAGAAAACCCAACATTGCATACTTTAGAGTGTTTGGATGTAAATGCTACATTCTCAAGAAGGGCACTCGATTGAGCAAGTTTGAGAAGAAGTGTGATAAAGGATTTCTACTCGGCTACTCCACCACAAGCAAAGCATATAGAGTTTGAAATCTTACTCATGGCATAGTCGAAGAGGTGCATGATGTTGAATTTGGTGAAACCAAAGGCTCTCAAGATGAGGAAGAAAATCTTGATGATGTAAGAGGCACTCAATTAATTCAAGCTATTAAGAAAATGGATATTGGAGACATTAGGCCAACACAAGTGTTGGATGTCGAAGATGACAAAGATCAAGTGATTATATCTCCAAATGAGCAAGCTAGTGGTTCTCAAGTTTAAAATGAAGCTAGTGACTCTCAAGTGCAAGATCAAGTGGCTAGTACATTATCTCAACCAAGTGGTCAACTAAGCTCAAGTACTCAACCTCAAGTTCTACAACCAACACATATAGCAAGAGATCATCCCCTAGATCAAGTGGTTGGTGACATTAGAAGTGGTGTACAAACAAGATCAAGATTGTTATCCTTTTGTGAGCACTATTTGTTTATCTCATCCATAGAACCGATGAACATAGAAGAAGCCTTGATGGATTGTGATTGGGTCAATGCTATACATGAAGAGCTCAACAACTTTGAAAGAAATCAAGTTTGGGAACTAGTTGAGCGTTCTAAGAATTACAATGTCACTGGGACCAAGTGCGTATTCTAGAATAAGCAAGATCAAGATGGTATAGTTGTGAGAAACAAAGAAAGATTGGTAGCACAAGGATACACTCAAGTTGAAGATCTTGACTTTAGAGAAACCTATACACCGGTTACAAGATTGGAGGCAATTAGAATCTTATTAGCCTATGCTTATACCCACAACATCAAGATATATCAAATGGATGTGAAGAGTGCATTCTTGAATGGATTCATAAATGAGCTAGTGTATGTTGAGCAACCCCCAGGATTTGAAGATATCAAGAAGCCCAACCATGTCTACAAGTTGAAGAAGGCTCTCTATGGCTTGAAGCAAGCTCCAAGGATATGGTATGAGAGATTGAGAGATTTCTTAATTTTCAAAGGGTTCAAGATAGGGAAGGTTGATAACACTCTCTTCACCAAGAAGATTAGAAATGACTTGTTTGTATTGCAAATTTATGTTGATGACATTATCTTTGGATCGACCAACCAAGATTTTTGTGAAGAGTTTAGAGAAATGATGACAAAAAAAATTTGAGATGTCTATGATTGAGAGCTTAGTTACTTTCTTGGTCTACAAATCAAGCAATTGAAGAAAGGCACATTTGTTAGCCAAAGCAAGTACATCAAGGATATGTTGAAGAAATTTGAAATGGAAGAAGCCAAGTCAATTAGGACACCAATGGGGACAAATGCTCATCTTGACTTGGATACAGGTGGCAACATGGTAGATTAAAAGTTGTATCGGTCCATGATTGGAAGCTTACTCTATATGACCGTTTCTAGGCCGGATGTCATGTTTAGTGTGTGTATGTGTGTAAGGTTTCAAGCTTCATCGAGAGAAAGTCATTTGAAGGCAACAAAAAGGATATTGAGATATCTTAAGCAAACACCAAATATTAGATTGTGGTATCCCAAGGGGTCAAACTTTGAGTTGATTGGATATTTGGACTCCGACTATGTGGGATGCAAGGTAGATAGAAAGAGCACTAGTGGTACATGCCAATTGGTAGGAAGGTCACTTGTCTCATGGTCATCCAAGAAGCAAAATAGTGTTGCAATCTCTACCACCAAAGCCGAGTACATTAGTGCGGAGAGTTGTTGTGCTCAATTACTATGGATGAAGGCCACATTGAAGGATTTTGAAATCAAATTTGGACAAGTGTCATTGCTATGTGACAATGAAAGTGCCGTGAAGATAACCACCAATCTGGTTCAACATTCAAGGACAAAGCACATTGACATAAGGCATGATTTTATTAAAGATCACCAAGCGTAGGGGGATATTGCCATTGAGAGTGTTGGCACCGATGATCAACTTGCCGATATCTTTACCAAGCCACTTGATGAGAAGAGATTTTGCACATTGAGAAATGAATTGAACATTATTGACTTCTCCAACATGAGGTAAATGCATCCCCAACTATATGACATATCTCTCCTTTGACTAAAGCAAAGGTGAAATTGTTTGGCATGATGCATTCATAGTTGCTAAGGACTTGCTTAGAGCATAATAGATATTTCTTCTAGTTATATCTCTTATTTAATTAGGCTCATTCATAAAAATCAAATGTTTTAAGTACATATTATACCACTATTGCTTCTATGCCTTGAATGGTCTAGTGGCTAAATATGACTTGTTCATGAGAATATGAACCTAGTGTTTAATCTAGTTAAATGAGCAAGAAAGGGTCTAGTTCAACATTGACAAAATAACCATTGAAAGACGTGTGAAGAAGCTTGTCATTGGTTCAAACCGAGCTACATTACTTATACAAATTTACTAGTTTGAACTATAAGAGAAGGAAGTTTATGGAAACAAATGATCCTCAACTTTAAGTGATCATCTCTCTACTCTAAGCTCCCTCCATGATTTTAAGTCTACACTAAGCATGATCATGCACCTTTATCGTCATTGATGACAAAGGGGGAGAGAATACAAAGATAACATGCATCAAGGGGGAGAGAATGCAAAGATGAAGGCACTTAGGGGGAGAGAAGATGAAGATTAAAGAATGGAAAGGGATCAAAATTTTGAAGCACACAAGCAGGGGGAGCAAGCTCATGAACATGATTGATTGCATTTAAATGTGCATATTCATATGATTGCTTGCATAGTGCTTAGAATTAGTTATTTCATAAGTGGTATCTCTCTTGCTTGTGTGGTGCTTGCTAGTATAGATCTTGATTGATGAATTGATTACTAGCATGCATAGGTTCTAGTTAAAAGTAGCATTATTTCAAGTGGTATCTATAAACCTTGTTTTTAATGTTGATCTCATAGGGTTTCTAGCTCTTTGATGTTTCGAGCTAGCTCTTGGTGCTAAGGATGGTTCATGATGTTCACTCTGATGGTATCACACTTCAAAGGTCCATTCTATACACCTTAGCATCAATTTGGCAGAAATGGCTCTCCCAAAACCAATTTATCTATCATGTGTGCAAAGCTTCTAAATCTAAACTCTTAGCACACATGCAGGGGAGCCATAGCTACTAAATGGGTTCTACATGACTTGTCCAATTCTTTTCATAAGCTCAAATTGTTTGGACAAGTGGTGTAAAGGCAAAATTAAATTTAATTCATATCTTTGTAGAGGTTGTCATCAATTAACAAAAAGGGAGAGATTGAAAGCCCTTGTCGGTTTTGGTTGAAACCTAGGACTAACCCTATTCCTAAGTATGTAGCATTAAAAAAAGGGAAGGTCCAAGCCAAGTGGTGGAAGTGGAGATCATGGTGATGGAAGTAGCCACAAGTGATCAAGTGCCACCCTTGGAGATGAAGAAACATGAGGAGCGGAATAGAAAGCTAGAGGCAAAGATATATGCTAGGGCATTTCCATTTTGCCGGCTGTAGGCGAGTAGAGAAGTTGATGGCCAGGTTTAGTATCGATATCCATACTATTAAGAGGGGCGATGTCACACAATATCGGTTATCTAAGTGCCACTAGGTGAGCAATGACCTTGCATATACATTAGGGACCTAGTGAGCTAACAATCTCTTGCAAAATTCATTTAAAAATATTAACACACGTACACAAGTGGTGAGACACTTTTGTGTTGACACATGAGAATAGGAGTTGATGGGGTTTGGGTGTAAACCCCTCCCACCGAGCTTGCGAGGCGGGACTCGGAGGTTTTTAAATGAAAAGAGGTCATCTAGAGATGACCGGACGCTGTCTCGTTAGGGACCGAACGTGTCTGGTCAGTGGTGCCGTCCGAGGCATTTTTAGGGATGACCGGACACTGGCGACCGGACGCTCCAGTGCCAAGTCCGGTCGAGCGAGCTAAAGTGGTCATGATGAGCAAAGTGTGGACCGGACTCTGGGCACGTCCGGTCAGGGGGTAGCGGACGCCGCCCCGGCCGAGAATTTGCGTTTTCGACCTCTCTCGGATCGTGACCAGACTCACACCGCGGCGGCGCCCCGGTCAAGTAGCGGATGCGTCCCGTCGGTGTCTGAAAGCGCGCGAGTGAGTTTGACCATTGGCGCGTAACGACTACATTTAAACGAGCATGACACGTGGACGTTTATTTTGGACCGGACACCGAGACCGGACGCGTCCAATTGTCTCGATGCTCGCGTCCGGTCAGTGCGCAGTGAGCTGTTCTTGAGTGTAACAGTTGGGTGCTTTGGTGTGCGCCCATATAAGTGGATTCGCCGGCTCTAGGGAGTCTCTCCTGGCACTTTGCATACTTGACATCCCTTAGAGCTAAGCAAACCTTCTCCCTCTCTTTGCATGCCTCTTGATTGATCTAGAGAGTGATTGGGAGAGCTTCTAGTGCATTTGCCTTGTGATTGAGCATCTAGTGGCACTAGTGAGCGTTCTTGCTACGATTGATCTTACTACTCTTGGTGGTTGCCACCATCTAGATGGTTGGAGCAGCGAGCTAGAGTTGAGCAAGCTTGGAGATTGTTCTTGGCCATTCCGGAGGTGATTGTGAGGGGTTCTCGACCTTGTCCCCACGGGAGATCGCAAAAGGCACTCTAGTGGAATGCTCGTGACTTGTGTTGCCCTCATCTTGTGGTAATTCTTGCGGTGCCCATTGGAAGCTTGGTGGGTTAATCCCAAGTGAGGGTGCCGTCACAACGAGGAATAGCGTGTTGGCAAGCACGTTGTTGGCAGTAAATACCGACATACTCTAACCACCAACTATTATCCAAAAAGGGAGAAATATCATAGTTATATTCATATATACCTTTACTATTTACCTATTTCCAATTGTATTGGAGCATTACTGTTTTACAGAAAAACATACAAGAAAAGGATGGAACGGGTCACAAGAATACGCTTTTCGGCAAGGCGTATTTCACAAAATGTTTAAAGCCCAAAACCAAAAGACTCAACTGGGCCAACAACTCACGGGAGAGAGATCTAGGAAGAGAAGAGGGCCACTAGGCCAAGGCTGGGCCTGAGGGGGCCCACCCCTGGTGCGGCCGCACCAGGGTGCGGGCGCACCCCCAAGGGGGCCGGACCAGCCCATCTTTCTTTGGCGGTTCGTGGAGGCGGTTCCAACGTCGGTTTGGCTGGTCATTGCTGCTCCTACCCCCTGAACTGACCTGGATCAAATATAAATCAAGGGGCGGAGCTCTCCATTTCACATAACACACACCATACCTCTCACTTGTACTCTCAAGTGTCCCTCTCTACCTTTCACTTTATCCTTAGCAGTAGTAGTAATGGAGCAAGGCTCATCTTGTAAGAGAAGACATCTTGGCTATTCTTTGGTATGAATACAATTCTTTCCATTATATTCTTCTTCTCTTTTTACCTATATAGCAATGTTCTAGAATTGGGGTATAGTTCTAGTGATATGATCTTGTTATATGAACTAAATGATAGTTTGTGTGATTTGATCATAGAACATAGGGCTTCTAGTTCATATGCCGTGTTCATGATATGCTTGCTAGTTCATAGTGTTCATATCATGTTCTTAGCATATAAAACTCTATTCTTAACCATTCATACACTTAGATGATTAGAAATAGAGTTGTGGGAGGGATGGTGGTTCATCGCACAACATCCAAGTTCTTTACTCGTTCATCTGTAGGATGAGAGACCCAAGGGGACTTGGGTAGTTTCTCTATATGTGGGCATGGTGCTCGGGTATAGGGGGACCGGTGATTGCACTTCATAGTCCACGGTTGAGGTGGTAGGCGGCCGGGTGATGACAGCCCCTGTCCGTCCCCTTGTAATCCCCCACGTTCGGCTATGGTGTAGGAGTCTAAATTGCCACCCATGCTTGACTGGCAGACCAGTGCCCGGTGGTCCTTCGATCCATCGCAACCATAACTCTATCTCTAACTCATGTATTTGCATGACTAACTACTTTGTAGGCATTAGCTGTATTTGGACCATGCATTGCTCCCATAGGATATTCATTTATTTTTTATTCTTTTATTCTTTGTGCTGCCATCACCTTCCCCCGCTTGAGAGTCATTTATCTGTGTGTGTGTCTACTATCATGAAAACCATTATTGTTTACCCCTGTTATGAATATTGGCCTATCTTTCATAAAAAGTATAGTATTCATGATTATGGTTTCATACTAGAATCTACACTAGAATCTACACTAGCCTTCCTTTGGGAAAATATAATATAACACCTAGGAGTACTCTAGGTTAAAATGCTACAACAGTATTTCCATGCACTTGTGGATTCACATCCATGACTGCAAAGAATTACCGGATCACCACTCTCTCTACTGTAGTTAGGAATATAGTTTTAGCACTAGTGTTAAGGAATGCTGAAAGTGCGTCGTATAGCATCTCCAAGGCACTAGCCGCTAAGGCTATAGTCCTAAAGTTACTAGGGATATAACTCTCTTGATAGAGCTAAGAATAGTCTTGGTATGCCACGGTGCCCATGTCAGGCTATTCTGAAACTATCAGTCGATGCGGGACCGAGAGGGTTCTCCATCAACGTGACTCCTGTCAGGACGGACCCACAAGATAGAGACAGAAGGGCCAATTCCGAGTAGAAGACGTCCTGTCCTAGTTAGACGGATAGAAAGTAACTTCTATAATAGGAACAAAACTCTCTCTACTAAGTCCGACTAGGATTAGAACCAAAGCTCTGGCTCTTTTCTCTCATAAAAAGGGGCTAGAGCACCCTCTTTGTAACAGGCGACAGCAACACACAATCATACGTCAATCCAACGCAAAAGGCCAAGGCCGACTGGAGTAGAGCTTTTACTCGACGACGAGGGCTCGAACCAGGATAAACCGAGTGTCTCTTGCGTAACCGCCGAGTTCTAGTATTCGTCGAGATCCGAATCAACTGCTACGGGAACCCCGTGGCAAGCTATCAGTGGCTAAACACCGACAGCTGGCACGCCAGGTAGGGGCTTTCAGCGAATTCAACGTCAAGAGCTCAGCAGACCTACACACGATGTTTTTTCCAAGAGGATCATCCTTCATCTTCGGAAGCTGGATCTGCGAGGCGGACGATCACGGAGCTCTCCACGGTCGACTTCTTCTGGAACTGGAGCCGGAGATATCTGGAATTTTTTCAAAACTCAAGCTGACGGAAGAGGAAGTTCCAGAACCAAGTACTCGAAACACGCCGAGTTCTTTCTACTTAGCCAAAGAATACCGCACGGACGTATCAGAACATCATCCAGAGCACGATGGAATCTAACGGCATAACTTCGGAACAAGATAAGTACTCAGTTCTCCTCCCTTTTCAATACGGAAGGTCATTAAATGAGGAAGGATCCGACTACTCACTCGGTATACACAAAGAAGTCTACATGATCAGGCAACCCCTGGTACCACCAGTTCAACCTGACTACCGGTCTTCGAAAGAATCAGAAGCCGATATCCCACCTAGTTCAGTAACCAGGGATGGAGAAACTGATAGTCAAAGAGCAGCCAGAGAAAGAAGAAACAAGAAGAGGGGAGGAAGGAGGAATTGAGTACAGGAACGCAGGAAAGTGTGGCATAAATATGAAGAAGAACTAGCCGAGTACAATGAAAGAAGAGCTGAAAAAGAAGCCGAAGAAAGACGAGCCATAGCAAGGGCCAGACTTGACCCCATCAACAAAATACAAGAGTTAATCGATGAAATTGACGCCATACAATGACCAAGTGAAGAACAAGCCAGGCTCAGGAGCCTGCTCAGAACAACCGCACAAAGGATACAAGACGACCGAGTACCTCCTCGTCGTGTACCATCCAAGCAAACAAGCCAAAGAAGTCAGAGAGTTTTCGCATTCGAGAGGTTATCTGTCCCAAATCAAAGCAGAAGAACTCAACCGCATCACGATTGTGCTGAGAGAACGGGGAAAATCGCGACAGGCTACCAACCCCTCCTCGAAGTCCTCCCAGATCTATTACAAGATATAACAGCCAAGCGGATTCTGACTACAAACCAGAAAAAGTACCCGACAGATTCCCCTGCTTTGCGGAAAGGCTACTCATGATCAGACTACCTCACAAATTCAAGCCATCAAACCACTCAAAATACGATGGCAAGATAGAACCAATGCAATGGCTTAGAATCTACTCCCAATCAATAGAATTAGCCGGGGGAGATGACGACATTAAGGCACTATTTTTTCCAATGGCACTCGAAACTCTACCACTACAATGGTTCGACAAATTACGACCAGGATCAATCAAAACATGGGGAGATCTTCAGAAGGTTTTTTGCAAAAATTTTGCAGGAATACTCATACACCCAATAACACAAGCCGAGCTAAAAGGTTTAAAACAAAATCAAGGAGAGAGCCCCAGGGATTTCTATAGAAGATTTGGAGAACTAAGGGCACAAGTACATGATATTACCGAAAGGGAAGTAATTGAAGCATTCTCATATGGCTTAAAAGTAAGATGGATGTTCCACGATTTCTGCAAAGAAAACCCATGAACAAACAAAGAGTTCAAAAGAACAGTAGAAAAGATGATTACGGCAGAAGAAAAGACACGGAAAAGGTTCCCAGATAACAGAAACAACCAAGATAGAAGAAACAACTCGGATAGAAGAAACAACTCAAAGAGACAAGAAAACTCAGGAAGGTGGAACAGCTCGGACAATAGACAAGAATACCACAATAAGAAAAGATATTCGAATAATACAAATGGTCGCTACCGAAAGAAAGAAATTCTACCCCAAATTTAAAATTTGAAGAACTCGAGAAGATGAAATGCATCTATCATCCAACAGAATTCACCCGATGGGTGAATGTTGAATATTCCAAGAAAAATATATGAAGATAGATAGGCGGGAAAAAAAAAAAAAAATAGAGAAAAGAAAGAAGATGATAACAATCCAGCAGACAACGGGTTTTAAAATCCAAGAGGAACAGTAGCAGTAATATTCTCAGGAGTCCCAAGGTCTAGGAGCAAGCAAGAAGACAAACTAGCATGGAGAACCATCATGGCAGCAGAACCAGTCGTTCCATGATTTTGAAACTGGTCTCAATATCCAATCCAGTTTTCATGAGAGGACCAATGGACAAGCATCGGAAACGCAGGGCTATACCCACTAGTACTCGGACCAACAATCGTAGCTAT
Source organism: Chrysopogon serrulatus (assembly GCA_015844335.1). Classification (NCBI taxonomy): domain Eukaryota; kingdom Viridiplantae; phylum Streptophyta; class Magnoliopsida; order Poales; family Poaceae; genus Chrysopogon; species Chrysopogon serrulatus. The sequence goes on from JADLZL010002502.1 coordinate 379,701, forward strand.
AACAGTAACCAAAGTAATCGATGGAGGAGCAGGGCTCAACATCATTTTTGCAGATACGCTAAGAAAAATGGGGCCAGAATTTTTAAAAATGATTACACCAATAAGTGTACCTTTCTACAGAATAGTACCCAGGAGGCCAGCAATGCCCCTCGGACAAATAACTCCGCCAGTAACATTTGGAACCTTGACAAATTATCGTACAGAACTCATCAAATTTGAAGTTGCAGATTTTGAATCATCTTATCATGCAATATTGGGAAGACCAGCGTTGGCAAAATTCTTAGCTATTCCACATTACCCTTACTTACTGCTCAAGATGCCGGGACCACACGGAGTACTCTCTCTCAGAGGAGACCTGAAACGTGCCTACGAATGTGATGTGCAAGCCATACAGATATCTTCAAAAGTACAAGAAGAAATCAACTCAGCAACAACTGAAGTGAGAATAGAAGAATTAGAAATTTCTGCCAAAAAACAAGTTGTCCTTACCACAGCTGAAGGAGAAGGAACCAAAAAGATTGATCTAGGGACTGGCGACCCATCCAAAACAGCCACTATCAGTGCTCATCTACCTATTAAATAGGAACTCATGCTCACCAACTTCTTAAGGGACAATAAAGACATATTTGCCTAGAAACCAGCTGACATGCCAGGAGTCCCAAGGGAGTTGGCTGAGCACAAAATAGAAGTCAACAAAGGAGCAAGACCAATCAAACAGAGATTACGATGTTTTTCACCTGACAAGAAAGAAACAATAAAGAAAGAAATAGCCAAACTATTGGTAGCCGGCTTCATAAGAGAGATCTTACATCCAGATTGGGTAGCCAACTCGGTCCTGGTACATAAAAAGAACACAGATGAATGGCGTATAAAAGGCCGACTACACCGACCTCAATAAACATTGTCCAAAAGATCCGTTCGGATTACCAAGGATTGATCAAATAGTGGATTCAACAGCTGGAGCAGCCTTGTTATCTTTTCTGGATTGCTACTCAGGCTATCACCAAATTGCACTAAAAGAAGAAGACCAAAGCAAGACTTCTTTCATCACCCCATTCGGAGCATATTGTTACAAGACAATATCCTTCGGACTAAAAAATGCAGGAGCAACTTATCAAAGGGCAATCCTGACTTGTTTAGGAGACCAAATCGAAAAGAACGCAGAAGCATATGTGGATGACGTTGTCGTCAAAACAAAGAACCCGGACTCGCTAATAGAAGATCTACAACAAACTTTTAACAATCTCAAAAGATAGAAGTGGAAACTCAATCCAAACAAGTGCGTATTTGGCGTATCATGAGGTCAACTACTCAGATTTCTAGTCAGTCAGAGAGGAATCGAAGCAAGCACAAAACAAATCAAGGCAATAACTAATATAAGCCCACCTGCAGATATAAAAGATCTACAAAAGTTGACAGGTTGCATGGCCGCTCTCAATAGATTTATTTCAAGACTTGGAGAAAGAGGCTTACCCTTCTTTAAACTACTAAAGAAGACGAACAAATTCACCTGGAATGAGGAAGCACAAGAAGCCTTCGACAAACTAAAAGCATACATTAGCACATCCCCAGTATTAGTGCCACCCAAGAAAGGAGAGGATCTCATGCTTTACATCACGGCAACTACTTCAGTAGTAAGCACTGCCATTGTAGTCGAAAGAGAAGAACAAGGACACGTCTATAAAGTCCAAAGACCAGTCTACTACATCAGCGAAGTACTCACAGTATCAAAAGTCAAATATCCTCACGTACAAAAACTACTCTACGCAATCCTAATAATGTCAAGGAAGCTCAGACACTATTTCGAAGCACACAAAATCATCGTCGTAACAGATTTCCTGCTCAGTGATATCTTAAGAAATCGAGACTCAACAGGAAGAATCTCAAAATGGGCAGTAGAACTCGGAGCACTCAAAATAGAATTCACTCCAAGAAAGGCAATCAAATCTCAGGCACTGGCCGACTTCATCGCAGAATGGACTGAGATACAACAACCCACTCCAGACGTCATCCTAGACTATTGGAAAATGTACTTCGATGGATCTTTAAAACTAAGAGGGGCAGGAGCTAGAGTACTATTCATCACACCAGACAAAAAATAACTCAAATACGTTTTATAAATTCTATGGCAAGCCACTAACAATGAAGCAGAATATGAAGCTCTCATTCATGGACTACAAGTCGCAACATCGCTAGGAATCAAAAGACTACTCGTCTATGGAGACTCAGCAGTAGTTGTCAATCAAGTAAATAAAGACTGGGATTGTACCAAAGAGAATATGGATGCTTATCGTGCGTAAATACGGAAACTTCGAGAAAAATTTCTAAGGTTTAGAAATTCATCATATACAACGAGACTCAAATGTTGCAGCAGATATACTAGCCAAACTTGGCTCAGACAGAGCAAAAGTGCCAGCTGGGGTCTTTGTCAAAGAGCTAACCAAGCCTTCAATCAAAAAGACCAGCGAGGCAACACTTGAAAATAAGTCAGATCAAAAGCAAGTCATGACAATCAACTCGAGAAAACACAACTTGGATGCAAGTATTCATAGATTACATCAAAGAAAAGAAACTGCCAGACAATAAAGAGGAAGCAACTCGGGTCATCAGAAGAAGCAAAAACTAAGCCCTGGTAGGAAATAATCTCTACAAGAAAGCAGCATCATCAGGAGTACTATTAAAATGTGTTCCAACATCAGAAGGAAAGGAAATATTACTAGAAATGCACTCGAGGATCTTTGTGGAAATCACGCATCTTCAAGAATACTAGTTGGAAAAACATTCCGATCGGGATTCTATTGGCCACTTGATGCTAAAGGGACGCCGAAGAATTGGTCAAACACTGCAAAAACTGCCAGATGTTCGCAAGACAAGCACATGTTCTAGCTCATAATCTAATTTGCATTCCACCTACATGGCTGTTTTATTGCTGGGGACTTGAGCAAGTCGGACCACTCAAGAAATCTAAAGGGGGATTTGAATACATCTTCGTGGCCATTGATAAATTTACCAAATGGATAGAATACAAACCTTTGGTGAAATACAGTTCGGCAAAAGCACAAGAATTCATTCAAGAAATCATGCACAGATTGGAATGCCAAACAGGATAATCACAGATCTAGGATCACCTTTCACAACCAATGAATTCAAGAGTTGGGCACAAGATTGCGGTTTCAGCATAGACTACGCATCAGTCGCTCATCCACAAGCAAATGGACAAGTTGAGAGGACCAACGGCCTTATACTAGCTGGTTTAAAACCAAGATTATATGAAGATCTGAAAGATTATGGATCAAAATGGATAGACGAGCTACCAAAAGTAGTCTGGGGACTAAGAACTCAAATAAGCAGAGCCACCGGCTACTCACCTTTCTTCCTGGTCTATGGGTCGAAAGCCGTACTACCAGGCCGGATTTAATCTGGACATCTCCAAAGATTGAACAATACAATGAAGGAGAGGCAGAAGAAACAAGAAGACTAGAAATTATTGATGCGGAAGAAGTCAAGAATCAATGCAACATTACAATCGGCAAGATACATGCAAGGATTAAGAAGACATTATGACAAAAGCATTCAGCCGAGAAGCCTACAAACTGGAGACTTGGTCCTTCGAAGAATCCAGAAACCAGATGGAAGGCATAAACTACTCAGTCCTTGGGAGGAACCTTTCAACATAGCAAAAGTAACGGGACCGGGTTCTTACGAGCTAATGATCGAAGATGGAGCACCAGTAAAAAACTCATGGCATATATCCTAGCTACGATGATTCTTTGCATAAATTCAAGATCAAATGTACCCTGAATTATCAATAAAATCTCCATTCAGAAGGAACTTATCCTAGCTTCTTTTCAGAACTAGATAAGAGCAAAGAAAGCTCGACCTATCCCGACTTCTAGATAATAGAACTCGGATGAGGGCCTACGGTCCAAAACGTCCTAGCTTCTTTTCAGAACTAGATGAGAGCAAAGAAAGCTCCACCAATCCCGACTTCTAGATAACAAAACTCGAATGAGGGCCTACGGTCCGAAACGTTCTAGCTTCTTTTCGAAACTAGATGAGAGCAAAGAAAGCTCGACCTATCCCGACTTCTAGATAACAGAACTCGGATGAGGGCCTACGGTCCGAAACGTCCTAGCTTCTTTTTAGAACTAGATGAGAGCAAAGAAATCTCGACCTATCCCGACTTCTAGATAACAGAACTCGGATGAGGGCTGTTGACGGTCCATAATGCCTATTTTATACCATCAACTATTGCTCAATATAACATGATATCAACCATAAAACATAGTTGTAGGGTTTGATTCTAACGAGTTCCACGAGTTGTGTTGTTCTCGATCGTTTTGCAGGTATATCCAATTTTGCACAGAATAAAAGTATCTCAAATGATGATTTGGAGTGCACCATTGCGACAGGCTCGTCGAGACGATCGAAACGGACATATCATTTGCTATATTCGGAGTCCGGAGTCAAAAGATATCAATTCTACACCGAAACCAACACTAGAAGACTCTAGAAGGCACCAGAAGGCGATGTACCGAAGGTGGGGCCCATTTGCTACAGGGTGGGGCCGCACGGCCCCACACCGGGGCCGGCCGGCGCCCTCCAGAGCCCAATCAAGGCCCGCTTCGACGGTCGGCCTCCTACCGCCTTAGGGTTTGCATCTCTACCGTTGCCGAAGTCGAATTAGTCCCACATCGCCTGTCCAGAAGAGGTGGAGGCTTTTCTAGACTATAAATAAAGAGGTAGACCCCCCTCCTTAAGGGCACCACATTATTGGAGATGTACAGGCGTCCCTCGAATGGATGACCTCTCATCTCTAGAGAATTAGGGCTAGACTTTCCAATGTAGTTCTAGTTGAGAGTTAGGGAGAGCGGCGCTACGCCCGGGTTCCGGAGGAGTCTTCGGAAGAGTCATCAGAGTTTTGGTATGTCTTTGTATTTATTCTGTGTAAGACTTATGCTTTAATATATTTTATCTTCTCTATTTACTTTTATGCATTACATTTAATTGGTTAGTATAGTTGTTATACTTTAGCATAGGATCTCCGCCCGTATCGGGTGCTCTAGTTATTAATTGTGACTAGGGTAGTAATTGGTAGTGTAGACATGGAGTCTAGGCTATATATTATCTGAGATTGCACCCAGTCCAACATATAGTTGTGGTAGCCCTAGGTGGTGACAGCCCTGACGGCCGACGTATTCCACCATGTTAGGGTTGGTGTTTGTAGGACCGTAGTCGGAGCTTCCTAGTCCCTTTCTCACCCCTTTCCGTGACTAGTGTTCTGATGTCCCGAAGTGTTATTGTGTGATTGCTTTACCTTCCATAAATCAGTTATTATAGAACCCAAGTAATAGAGAAGTATTTAGGAACCTTGAACTCTCCCGTTGTCATCTCACTTTAGCTATTTACTCTTTTATCATAGAATTCTCTCGTGTGTGTCATATATGCATAATTCCTATCATCAATCTATCGTTTACCCCTACTTTAATCTAGTTGGTGTATTAGTTAGTAGATACATGATGGTGAACTATCAATGTCTCTATCCATTGTTTCCCAGTGGTAAAATATAAATAACGATACCCGGGAATACTCCCGGTAAAATGCTACAATGGTTTTCTCGTGGCGCTATGGAATCTTTCATATTTTAATTGTGCATAAGAAATACCAACAAGGACCTATGGTCCGAAACGTCCTAGCTTCTTTTCAGAACTAGATGAGAGCAAAAGATAGCTCGATCCATCCTGACTTCTAGATAATAGAACTCGGATGAGGGCCTACGGTCCAAAACGTCCTAGCTTCTTTTCAGAACTAGGTGTGAGCAAAGAAAGCTCAACCTATCCTGACTTCTAGAACACAGAACTCGGATGAGGGCCTACGGTTCGAAAAAGTCCTAGTTTCTTTTCAGAACTAGATGAGAGCAAAAATGGCTCGACCTATCCCGACTTTTAGGCTACAGAACTCGGATGAGGGCGTACGGTTTGAAATACCCTAGCGTCTCTGCAGACCTAGATGAGAGCAAGAAACAAGCTCGATTTACCAAACAAAAACTCGAAGAACTTTTAGATGAAAGCAAGAACACTACTTTCAACCCATTAGTGAAACAAAGTCAAAAAGACAAAAAGTTCATACAAAATGCCTCATGAAAGGCACAAAGTATTACTGCGGGGGATTATCACTCAACTACAGAATCTACCTCTACAAGCTCAACAAATTGTCGAGCTAAATCTAGGACGGCAGCTTCAGCCTGGGTCAGAGCTTGCTCAGCCTCGGGGGTCGCTGCACTTTCCAAGATCCACTCAAGGGGCACATCCGGATTAATCAACCGAATACGCCCCAAGACGCCTTGGACACCAACCAGGATCCCATCCTTCACCAAGCCGACAACTCGGGTGGACAGCCGAGGAAGAAATTGAACCTAGGTCAAGCCGGCATCTTCAGGTTTCCTCAGCATACCGGCAAGTTTCCGAACAGAGTTCCAGAGAACTTCCCACCTCTCCTCCGAGGCCTTAAGACGGGCCGACAAGTCCTCCACTGACGACTTGGCCTGCAAAAGATCTCGATCAGCGCCACGCCTAATCAACTGAGCTCTGGCAAGGACTTCTTCAGCATCTTCTTTTACCTTCTCTGACTCGTTGCGGAAATTCTTCACCTCAAGCTTCAAAGTTTTAGTCTCCTCAGAGTACTTCTTCAAAGCTTCAAAAACAAGGCAAAAAGAAGTCAGCAAGAGACAATATCAAGTAAACGAGGCATAAAGAACAGCCAGAAAGTTACCCTGGAAATCACTATTCAGAATTTTAAGCTTCCTCGAAGTATCCTTCTCAGTTTCTACGACAGCTGACTTCTGCTGCTCGACTTCAACAATCTGGGCCCGCAAAGCACTTTTCGATTGCTGGCATCCTTCACGCTCAGCGTCAAGTTCAGACTTCAAAGAAGCCAGCTCTTCCAACAACTTCTTTTGTGACTCAGTCGAGCCAAAAAAGAGGTCAGAATCACTAACAAACTCTACAAAGTAAAAAGAACAAAGCAATCAGAAAAGAAGAATATCCAAAATGATAAATAAAGCATAAGAGAACTCACCTGGAACCGCTGAGAAAAGGATTGAATCGAAGCTTGAGCTGAGCCCCATTCAGACTCAAGTCCTCGCAAGTGAGAACTCGGATCAAATTCTGCCTCCAACTCCTGCACCAACTTCATATCTTGAATCATATCCCAAGGAGCGAGAGGAGGAGACAAAGGAGAAGAACATCCAACCCGAGGACTAGTAGAAGACAGGGGCTGAGCAAGAGGCAAGTGCCCTCCCCCGAAGTAGTAGTCGCAACAACTTACGCAACAGAAAGAGAAGAAGTCGCAACCACAGAGGAGGATGGCACCATGTCTGCCACCACCAGGGCTGACTCTACAGCTGGATGAGGATCAGGCGTAGAAGACACCTGACCCACAACATCTACACTCACGGTCTTCTCTGAATCAGAAGCCGGAGTAGAGAGAACTACAGAAGATGGCCTACAGAGAAAAAAATTATTAAGACGAAGAAAACAGACAAAGAAAAAGAACTTGGACGGAAGAAATTCATACCGAGGAACACGCCGGAGAGCAAGAAGAGGCCGAGAAGGAGGAGGCGGCATAAGCTCATCCAGGCCTGCCAACAACTCGGCAGAAGAAGGAGTAGGGCCTGGCAAGGACTCCAAGTCAAGGGAAGAAGTAGAAGTTCCCCGGGGACTGCAGAAAACCAAACCAAAAGTCAAGTAACAGAAGAAAAATCTATGCCAAAATCTTAAGTAGTCAGAAAATTAACAACTCACCGACGAAGAAGAGGAGAATCATCGATGTCTTCAGCCTCATCCTCAAAAAGAGGGACCGGATTACCATCTACAAAGATAGAAAGGGTCAGGACAGCGCATACAAATAAAACAAGTCGAACTAAGGAAATTCCTCACGTATCAGAATGTTACCTGAAAGCTGAGGAGAAGAAGAACGCGCCCGTTTTTGTGGCACAGAAGAAGAAGCCCCGCCAGTCGCAGGCCTCTTTCCACCCGAACGGGTAGCTCGAGAAGCGGCACCGGCTGGTAAGGAGCATACTGAAGAGGGAGTTCCTTTTCAGAAACTCCAGGCAAAACAACTCGGCCTTCCACCACTGCATGGCAGCAGTCGGAGGAGCCGGAAGAGGAGCAATCTCTCCATCAACAAAGAGGGACGCATCTACATTAAAATTTCTGCTAAAAGGCTACAAAAATACAGAAACAAGTCAGAAACAATTTAAAAGCACTCAGAAGCATAAAAAGGAAAAAAGACAACCAACTTACAGCAGGAGGAGGACTTGGCAGCAGAATATTCAAAACCAATCATTGCGACCACCACGGCTCATTTCAAAATCTTCTGAAGGCGCAAAAGCACTTCATCATCAGACAACTTGGTAGTGGCTACCATCCGAGATGGATCCTCAGCACCAGAGTACTCAAAGCCAAAATGCTCCCTAGCTTTCAGAGGCTGTACTCGGCGACGAAGGTAACTAGCCACATAGCAAAACCTGACAGACCGTTCTGCTTTAGATATCTAATCCTATCAAAGAGCGGCTGAAGCAGCAACAAGTCGGTAGTGCTAAGCTGCTCCTTTTCCCACCGATCATTATAAACAGGCAGGACTCCAGAGTAGGTTTCAAGGGCTGGAGCACCATCACCACCATCCAGATTCCTAGCATAAAACCACTCGGAGCGCCAATCCTTCATAGACTCAACAAGATCATACTCAAAAAAGTGGCTCGACTTACGCCCCTGCCGAAATTGAATCCCACATCCACCAAGGCTGTGGAGGGAATCCGAGCGGGGCTGCAGCTTAAGACAAAAAAGAAATCAGAAAAGATTCAGAGAAGGGGGAATGCCAAGGAAAGTTTCACAAAAGTGAACAAAAATAGAAAGATGAAGGATCCCATTTGGGGTGAGATCATGAAGAGAGATACAGAAATAGCAGAGAAATCTGTAAAGAAAAGAACACGCCGGGAGACAAAGCCCGGCACAAAAGAGACAAAAAGAATAATTTTCCCAGGGCGGGGGATAGGAACACGATGCTCACCAGGCGCGGACCAACCAGCCAAATCCTTGGACTGGATCATCCCCCACTCCTCTAGCTCAACCAGATGCTTCTCCTAGGTAATCGGAGCCGGGAACGACTTCGCTGTCGCCTTCATTGCAGCAAACTCAGGATTCAGCTGTTCATCGACCTCCTCCTCGAGAACAGGCATGTCAATAGCCGGCTTCTTACTCGTAGTCTTCTTCCTTCCCATGCAACGGCCAAAACCACAAGAGCAAAGGAAGGAGGAGGAAGCAAGGACAAGCAACCAAGATTGGAGATTTTTTTCTAGGGTTTCAAGATGCGGAGGCGGACCGAAGGAGAAGAACAGTTACCCAAAACCACCAATTTATAAGAGGAAGAAGGGCCTGGCTTAGGGCCCATTCAACAGAGCAACAGTAAAAGGCCAACGGATACATAGCGTAATAACAGAAAGGCCCAGTAAAATCCGGGATAACGGTCTCTATCCCGTCACTGGCCAACGGTAACATTCTGAACCGTTACAAAGGTGACAAAGAACCCAGCACCACCGAAGCCTATGGTATCAAAAAACAAATCGGCTCGGAGGCTGACAACCAGTCTTATCAAAAATAAGTCGGCTTGAAGATAGACAACCAGTTATTATCAAAAAACAAGTCGGCTCGAAGGCAGACAACCGGCGAGATCTGATTTCAAACAACTCGAGATCCAGATAGTAATTCATACTCTCATCAAGATACAAGGATAAAGGTCTTACAAGACCCATCGAATTCAGAAGAAAACTAAAGCAACGGCTACAAGAAACCCGGTAGAATTCTGCCATAGAAAACAATTACGCGAGAACCCCCTGGGCAACCAAGGTGATAGCCGTTGCCGACCCAGACTACCTCCGAGATAGTCCTGGCCGAGCAGATCCAAAGCAACCCTGGATACACTAACACAGTGCATCCAAGATCGCCAAAAGTAGCACTGACTTCTCAAGCATTGTTGACATTTCTAACGTTGCTACTAGAAATAGAGGTAAATCCCTATCCCCGGCAACGGCGCCAAAAATGCTTGTTGGTATTTCTTATGCACAACTAAAATATAAAGGATTCGCAAGCGCCACGTAAAACCATTGTAGCATTTTACCGGGAGTATTCCAGGTATCGTTATTTATATTTTACCACTGGGAAACAATGGAATAAGACATTGATAGTTCACCATCATGTATCTACTAACTTAATACACCAACTAGACTAAAGTAGGGGGTAAATGATAGATGATAGGAATTATGTATATATGACACACACACATGAGAATTCTATGATAAGTAATAGATAGCTAAAGTGAGAGGACAACGGGAGAGTTCAAGGTTCCTAAATACTTCTCTATTACTTTGGTTCTATATAACTAATTTATGGTAGATAAAGTAATCACACAATAACACTTTGGAGCAACAGTACCTATCCAACTCTCGAATAAGACTGGGAAGAAGGTAGCTGGGTAAGGCTGCCAAAAGCTCTCGAAACACCAACTCCGACGTGGTGGAATACGAAGACCAACAAAAGCTGTCACCTCCGATGGCTACCACAACTAACCGTAAGAATTGGACGCAAACTCGGGTAAACACTAGCCTAGACACCACGTCTACGCTTAACGATTACTACTCTAGTCACGCACGCTAACTAGAGCACCTAATACAAAGCGGAGATCCCATGCTAAAGTATAACAACTATACTAAACATAATATAAAGGCATAAAGTAAATAGAGAAGATAAATATATTGAAGCATAAGTCTTACAAGAAAAGATACAAAGATATACCAGAACTCTGATGACTCCTGCGAAGACTCCTCCGAACCCCGGGCGTAGCTCCGCTCTCCCTAACTCTCAACTAGAACTAATCTACTACATTGGAAAGTCTAGCCCTAATTCTCTAGAGGTGAGAGGTCATCCATTCGAGGGACGCCTCTACATCTCCATAATAATGTGGTGCCCTTAGGGAGGGGGGTCTACCTCTTTATTTATAGTCTAGAAAAGCCTCCACCTCTTCTAGACAGGCGATGTGGGACTAATTCGACTTCGGAAATAGTGGAGATGCAAACCCTAAGGCGGTAAGAGGCCGTCCATCGAAGCGGGCCACGAATGGGCTCCGGAGGGCACCGGCCGGCCCCGGGGTGGGGCCGGGCGGCCCCACCCTATAGCAGGTGGGCCCCACCTTCGGTTGATCGCCTTCCCGTGTCTTCTAGAGTCTTCTAGTGTTGGTTTCGGTGTAGAATTGATATCTTTTGACTCTGAACTCCGAATATAGCAAATGATATGTCCGTTTCGATCGTCTCGACGAGCCCGTCACAATGGTATAGTCCAATTCATCATTTGAGATACTTTTATTCTGTGTAAAATTGGATACACCTGCAAGACGATCAAGAACAACACAACTCGTGGAACTCGTTAGAATCGAACCCTACAACTATGCTTTATGGTTAATATCATGTTATATTGAGCAATAGTTGATGGTATAAAATAGGCGTTAAGGACCGTCAACAAGTTCCCCAAGCTTACCCTTGGCTAGTCCCTTAGCAAAGCCTAACTACTAAACTTGGATCAGGAGTTGCTACAATGCTTTCACTTCTCAAAAGTACACATGCTTTTAAACTGAAATTCTCCTTTGAATTAGACAAAACTGCTCTAACTTTGAAACTTACCCATTTTACCATTAGCTATGGAGCTTTTCAACTTTTGCGTGGGTCTTGAGTAATTGAAAGATAGAACAATCAAGTCAAGCACTATGTCTCAAATTCTTCACTAAACTAATATTCTAGAGTTTTTACAAGTTTTCAAAATAAAACTCAGAGCTTAATTGTATGACACCCTCAAATCTCTTATTGTATGTGATATTTGTGGATCTCACTGAGGCATTTATGTTGTCATGCCCTCCTACAACTAATTATTATAGTGGAGCTCATAGGAGTGGCATTAAACAAAGAACGAGCATACTTGCAATTCATATATTGTAAAAAGTCAAACAATGCATCCAAAGAGAGTCAAGTCATACAATCAAACCAAGATGTGCATGTGTATGGAGTATGGTGGATAGGTGTATATATGGTATTTAGTGGCTAATCCTAATTCTACTTTTGCTCCTTGAAATAAATCTCTCTCTTGAACTTAGAACTTTTCATAGGAAAACATGGGCTATTTTTATTTTTTTTTTTTTTTTTTTTTTTAATACTTTTTATTTTGCATAGCCACATGCATCCTTTAAATACAATAAATGATTGGAGAGATAACAATAAGAACGTAGAGCATTAAACAAGGGGTTGTCCTATAGGGTATATTTTTGGTTGTTTACCCAAAGTATAGAAGAAAAACATTTTTAAGGTGGATCCGGATAAAAGTGAAAAATGATTGCGCTTACCCAGTAGGAGCAATGCATATGTAGGCAGAGTGTGTAAGTGATCTTGATTAAAAAGCATGACAAGGCTCTCATAAGGTATACAACAAAGGTTGATGAACTCAATGCAAAAAGCAAAGCATGAATGAGCAAAGGTTTTCCTAATCTAAATGTATATCATGTATGGCTTTGGTAGGAATTCAAACTTTGTCATACAAGAGCTCATCATGTAAGATTTTTAGAGTTTTTAAAAGATAAATCTCCAGAACTTAGTATCATTAGGAATAAGATAAATAGTAGCTCAATCTTTCTCATATCATATCCCTCAATCACCTAGACTTAGCTTAAACATATGCCTCCACAAGTTTCAGGTTCGAAGTAAGTTCTTATATTAAAACAAGTCATATCTAAAACTCAGGAAGAATTTAAGGTTAAAAACTAGGCACGTGAAAGGAATTACGACAGAGCAACTATTCATCATCTCCAAGATAAAATTTTATTGTTCTTTAGTTTTTATTTGACTCTTAATAAACTAGACAGAATCTATGATCACACTCTAAATAGCTAAAGTATCTTTATTTGATTTTAATAATTATCCATCTTTTTATTTGTTTTAGACTAATAGACTCACAAAAGACTCTATAGACGTGGACCTTCATGTGCCCACATATTTTTGGTATTTTATGACTATAAGATAGACTCAATAATCGTATAGGTATACTTACCCGATAACTAGAGGATGCTCTCCCCCAAGCTGGATGTTGTCGTAGTTGAGCATTAAAGCTAAGTGGTCCTCATAGAGGAGCTCATGTTTGTTAGAGCAAGTGTTGCCGGGGAATACTTCAATCTCATCACTCAAGAAGTTACTTCCCTTCACAAGGAGGTCAGCTGTGTGTCGGAGAAATGTGATTCGAGTGATGAAGATAAAGATTCCTGGGTGAGCTAGCTCTTGGAGTCATTCTGCAGGAAGCTCTCACAAAACACCAAAACTCATGGAACGGTATTAGGATAAAACGTTAGTGGTTAGCCGTTTTAGAGGATTGGGTGTTGTGGAGGTTTCAAAGTATGTTTATGATAACAATATTGCAGTAGGATGCTCAATTAATTTTTTTGAATTTTATGGGTTTATATGTAGAAAGTACAAATGCATGATATGTATTTTTTATTTTATAGGCCACCACCACAGTGAGAACTCCTATAACTTTTACGCTACAAGGGTTTCATATGGGGCTTAAAGTTTTTTTTTATGCATGAATGCAACCTAATGCATATCTATTTATTTTTATTATTTCCTATGTAATACTAATGTAGAAAACTAAATATGGTTAAGAGAAAATAAATCATGCAATGTAAGAAAGTAAATATGAATAACTACCGATGTTACCTCATGGCGAGGGTTCGATGTTTTGAATCCTCCGAACTGGACTCCTCCTTGCAGTAGTTCATTGATCGAGTACTTCGGTTTGCTTCTAAAGATGAGGATTGAGGTGGTGTCTCCACTAGTGGCTTTTCCAATGGTGGTGCCAACTTCTTCCTTTCTTTTTGTTAGCATCTCGAAGCCAATCTTATGTGCATCCTTGTTACTAGTTTAGAACTCCCATTTGTAGAATTTAGGGAATCTTCTCACACTTTGCTTGATGTGTGTTCTACTCATAAAGACAAGATAGAGATCAAGTGCATGGGCTCTATTGGTGGAAAAACACCAACAGAACCAAAAATTTATTCATTCTCTAACCTTAACCACAATAGGATTGATGTCTATTTACATTGTGCATTTATATCTTGGGTGAGAATATCAAAAGTATAAATATGGTATTTAAGCTTATGAGATAAAGGAGTGGAGTTACTTAACCTATGGAAGTATTGTTCATCTTTATAAATTATCAAGATTGACATGATGACTATCATTTTCCAAAAATAGGATATATCATATTTGAGCTTATATGGTTAAGATTTAGATCAAGGGAATGGTGCTATGATGTGTACTCCAAGATCAAGAGAAAATGATGACCACTTATCTTTAATATGTTACCTTTATTATTGGAGCATGATGACACCATGCGGTAAAAGGTAGATGAATTTCAATGGTCTTTTCCTTCCTTGCATTTTGAGTTGATCATTAGCATCTTGTTTCCTATGTTATACTTCTTTCTCACTCCTTTAGACTTTTGCTTCTCTCATTATTTCTTCTCTGCAAGGGATTAGTAGACAACACATACCCAAAGGAATATACTATCTATTTAAAGCGTGGATAGTGTTTGCTAAATAGTTAAAGATTAATCTATAGTTTGTTTTTTTTAAATGACTCACCATTACTTCAAATTTTTCCAACAAGGTTAAGGCAAAGATATAATTTTGAAGAATACTTCTAACCTTGATTTGATTATATGAAATCTCCTAATATGATTTAAATATTTTTTTATACAAGAGAGGATTGATAGTCTATATACACAACCAAATTCTTTTAAAAATATGCTTTGATGTTAGAATGTTTAAGTGATATTTTAAAGCATACTTATAATAGAGTAAGGAAGTTTAAAAGACTAAAGATATTTATTCAAATAGAACCAAGAATATGTAGGTGAACCCAACGAGTATTTTGTTTGTTTTGAGTTTTAGAAAATTAAGCATAACATGAGGTAGGGATAACTAAGACAATGAGCAACATGGTATAAGATGTTGAATGAAGTTTAAAGTTATATGAGGCTTGGATAATTGCACCTTATGTCTTGCAGAGTGATTGGTCCACTATCATGGTGAAGTGTAGAAGGTGTTGAAGTGTTCTTTCATCTATTCTTTCATCTTAGTCCTTTCAATACACTTGTCCTCCTTTCTTTCCGTTTTGAACCATGATCAGACATTTATTCTTTTTTTTTCCTGCATAAATATTAGTGGACATATACCCGAAGGATTGCAACAAGTTTAGAATGTGGGTTATGGTCCATAATTCATGCGAATTTCATCTATGCTAATGAAAGAATGGACTTCTAGGAATACTTTAGCATAGATTTCTTCTAACACATTTTGTTAGTAGCTGTACTTTTATATGGTTCAAGGCAAAGGTAACTTGCGACAAAAAAGATGAAGTGAATAAACTTTGATACTTACAACTCTTCTATGGAGAATGAGCTATGTCTTTCTTTTGTGCAAAGTTATTGAACTTCATCATATGCCTTGATTCATCTCTCGATGTGAGTTCATCTCTTGACTTACCCGAATTAAATTTGAGAGTTTTCTATAAGGGTTAGTCCAACAAAATATCCAATATCTACTATAATAATTTCTAGTTCAATAATCAAACCAAACTCCATGTCTAGTTTGATTAAGGTAGGCTATTTAACCTAAGCACCACGCTTAATTTAAAGGCCTATAAAAGTATGTGCAGTACTTCCAAACCAAAGCATACTATAGTAAACAAAGATAGCATGAAAGCACTTAGAGGTTTGCTTAAATAGAGATAAAAACATGATCATGTATGGTGAGAATATATATATTTTTTTCTATTTTAAGTAGAGATGAAAGTGATATGCATATGTGCAAGGAACTGAATATGCTGTGGATTTGATATAAGATGGGGTAGATGCATGGATTATTCAAAGTAAACATGCAAAGTGGAATGCAACAGGATAACTACTCATTAAATTTAAAGCCTATGAGCAAGACTTTCTCACCATTCTTAATCATAACTACCATGACTCACAAAGTGAGTTGTGCAAGCGTCTTTATTCGTCACATATGATGAACTTTGACGTCTTGTGACGATGATTTTTTCTCCAATCTACACATGGTTAGTGAAATATATATAAACATTTATACATACCTGTGAGATGGCAGGGCTTCATTGTTGATGGATCATGCATGTTTAGGCACCCTGAGTTCTTCAAGATCTCCTATGTCTTGTTCTTGTGGAATTTCGCCGTAAGATTGAAACAGATTGATATTCTCGCTTATTCCACAACTCAACAAAACAGAGGGTAATCCTACTAAAGCTAGCGACATACTAGATTAGCAGATATCAAGATCATTATCAAAATCTTTACGCCAATTGTTTCCCCGGCAACGGCGCCAAAAATGCTTGTTGACATTTCTAACGTCGCTACTAGAAATAGAGGTAAATCCCTATCCCCAAAGCAACGGCGCCAAAAAATGCTTGTTGGTATTTCTTATGCACAACTAAAATATAAAGGATTCGCAAGCGCACGTAAAAACCATTGTAGCATTTTACCGGGAGTATTCCAGGTATCGTTATTTATATTTTACCACTGGGAAACAATGAAATAAGACATTGATAGTTCACCATCATGTATCTACTAACTTAATACACCAACTAGACTAAAGTAGGGGGTAAATGATAGATGATAGGAATTATGTATATATGACACACACACAGGAGAATTCTATGATAAGTAAATAGATAGCTAAAGTGAGAGGACAACGGGAGAGTTCAAGGTTCCTAAATACTTCTCTATTACTTTGGTTCTATATAACTAATTTATGGTAGATAAAGTAATCACACGATAACACTTTGGAGCAACAAGTACCTATCCAACTCTCAAATAAGACTGGGAAGAAAGTAGCTGGGTAAGGCTGCCAAAAGCTCTACGAAACACCAACTCCGACGTGGTGGAATACGAAGACCAACAAAGCTGCCACCTCTGATGGCTACCACAACTAACCGTAAGAATTGGGCGCAAACTCGGGTAAACACTAGCCTAGACACCACGCCTACGCTTAACGATTACTACTCTAGTCACGCACGCTAACTAGAGCACCTAATACAAGGCGAAGATCCCATGCTAAAGTATAACAACTATACTAAACATAATATAAAGGCATAAAGTAAATAGAGAAGATAAATATATTGAAGCATAAGTCTTACAAGAAAAGATACAAAGATATACCAGAACTCTGATGACTCCTGCGAAGACTCCTCCGAACCCCGGGCATAGCTCCGCTCTCCCTAACTCTCAACTAGAACTAATCTACTACATTGGAAAGTCTAGCCCTAATTCTCTAGAGGTGAGAGGCCATCCATTCGAGGGACGCCTCTACATCTCCATAATAATGTGGTGCCCTTAGGGAGGGGGGTCTACCTCTTTATTTATAGTCTAGAAAAGCCTCCACCTCTTCTAGACAAAGCGATGTGGGACTAATTCGACTTCGGCAATAGTGGAGATGCAAACCCTAAGGCGGTAAGAGGCCGTTCGTCGAAGCGGGCCACAAATGGGCTCCGGAGGGCGCCGGCCGGCCCCGGGTGGGGCCGGGCGGCCCCATCCTGTAGCAGGTGGGCCCCACCTTCGGTTGATCGCCTTCCCGTGTCTTCTAGAGTCTTCTAGTGTTGGTTTCGGTGTAGAATTGATATCTTTTGACTCTGAACTCCGAATATAGCAAATGATATGTCCGTTTCGATCGTCTCGACGAGCCCGTCGCAATGGTGTAGTCCAATTCATCATTTGAGATACTTTTGTTCTGTGTAAAATTGGATATACCTGCAAGACGATCAAGAACAACACAACTCGTGGAACTCGTTAGAATCGAACCCTACAACTATGCTTTATGGTTAATATCATGTTATATTGAGCAATAGTTGATGGTATAAAATAGGCGTTAAGGACCATCAACAAGCATCACATCAGGCCTCTCCAGCCACAAGTTGAATCGGACCCCATGTGAACAAGAGGGCTCCAGCTCTGCGTTGGGCGGTTGCCGATTTGCACCGCACAGCTAGAGGACAGTGCGGCTCGGCAACCCTTCCACGCAGAGCATATGTCTGGCAGAGTGGAAAAGAAGAACTGAGACTGCAAAATGGCCCAGCATAGGGCACATCTCAAGACTTATTCTACCTACCAGAACGAGCCTCCAATTACAATGCTACTCTGGGATTAGTCTACCTCTAATCCCTATCTCAAGAATTCTTCTACCCACTAAAAGGACCATACTGGAAAAGAAAGAAAGAAGCTTGGGGGTTGATCCATCTCACAAACAATCATTCTCACAAGAACAGAAGGCAACAAACTTCAAAGCCCTGAAAGACCAAGAAGAAAGAAGACCTATTTATAGGACAAGATCAGCGTACATGGACCAAGTTCACCAAGACAGAAAGACACTGACAAGACTTAAAAGAGGACAGTAAATAGTGCAGTAAAAGAGCATATCCGGAGAATATTCTCATGGAGTAAAAGCATATAGCCTTTACTGCACCAGCTGCCAAACGCCCAGCCATAAAGAGGAAGACATAAAGCTATAGTGAAAGAGCAAACCATCAAAAGAAAGTCACGGGCCTTTGTCCAAATCCCTGCGTAGAAGAACTCAGAGAAGGCTCGGAGGCTACAATTTTAAGCCATCATGCTACTCAAGATCCCCCAGCTCTTTGTCCCAAAAAGCAAGAGGCTCGGGGGGCTACACTCATTGAGTGCACCTATAGGCACATGATAACCAGAAGCCATCGTCCGACTACTTTTAAGGAAAAGAACTCGTACAAAGGCTCGGGGGCTGCAGGGTATACACCCTCAACTTTTTTCTAAATTTTCCAAAACCCTCTAGCTACTTATAAATAAATAGCAAGAGGCTCGGGGGCTACACTCAATGAGTGCACCTATGGTGCACAATGAAAAGGAGGAAAGAATTCAAGAAAGACCACTTCAAAGCATCACTCATGATACAAGTCGTCTCCTGAGTTCAACTTTGAAATGCTCGGGGGCTTGTCGATGCGGGATCAAGACGGTTCCCCATCAACATGACTCCCGTCAGGACGGACCCACAAGACAGAGACAGAAGGGCCAATTCCGAGTAGAAGACGTCCTGTCCTAGTTAGACGGATAGAAAGTAACTTCCGTAATAGGAACAGAACTCTCTCTACTAAGTCCGACAAGGATTAGAACCAAAGCTCTGGCTCTTTTCTCTCATAAGAAGGGGCCAGAGCACCCTCTTTGTAATAGGCGACAGCAACACACAATCATACGTCAATTCAACGCAAAAGGCCAAGGCCGACTGGAGTAGAGCTTTTACTCGATGACGAGGGCTCGAACCAGGATAAACCGAGTGTCTTTTGTGTAACCGCCGAGTTCTAGTATTCGCCGAGATCTGAATCAACTGCTACGGGAACCCCGTAGTAGGCTATCGGTGGCTAAACACCGACACTATCATTAGGGGCGTATCACTAGTAGCAGCAGAGGAAATAACTGGTGAGTACCATAGCTGGACCTAATCTAGTGATATGGTACTGAGGTATGCCATTCAAGCATTTCTTGCTTCATCACCGGGGATAGACTCTACCTCTATTCTCTGTGATGACGTTAAGAAATGTCAACACACGTGAACCTCAGTAAAAAAATCCAATGTTCATTTGAGATTGATCCATCGAGATCATATTTGGATTTCACTCGATTGATTGAATCATCACCTTCAGTTTTTATTGTTGATAAAGAAGGTGATTGGTACTACATCCTGAAGGAACGGTTGGCATCCCTTGGTTCCTTCCTTGCGATTACATTTCTGCCTAGTAGCATATTAAGGTGTGTAGTGTAGTTTGATTGCTAAGGACATTTTTCTTAGTGTGCCTAGTGTATTAGGATTGCTAGAATTGGATAGGTTGGCTTGCAACCCCCTCTAAGCTAGCGCAACACTTGCTTCACCATTTAATTTACTAACTGGTTTGTTTAGTGCTTTGTAGAAATTTTATTAGGCTATTCACCCCCCTCTAGCCATTTAAGACCTTTCACTGAGGTGGTTTCTTTGATGAAGATGACACATATGGAGGTAATTGAATTTATTACTGAGCATATCATATATATATTTGACATTTCTCAAATAATAACTACAAATCAATGAACATCATTTGTGTCAAAGGAGGTATGGGATTTTTCAAATTGTACAAGATGAAATTGCTCAATTCATCTTCATACTATGCTCAAGCTATTGGCCAAGTTGATTCTAGTAATAAGACTGATGAAACTCATCAAAAAGAAGATTGAGGATAGTCCAAGGAGGTGGCATAAAGTTTTTTCTAAGGCTCTATGGGCACATCGTATCTAGACATGGTGCTACTAAACTTACTCCTTTTGAGCTAGTATACGAATAGGAAGTTGTGTTGTCCGTTGAAGTAAATTTGGATGCATATAGGGCTTGCTAAGCAAATTGATCCGGCAGCTGTTATGTATCATGATCTGATGAGATGGATAATGTTGATGAGATGACCGATAAGAGAATAAAGGCTCTTAAGGATATGGAGAAAGATTCTTAAGGATATGGAGAAAGACAAAGCTTGAGTTCCAAGTTAGAAGCAAATCATTCTAGATTAGAAGTAAACTGTTCTAAGTTGGAGATTTAAAGACCATATAACCAATTTGGACAATGAGCAATAAGTTTGGCAAGTGATTACCAATTTGGTAAGATCATTACAGAATGATCAAACAAATATTTGAAAATCCATATCTGTTGACCATTGTAAGGTGATAGTCTCCCAAGAGCAATCAACGAAAGATATTTGAAAAAGTATGTATCACCTTTAGAACAAATATAACCGATGTATAAATCACCCTTAGATAGCTGATTGGCTGGACATCATCGCTATTTAGTGCTTTATTTATGTTTTCAAGTTCATACTTCATTTACCTAAAAGTAGGGGCACATGTTGACATCAAAATAGAAAATGTGCCATGTTGATAATTCTCTAACATTAAAATAGGTTTGGAAAACAATTGTTATGACAAACAACACAAAAACAAGTGAAGAAGGAGGATGGCGAGGAGGACATCATGCTCGACAAAGACCGCAGGCCGGCTCACTAAGCCATCTTAGCCGACTCTGTCTGCCCCTGTGCCGGCCTGTGTACAGTGCCCTAGGCCTGTGAAAACCAGCGTAGCCGACTTGGAGTCAGCTAAGTTAACTTTTTTGCTAATTCTTAACCGGTTTGTTTTGTAAGTCTGTTTTGGATCTATTTTTGACGTGAAAAACCTAGAGAACGCAGTCTGAACTTGTTTCCTACTATGATAAGACTCCCCACTATCTATATATAGATATATGAGAGGATCATGGTCAATTGAGGATTCTAATTTCCAATCGTCAAAAAATCTATTACACACGTCCCTCTTCTCTCTTTCTATCCTGCTGTTCATCACATTTCTCGGTGAGATTTGGCGGCATTCTATGAGGTGTAGTCGATCCTCAGACACCCTCTACGTGCTACTCCCCAATAGATCTTTCTAGAAGGTGTTCAGAAGTTTACAAGGCGAAGAACGAACTTTACATAACCCTAACCAGTTTCTAGATCAGTTTCATTAGCTCGTTGTGTTCCTCGGTACGCTCAAGGTCGTGTGTCGATCACGGGCATGCTAGCCCCTGCTAGCTTGTTATCCGGATCTTATTTGGGGTTAACAACTTTTCAACCTTCAACTTTGCACGAGAGTTCGATTTTGAACCCTGAATTATGAAATGGGTACTAGTCACCCAACCGGACAAATTCAGACCTTTATCTAGTTTTAAATGTGATTTTTCTATTTTCAAAAACTAAAAAATGTTTTAATATCTAAAAATTCATATCCTCTTTAATTTGAATCAAATTTTTAAAATTTTTAATCAATTTTGGTCCTATTACGATGGTTTAGGAATCAACAGTGATAGTATGTTTCTGTAGTACGTAGTGACAGTCACACAAATTTAGTAGGTATCTTTGACGATTGATTTAAAAGAATCTTTTTTACAACATATACACAAATGAAAAAAATATAAATCTTATGTGATGCATGGGCCTATATAGGTTTCTTAAAAAAATCAAGAACAAAAAATACAAATGTTTGACTCATCATAGCAAAGCTAAGACACAGTAAAAACAAATCTATTACAAAATAAAATATATTAGACGCTGTATTCTCTCTTAATCTATTCTAACATAGTATTATAGCACGAAGGGCGCGCGGAAAGTTGGAAATTAAACAGGCTCAGCCAAACCTCACAAGACTATGGTTAAGCTCCCTTTCAACATCAAGAAGTGTACAGAAATTATAAGATAAGAAAACTTCAAAGCTCTCCCGTTGACAACGGTAGAGAATCATGAGCCATTCACCGCCAGCATTTTCAGCTAATACCTAGCAGACTCCTTGGGCGAACCCAAGCTTTCCTCCCTGCAAATCATGCAAATCATAGATCATCTCGACCGACTGCTGCGCTCGGTTGCCGATGACAGAGGCAGGGAACGCGCTCCCCGGATTTGACTCCCCGAACGCGAGGCACGCGACGGAGAAGCGGTTTGCCGGGTTGGTGAAGTACAACATCTGGTCAAGCAGGACCTCCAGGCTCGACCCGCCGGCAAACTCGACCGTAATGATCGGCACGAAGACGGTCACGTTCAGCTGGTCCAGTCCGGTGAAGTTGTAGCACGTGTCCAGGACGTCGTTCAACGGCGGCGCCGTGGGGTACGCGGCCATCTGCCGCCGGAACTCATCGCGGAGCACGGCATACACGGACGGGACGAAGTAGCTGAACGTTGACAACGTGTCGACGCCGTACTGGAGCGGGTGCCAGTCTCATAGAGGGACAAGGCGGAGCCCATCGGCGTGCAGTATGTCGTGCACCGAAGCCATCTCCTTCCGTGCGCCACTGAGATGCGAGCAGGGGCTCAGAGGGTGCACCAGTGGAAACATGTTGTCATTGATGGGTCCTGAAAAATATCGACCACAGAGTCTGTAACTAAGTTTTTCTGTGCATGGATGTGGAGAGATACCAGAGAGTTCATTTAACATGGGACCTGGCCTGCTTCTCAGTCTTATATAAGGAAAAATTCCCAAAATTTGAAAGCTTGTATTGAAAAAACTGGATAGTAGTACCAGTCTCATAAAAAAAATAGTCAAATCATCTCATGTTTGAACAATTTTATAGAAATGATCTTAATGTTATGACATCAAATAAATATCATTACATAATATATACATATTAGTGGAGTATATGCTTTTATAGGATACCTTAAATTCCATAATATTTTTTGATAAACTTAGTCAAAACAAAAGATAAGTTTGACGACTTAGACTAAAATCTAGAAATGTAATCTCTGTAAGACAAAGCTAGTACAAACACTGCAAGATTACTGCTTCCTTCATTAGTTCCAAATTGTTATAAGATGTTTTAGCTTTTCTAGATACACATTTTTTTGCCATATACGTAGATATACACTATATCTAAGTACATAATAAAAACAACGTATTTAGAAAAAAAGATAAAATCTCTTAGATAAGTGACTGAAAAGAGCCTTTTTACAATGGTTGGAAAAATACCATGGTACCTTCAAGTACTTTCATATTTTTCTATTTTATAAGTAATTAATTAATAAATAAATTATAGAGGGTAATTTAGTAATTGAGGCATGGGGCTTAATGAGCGCTTGCATCTGGTGGAACGGCTTGGCCGTCGCGATGCCGAGAGCCGCATGCTGGAGCTCCACACATGGTGCCGTGTGAGTACTACGGCGCGTGGCGCCCTGGACACCACTAGGCCTCCAGTGCCGTCTTGGTCCAGGCTATGCGCCTATGCTAGCCCTCCTCTCCGACCATGGCATCTAGGATCAGTTCTAGTGAAGTGTGGGCGGCAGCAGCTTGGCCCGAGGGCAGCAACGTGCTACGTGGTTGGTCTGCTCGGACAAGGCATTGGTTTATTCTGACTTCCAAGCATTCATCTATGGACCTGTGCAGTCCTGCTGCTCCTCCTCTGCACTCCATTCCTCTCTTCTGGGCATCAACAGATCCTGAGACCCATCAACCTCGGTTGGAGTCACTTTCATTGCCTGTATTATTCTATCACCTATGTTCTCACTATCTGTTGGCAAATTCTGAAATTTCTCCCAAACCCAATTTGACGAGGCTATGTGACTAACCAGCGGCACGTTGCTGCGCCCCAGGCCCGGCAAGGCGGCAATGGTGGAGGGGAGAGGACAATGTGGCTCCTCCATGGGTACGGGGTCCATCCGGTCTTGCGACGCACGGCACGCAGGCGTTGTTTAGGTCGCACAAGTGTCCTTTTATCACTAGTGACGGCTCCTGCGCGCTCCGGCCCTGCTTGTGCTAGCAACGCCAGCCGATCATCACCTACGAGCCACTTCTCAGAACTGCGTGGTCTTTCATGGGCACTGTGACAGAGAGGATCACCGGCAGCGTCGCAGCATGACAAGCGAAACAGGTAGATGGTGGGGTGCAGTGGGAAGCAGGCAGTGGAGTAGTGATCGAGAAACAGATCAGGAGGCGCGACTGACAAGTGCTCGTGAAGTTTCGTCGTATCTTGGTGGTGGCCAGAGTTCATGAGGAAAGTGAAAGCGGCGGGCCAGGGAAGAAGGGACATAAATAGAATGCATTGAGATTGACGTCCAGCTGGCAGCTGTGATTGAAAACTATAGCCTCACGAGCATAGCCGGCAGAATGAGATGCTTTGTGCAAGAGACATTCTATACATAAAAAAAGGTGAGATGACAGGTTAAATTCGGCTATAAAATTTTAAAAAGTGATTGTACTCATTCCTTTCAGGGATGAAGTCAAATACTTAAAAGATCACAGTGAGATTGAGTCTTCAGGGCCATGGAGCTAAAATTATCCATAATCAAGATCGCACTAAGTATATATATTGGTTCTTGCAGAATGTTAAAACTATAACTAAGCACACTATAGCATGGAATATTCTAGTTGTCAAATAGAAAAAATAGCACTCAAACAAAAGCATGTACCAAGCTTAACAAGAATGGAAATGCAAGAATGAGCATATATAAATAATAGACACAACAAGATTAATTTTTTTCATGTGCTCTTGAGTAGGAGCACCAAAGATTCACCAACTCTGTTATACTTGGTTGAGACACCAAGATTCAAGTCTACATTAGTGAATGGAGAACACCTCTAGGAGTCTCCTCACAATGTAACTCTGCCAGGAATGTCATCTAGTCCATAGTCCGCAAGGCTATCTAGGTGCCGGCCAACACGAGGACTCGGACAAATTAAAACCAATGTTGGGTGGACGTGTATCATCTGCTTATGATGGATGGGATTCTAAGACATGTAGACGATGCTGGCATTGTCATAGAAAGCCACGGTCAGCTTCAAGATGCCGCAGTGGAGCTCGCCAAGCAAAATGCCTGAGCCAAATGCACTCGACCACCGCATTGGCCATGGCGTGATATTCCGCCTCGGTGCTCGATCATGAGATGGTAGGCTGCCGCTTGGAAGATCATGAGACAAGGGAACCCTCGAGGAAGATGCTGAAGCCCGACGTTGATTGCCGTGTGTCAGGGCAGCCGGCCCAGTCGGCTTCAGGGTAGGCAATGACGACAAACTCGACGGAGTGACAAAGCTAGAGGCCGAGCGTTACTAAATTTTTACCCTATTGCATCATATCGTCTTGCATCAAACACAAATTTGATGTAATAGGTGGCTCCTATTGCATCGATTTTTCAAATCGTGCATTAGGGGGTCATTATTGCATAAAAAATGAGTTGGATGCGCTAGTAATTTATGCCGATGCAATAGGTATAATCTATGGCATCGATTTTAAATAATAGATGCAATAGGTAAAAATTATTTCATCAGACAAATTTTGTTGCGTTAGTATTAATTTTTTGTTGCAATAGGTAGGTGGTATTGCTCCGGTTTAGAAAATGGGTGCAATTAGGAAGTAATATTGCAACAGCCTGGTAGTACATGTGAAACTCTGATGCAATATGTGATTTGTATCACATGGGTTTAAGATTATTTGATGCGGTATATTATCACTAATGGGCCACAGGTGCCTTGGCTCAGGAAAATCTGATGAGCTCACTTAGGCCTAGTCTATGTTGCCTGGATACGAATATGAGTATCGGATATGGATACGAGTATTGGATAAGATACGGATTCAATACGTTAAAAAAAACAATGGCACCAGGATACGGTACATAAATATATTTTAAATATTACATTTCCTAACTGAATAACAAACCAAATTGTAGAGAGTTCAATAAATAGATATTTAGGTTCAACCCAAATTACAGAATAGCATGCAAGAGCTAAGAAACAAAATTAAGAGAGGATATAAATTAGTAAAAAAAGCTACTTGGTATGAATTATTTGACAATAGTATTATTTCCCTAAAAATTTATTTATTAATAATATTAAAAACATAAATTACCTTGTTAATTGGCTATATTGCAGGCAGCTGCTGTGCAGAGGTGATAAAGGTGCTAGGTTGTGACGTAGTTCCGCACACATATCGAAGAATACACTTGAGAAACACCATGTGTGGAGCTCGTGGGTCATGCATATGGAGACATGCTTGTTAGACGGCGAATGTGATATGTGGTTGTGTCACGGTGAGGTACTGTAGGGCGCCCGCTGGACTGCTGTAGGATTGCGCATCATCGATGGCGAGGCCATCAGACGAGAGCTTGCCTTTTGGAGTCGACTGGTGTAGTGACTGGCTTGCAATTAGTCATGCCTATGTGGTTGAGGATGTCCTCAGCATAGCATTCTTGCGAGAGGTGGAAGCCATTGCGTGTAGTGACTGGCTTGACGTCGATGCTGAGGAAGATGCTGAGGGCGTCCATGCCCCTGACCGCGAATACGTTCGACGCTGAGGCGGAGTAGAGTCTTACGCAAGCTGGTGAGGATGATGTTGTAGATGTACAACAGCAGTATGAAGAACAAAGAGCAAAGAGTCAAAGTGCATGGCAGTGAACCAGGCGCGTGGCACTTGGCAAAGACCCGTACAGAGATTTATCGAGCAAGCAAACCATGGCCGGCTGTGCAGTATCGACAAAGATGATGGCCTGTTGTTGGCAAAGCACATGTTCTTTGAGATGCTCATGGAGGGATGGATCGAGATGCCGAGCTGGTTATTGTGCGAGCTGCGGGACACAGTTATTGTAAGAACAGTGCGAATTGTGGCCAAGCTTGACAACAGGTGTGCGTCTCTCTAAAATCGACTCTGGCGCATTGGGTGAAACTGTGGACCACCCATCACGCCTTGTATTGCTCAAGGGTGCCGTCTGGATTGAGTTTATGACAAAACACCCATTTGTCAAACATGACATGGGCTCCAGGAGGGTGATCAACGAGGTGCCGAGTCTAATTGCCCTCGAGGGCCTCAAATTCAAGACTCAAGCGCAGTGGCCTGGCACTAGTTCGGGTCTCTGAAAGCTGAGCGAGCCAAATTAGGCATGGGAGAGATAGGTGTCAAGGCCATTGATAGAGGTGGTTCAGAAGTGATAGCCAACGTGTATTTGGGCTTGGGACGGTAAATGCCAGTGCGAGCTCGTGTCAACGTAGGGTGAGCTTTGACCAGCGCAGCCAGAGTAGGATCAGGATTTGCTAGTGGGGCCATAGCAGTCTCAGGCTAGGGCTGTAGTGGTGATAGTTGTGGTGTTGGAGAAGTAGGAGGTGGATACACCATTGAAGGCACTAAAACCTTGAAGGAGGAACTGGGAACAACAGGTGCTGTCAGAGGTGACTGAATATGGTTTTGAAGAATGATTGTACAGTAGACGATCCGACTGTTGTCGGCAGGGAAGAAGAAGCAGCCATTCTAAAGGGAAATTGTGACTCTTCAAAGACGACGTTGTGATGTGTGGTGCCTTTGAAGATGAAGACATCAATAACTATGGTGATCCGCTAGATACCCGAGAAGCATGCAAGACGTCGATCGTGGGCTCAGTTTGTGTGATACTATGGCTAATTTTTTTGGGTAGCATGGACACCCAAAAACACCCAACTGGCTGTAAGATGGCGGGGCACCGAGCAAGAGCTAAAATGGTGTGGCGGTGCCACTAGTTTGGCGAGAGCGGTGATTCTAGAGGTGCGTGGAGGCAGATAGCACCTTAGCCCAAAAAGGAGCTAGCATGCCTACATGAACGACAAGATTGCGAATGCAGTTGTTGACAGTTTATGGGCAGGAAAGGCGAAGAGCAACGGCCATGTCGAGAATGGTGATCACGTAGTGCACGGTTATCATACTCATGGCCATTTTCAGTTTGGAAAGTAAGGATGGGAAACTAAAACTAGGTGGACACACAAGCATGAAAATAGAGAAGTCATTGAAACACCTCAGACTTTGCATGCAATGGAAATGTCCAAATGTAATTTGTGTAATCATCAATTAAAACATGGTAGTACTGAAAACCAGAAAGACTAGTGGCAGGAGATATTCTTACATCGGCATGAACAATTTAGAAAGGAACAGAACTCAATAAATTTGATAAATGAAAAGGTAGACGATCCTGCTTGCCAAGTTGACAAGGGTCTCAAGTTGGAGAGTGCTTGTTGGTGGAGGTGAATTGGAGGTTGGACAGGGACTGCTGAAAGCCCTAGTTTGGTTTTTGTTAATTGAAGAAACTTACGACTAACCCTATTGCTAAGTGTGTAGCATTAGAGAAAGGGGAGGTCCAAGCCAAGTGGTGGAGTGGAGATCAAGGTGATGGAAGTGACCACAATTGATCAAGTGCCATCCTTGAAGATGAAGAGAGAAGAGAAGTGGGATGGAAAGCTAGAGGCAATGTTATAACCTAGGGTTTTTCATTTCACCGGCCGTAGCCGAGTAGAGAAGTTAACGTCTAGGTTTAGGATCGACAAATGTACTATTAAGAGGAGCGACCGTGTGTCGAAAACGGTTATCAAGTGCCACTAGGTGTTTGACTTCATGCATTGCATTAGAACCTAGTGTGCTAGCTAAACTGTTGCAAAATTTATTTAGAAAATGCTAAAACACATGCACAAGTGATGAGACACTTTGGTGTTGGCACGTGAGATCAAGGGTTGATGGGGTTTGTGTGTAAAGCTCGGTGGGACTCAGCGATTTCGAAAGGAATGAGCTTTTATAGGGGCATCGGACGCTGTGTCCAGAGGCGTCGGACGCGTCCAATGACCCTATGAAGGTTGGCAATGCACAGTATGAGCATCGGAGCGTCCGGTACTTGAGCAACAGAGCATCAGATGAAAAGCATATTGGTGGTCAGATTCGATGTGCATAGTGTATTGGACACTAGAGCATCTGATGCCACCCCGACGGACACGTCCATTGTGTGCTTGATGTTTCTGGAACCCCTCTGCATAGCATCCAGTTCTTAGCATAGTATCTATTTGATAGCATCAGACGAGTCAGGTGCTCGGTGGCTAGAAGCCTTCTACGCAGTCATGTGAATGCGTCGAACGCATCAGGAGTGAGGCATCTGAGCATCTGATGATATTTAGAAGCATGGCAACGGTCGAATTCAAATATGGACATGTGGCGGCACAGGGGAGCTCAGGGGTGAGCATCCGACACGTCTGATGCATGGGCATCTGAGCGTCTGACGCCTCCCGACACAGCCCCACTTAGAAGATAACGGTTGGATGTTTTGAGTGGTGGCTGTATAAGCTTGTTGGCCAGCTTGGGTAGTCTCTCTTGCACAGATCATCCTTGAGCACCCTAGAGCTGAGCCAACCTCCTTCCTCTCATCTTGCTTGATTGCTCGCATCCAAAGAGAGATTAGGAGAGATTCTAGTGCATTGCTTGTGAGTCCTTGCATCTAGTGGCACTAGTGATTGTTCTCGCTACGTGGTTGCTTGTTCTCTTGGTGGTTGCCACCACCAAGGTGGTTGGAGCAGCGGAGAAGAGGTGTGAGCAATTGTACTTGGACTCACCTCGGTGGATTGTGAGGCGTTCTTGATCTTTTTCTGCGGAGATTGCAAAAGATACTCTATTGAAATGCGCGTGTCATTCAACTCCTAACCATTGATAGGTTCTTGTGGAGTCTTGGTGTGTGAACCGATTACCCATCAAAACACATGGTCAAGGGGGACACAACGAGGGCGTAGCGTGTTGGCAAACACGTGAACCTCGGAGATAAATTAGAGTCTCCATTATTCTTGAGTGGATCGATCCTTGAAGATAATATTGGTATTCTTATTGTTTGATTAGGTCTTCATATTGATATTGATTGAATCAACAACACGGTGATTGGCTACATCCACAAGGCATGATTTATATATCTTGATCCTCTCTTTACTTGTGCAAGTAGCATATTAGTGTCAACTTTTAATATATCAATAGGCATGAGAAACACATGAATATCTAGAAGGCTAGGGTTTTATCTCGACAATTTCCATGAGACTTATGCTTTAATATATTTTATCTTATGTATTTACTTTTATGCATTACATTTGATTGGTTAGTATAGTTGTTATACTTTAGCATAAGATCTCTACCTTTATTAGGTGCTCTAGTTATTATATGTGACTAGAGTAGTAATCGGTAGTGTAGACATAGAGTCTAGGCTATAGGTTACCTGGGGCTGCACCCAATCCAAGATATAGTTGTGGTAGCCTCAGGTAGTGACAACCCTGACGACTGATATATTCCACCATATTAGGGTTAGTGTTTGTAGGACTGTAGTCGGAGCTTCCTAGTCATTTCTCACCCATTTCCGTGACTAGTGTTCCGATGTCCCGAAGTGTTATCGTGTGATTGCTTTATTTACCATGAATCAGTTATTATAGAACTCCAGTAATAGAAAAATATTTAGGAACCTTGAACTTTCTTGTCATCCTCTCACTTTAACTATCTACTATTTTATCATACAATTCTCATGTATGTCAATTACGCTGAAAAATCCTATCATTTATCATTTACCCCTACTTTAGTCTAGTTGATATATTAGTTAGTAGACACATGATGGTGAACTATCAATTTTCTTTAACCATTGTTTCCTAGTGGTAAAATATAAATAACGATACCTAGAATACTCCTAGTAAAATGCTACAATGATATTCTGTGCACTTGCAGAATCTTTAATATTTTAATTGTGCATAAGAAATACAAACACTCCTACATTGGGAGTAAATACCCAAAAATAAAACCTATAGGACAGCCCCTGTTTTAAATGCTATATGTCTTTATTGTTATCTCTCCAATTATTATTATATTCAAAGGATGCATGGGGCTATGCAAAATATTAAAAAAAGAGAGGAGTAAAAGATGAACAAGTGTCCCAGCCATCAAACAATGGGTACCCAGATGCCCGCCTCGCTAAAAAAAGAGAAGAGCAAGAAGAAAAAGAATAAAGATAGCCCATATTTTCCTGAGAAGTTCTGAAGTCTAAGAAAGAAGAGAGACTCATTTCTATAGAGCAAAAGTAGAATTCGAACTAGCCACCATATATGCACCTATCCATCATATTTTATACACATGCACGTCTTGGTTTGATTGTATGACTTGATTCTCTATGGATCCATTATTTGACTTTACAATATATGAATTACAAGTATGTTTACCCTTGCTTTAATGCCACTCCTATAAACTCCACTACAATCCTTAGCTGTAGAAGGCATGACATCATTGATGCCTCAGTGAGATCCATAAATACTACATATTTTAAGAGATTTAAGAGCACCATACATTTAAGCTCTGAGTCTTATTGTGAAAACTTACAAAACTCTAGAATATTAGTTGAGTGAAGAGTTTGAAACATAGTGCTTGCCTTGATTGTTCTATCTTTTAATTGCTCACAACCCAAGTGAAGTCTAAAAACTCCATAGTTAAAGGTAAAATAGGTAAGTTTGAAAGTTAGAGCAGTTTTATCTAAATCCAGAGGAAATTTTTTGTGTGAGAGCATGTGTACCTATTTAGATATGAAAGCATTATTGCAACTCCCTGATCCAACCCTTGGTTTTGCTAAGGGACTAGCAAAAGGTAAGCTTAGGGGAGTTGTTGACCATGGATAGCGCCAACTTTTAATATATCAATAGATATGAGAAACACATGAATATCTAGAAGACTAGGGTTTTATTTGATAATTTCTACAAGTTTTGGTGATTTATCAATTTCCTGAGACTAATCCAGAAAATAGCGAAAAAGGGATTTAATTATCAAAATACATCACAGAATTATACGCAACTCAAGAATACGCTATACAACTCTAGAAGGTTCCAGAAAACACCGGAGCGAACAGGAGGCGGAGCCGTGACCAGGTAGGGCCGGTCGGCCCCACTCCCTAGGCCGACCGGCACCCACCTATGGGGCCCGCCTATCATCTTTCACGAGCGTCTTCCACCGCCTTTAAGGATCAATCTCAGCCCTACGTGAAGTCGGTTTGACCCAAGGGACGACATGCATCCCACTGGGCTATAAATACATGGCCAGGCCCCCCCAGGAAACCTTAATTCATTCAATACCTCATTCAAGTCATCTGATGACCAAGTCATCTAGAGTTTAGAAGACCTAGTTCATTGAGAGCCTTTCTAGTTTATAGTTTAGCCTAGTTAGATCTAGATTAGGGGAAGTCAAGTTCTTCAGTGATCTTAGATTCCTGAAGTTGTCAAGAAGAGAAGGGTTTGGTATAGTTCTCAAGTTCCCTTCTTTCTTAATGTAATATCTATGTTTATACGATTATTACTAGCAACATTATTCTTCATCATTATGTTCTTGATTACATTATTTATTGTCTACTTCAATATGTCTAGTATAGCAAGTTTGCTATTATATTCATGCACTGGTTTGTATAGCGCTCATCTATTCAATTGTATGGTGAGTGGTAGGTTGTATGTAGGCATAGGGCCAAGATACATTACTCATCTGCGGATATCCCCAGTTATGCCGGGTCATGAGGTAAATCATGGATATGATAGCTTCATTGAGTCCTTTGTAGGCCTCTCGTCATACGGTGGTTTGGTGTAGTGGTATTGTCAGGTTAAGAGTATATTCGTATACATGAGGTTCATGTACTCATCTTTTCCTTTTAATTGCTACGATGTGTTTGGAAATTATGATAGTATTTCTTAATGATGATTATTAGACGTACTTGGACTGTTGATATAGCTTTGACTATAACTAGAATACTTAGGAGTTATTTCTCTATATTTGGGTTAGACAACATTAACATGCTAGATTGCTTTAAGTGAATTAGTAGTATTTTATTATGGTTGATCATATTTATCATTCATCTATTTATCTTTTATGTTGTGACACATTCCTGTTTTGAAGAGAGAGTGACATTGGCTACATCTCTTATTTACTGTATAAAAGTGTTATCAATACTCTAGATTATGGGTTTAGCCATACCTTCCCAGTGGTAGAATATAAATGATAACCTAATAATACTCTAGGTAAAATGCTACATTGACATAATTATCTGTCTGCTTGCAGTAATCGTTCTTAGTTTATTCATCTTTATTATTTCTGCCTAGTCATATAAAATAATAGATTAAGTTTAGTACCAACAATTATTCTTGGCTATATAATTGGGGATGACAATCTAGTTCCATGCTCAGGAGTAATGGTAAGAGATAGGTGATTAGTTGCTAAAGACAAGTTAACAGTATCATACATCTTTTAGCATTTTTATTCTAAATGACGCTACGAGATATCAACAATTAGGTTGTGTAGCTTAGCTTGCTAGTGTAACTTTGTTGCTAAGGACCAAACTCCTAGTGTGCCCTAGTGTATTAGGATTGCTAAAATTGGTTTAGAAGGCTTGCAATTCCCCTCTCTTGTAGGCTAGCGCAAAACTCGCATTATCGCCAGTTGTGTTACTAATCGTTTTATCTAGTGTGTTTGTAGAAATTTTAATTAGGCTATTCACCCCCTCTGGCCAATTGGACCTTTCAACTGCTCGAGGGTGCAATGATGCTAGGAACATCAGGTTTGCGCTGAGTACAGAGGGGATGAATCCATTTGGTGACCTCAGCAGCACGCATGGCACCTAGCCAGTAACCCTCACTGTGTACAACCTACCTCCCCCATCTATGTCGAAGCGTAGATATGTTCTACTAATCATGCTTATTTCCATACCAAAGTAGCCCATCAATGATATATATGTATATGTATTTCTAGCGTCATTGATGGAGGAAATGAAAATTTTATGGGAAGGAGTGAACATGATGGATGCGTTCATAAAGGAGTTCACTTTAAAAGCCATCGTATTTGTCACTATAACCGACTACCCTGGTCGAGTTCACTTTATCTTAGAGAGATACGGGCTCAATTTTCTATGTCAATGATTCATAAAGATATAAATATCTCAGTTATTTTTGTGGCATAAGTTATTAGTATATCTCCATATAAGCAACTACACCTTCTTGTTGGGGATTTTCAAGAATCAATTAGTAAGCCCCAAATGGATATATGTAGCAACTATTATTTAATTAGGCACATTAATAAGAACATCTAGGCACATTAATAAGAACATCTATTGTTATTATTAATTTTATGAGAGATCATAGAGGAGATTTGTTGTTCTAAACTAAAAAATTATGTGAGTTTAAGTCCATAAGTATATATGTAAAGTCTGGGTGTTAATAAGTTTCCTAATGAGGTTCAAATAGTAGGCTATATAAGGGTCTACAATTCTAAGCGTAACGTCAAAAGGGAGTTTTTAAGATTAAAACTGCTCAAAGCCCACTAAGACATAAGAACAAGGTGGAAAAGTTTATCGTCCTAATACTCTACATGGGTGAAGTTGTAAGAATGTGACATAAGAATTTTCTAATCGCCCAAGTCTTCAATTTGATATATTTTTGGTGAAGCGTGTAAGTTTCTTGGCACTAGGATAGGCCAATACCTGACCACCTCATTTAAGGCCATGATTTGCGAACACATATACTTGTGGTTCAGTTGTGATGATGAGTGATTGATTCAACTACTAGCATCTCGATTGGGGTGCTACTGACAGTGGTGAAAGCCATGAGTTCCACATGTGCCTTGACTTGTGTTGTGCAGGTGTCGAGCATGGAGGCGGTGGCCAATAGCGAGGTGAAGATCAAATGATGGCGGGCCGCACCGAATGGACCAGGAGTGGAGAAAGGGTGGACGCATCGAGACTTGGACAGAGGGACCCAGAATCGCCGGGCGGGATCGCGTTGGTGGCTCCTGGCTTCGACAAGTGCAAGGACATGGGCCGGTGAAAGCTCTAGTTTGGTTTTGGATAATTGATGAAACCTTTGGACTAATCCTTTGTGGCTAAGTATGTGTAGCAAAAGAAAGGATAGTCCATGCCAAGTGTTGGAGACATGGAGAAGACCATGGTGGTGGTGATGAGCTCCAAAAGATGATTATCAAGTGCTTCAACTTGGAAAAGGAGACAGAGAAAAACAAAATGGGCTCAAGGCAAAGGTATACTTGATAGGGCCATTTTGTTTTGGCACTCAAGACACCATAGAGGGTGTGAGTGTATTTAGGATAGATAGCTATACTATTAAGAGGGGTAATCTTAATGCAAAAGCGGTTATCAAGTGCCACTAGGTGTTCCTATTCCATGCATATGCATTAGGACCTAGTGAGAACTAACTAAACCCTTGAAAAATGATTTGAAAATGCTAACACACATGCACAAGTGGAGAGACACATTGGTGTTGGCGTATGAGAGCAAGGGATGATAGGTTTGGGTGTATATCCGGGACTCGGTGTTTTTCAGAGTGAAAGGAGCCCTTACAGGGGCATCGGAAGCTGGGTCCAATGGCATCAGGCGCGTCCGATGACCCTGTGAGAGTTAGGGTTTGCTCAGGTGTGCATCAGAGCGTCCGACGCTCTGGCGTCAGCTTGTCCGGTGCAAAGCATCTAGATTGTCAGATCTCGCGCTGAAAGGGCATCAGACGATGGTGCGTCCGTTGCCATGCCTTCAGACATGTCCGATGCGTCCAGGGAGGAACCTCCCTGGACTGCGTCAGATGGTCCGACCGGTGTCTGTTGATTGTCATCTGACGCTCGCTGTTTTGGACTCGTGTTGAGGGCATCGGACGCATCAGATGAGGGTCATCTGAGCGTCCGGTGATCTGACTGCAGCTAGCCGTTTGCGCGGGCAACGGTGGATTTGAATCGAGGACACGTGGCATCGCACGGGTGCTCGGGGGAGAGCATCGGACATATCCGATGCCCCCGAGTTGGTCTAACATTGTGAGATAATGGTTGGGACTCCTTGGGTGCTTATAAATATATGTTGGCTGGCTCTAGCTCACTCTCTTGGACATTTTCATTGGTGATGCATCCTTGTGAGCTAAAGCAAACCTCTCCCACTCATTCTCTTGCTTGATTATGCATCCATAGTGAGATTGGGAGTGATCTTAGTGCATTTGCTTAGAGTTTGAGCATCTAGTGGCACTAGAGATCGTTGAGCAGCGGGATTGCTTATTACTCTTGGTGGTTGCTGCCACCTAGACAGCTTGGAGTTGCGGTGGACGTCCGGCACGTGTTGGTGGTTGTTCATGGCCGGCTCCCGGTGATTTGTGAGGGGTTCTTGCGCCTATTCCCTGTGAGATATTAATGAAAGGTGACTCTAGTAAATTGCTCATGTCATTGAGTTACCTCACTTGTGGGTAGTTGCTAGCGGCACCCGTGGAGGGTTAGGCATTGGAAGCCTATTAGCACACACAACACCAAGTGGTGATCGACACAACGGGGACTAGCGTGCCGGCAAGCACGTGAACCTCGAGAGAAAAATCATTGTGTCATGTTGTCTCCCTGGGATTTCTTGATATTCATTGATATTCACATTGTGATTGACATTCTTATCTTTTGCCTGGCATCGGTAACAATCACCCTATCTCTTGTATTACATTGTTTCGTTCCTATTCTAGTGATAGCATT
Organism: Chrysopogon serrulatus; assembly: GCA_015844335.1. Lineage (NCBI taxonomy): Eukaryota > Viridiplantae > Streptophyta > Magnoliopsida > Poales > Poaceae > Chrysopogon > Chrysopogon serrulatus. The sequence continues at coordinate 416,676 of JADLZL010002502.1, forward strand.
AGTGTAGTTTAGCTCTCTAGCTTGATCACCTAGGAGTAGACTAGCAACTTAGCTTTTGTATGGTAAGTAGAGATCATAAGCTCACTAGAATTGTCAATAGGTGGCTTGCCTAACAAGTAGAGCTAGAGTAAACCGCATTTATGCCATTTGTCATACTAACTTCTTGCTCTAGTGTATTTGTAGAATTTTAATTAGGCTATTCACCTCTTCTCTAGCCATTTAGGACCTTTCAGCCGGTTTATTGGTTTAGGCCTCAAAACCAACGGTGGCGGTTTTCGGTGGTTTGGCCCTCAAAACCATCCGACGGGTTTCTAGGTTTCGCCACATAACCCTGACGGAGGTCCCGAGGCGGACGTACGGCACATGGCGGCATCGGGGAGGTCGCGTCGAGGCGAAGCTACCGGTGAGAAGGCGCGGTGGCCGTTGGATCAAAATATCTATCTGACTTGGTGGAGTTGTACTACAATGTCTTTGGGCTTGGTAGTACGCTCGGTGTCATATAGGGGCAAAACTAGAAAAATAAAATAAGCCCGATCGATAAGTAAGATGGAGGGAGCTCCATCTCCCTCACCTCCTCCATTTTGCATTTTCTCCTTTAGGTTTTCCCCTTCCTCTAGTTGCTAGTGAGAGGGAGGTCCACTAATCCATTATTAGTGTAAGAACCAAGGTTACTCATGGGAAAGAAGGTCCCGAATCCTCCTTGTTTGCTTGTGGTGTCAGATTGATGTGTTGATTCGTGTTTTGATTGTTGTTCATCGCGTTCTTCGTTTCTCTTCTTTCCCCCTCTTGTTCTCGAGTTGATTTCTTGAGTTGTGATCTATCTTAGCACGTCAACTTGTTTCTACTTGATTCTTGTTGTGAGAAAATCATTTCCACTGAAGGATTTCATCCGATTCCTCACGAGCACATAGATCGGGTCGAATCAAGGTGCAAGGGCGTTTTTAGTAGTGTTCTTTGTTCCCTTTCGATTTCTCGTTGATTGGCTTCAAATTGGGTGATGACCTCTTAGAGTTAGCTCCCCTACTGTCGTGTGATCATGCTGACCAAGTTTCGTGGCAGTTGGTGACCATTTGGGCCACAAATCAAAAAATCGAAGTGATGAGTCAATTTTTGGGGCATTGTTCTTGTTTTGATCGCACCTCTTTGGAAGTTCCGGTCATTTAAAGGAAGTTCCGGTCCAAGTTTTGGTTTGGTTTTGCATTGTTTTGTTTCGAGCGCTTTGATCGGAAGTTCGATGCCCGACCGGAAGTTCGGTCCTCGACCGGAAGTTCTGGTCCAACTTCTGGTCGCCGATAGGAAGTTCCGATCCAAGTTCCGTCCTTGACCGGAAGTTCCGGTCCAACTTCCGATCTCTCACCAGAACTTCCGGTCCAACTTCTGCTCCATGCAGTTTTCGCCTTTTCTTCTTGTTTCTTCGAGAGTTTGTCTTTGATCTTTCTCGATAGTCCCGCTGTGCCTCTAGGACATTTCCTAAGGCACCTGGCCACCCGTTGGCTCGTGGATTTATCGGTTGCGTGTGTTTTCATTTTGGGGGTTGAATTTGGGGCACTTGGTCAAAAGTTTAGAAAGAAATTTGAGGCTCCCATTCACCCCCCTCTAAGCGCCACTCTCGATCCTTCACGGTTAATCACAACCTAATGTCCGACGCTGCTGGCTTGCCTGTCTTGGTTAAGTCTTTTTTGTCCGCCTCTATTAAGTTTTCTACAGTAATGATCGTTATGCAGTAATAAGTCTTCTTGTTAGAGACTACCATAGAATAAATTAGGCCACCTCAAGGCGATAGTTTTCCTCTGGTCTTGTAACCCCTTTTGGCTTCCAATTTGAGAATCATATGTATGACCCTTTTATTAAGGTCAATAAAGCTTGGTATTTCTCTTAAATCTATGTATCGACTATGTGTATATTGAAGCGTATTTGTATGTGATCTTAGCGCAAATACGTGTATTTTTGGGCTCTCAAAATGAGGGGCCGATAATGTCTTTTCTAGGACAAGCTTTCAAATGAAGAATGACAAGCTTTATAGGACAGAAAGAGTATATGCGAGATATGTAAAATTTGTGAAATATTAACTAGAGTTGAAACGAAAGTTACACATCTCTCAAATAGTTCTTCAACAATTTGAAAACAGAAGTTTAAAGCAAATGTTGAAACAGAAAATGATGTTAAATGAAAAGGTTGTAAAGAACAAAGTTGTATAACTTTTTAAGATCCATAACTTTTATTTTGATTATTTCCTCATCGAAAGTCATTTTAAAAAATATACAACGTTGCAAGAACTCCTTCAAGACCGAATTTGCTTTAGTTATACTTAAAGCAAAATCAAAACATACACCCCATATTCAGTTATGGCTAGAAGCTTATGTACAATTGCTCTCATTTTCTTTGTCACCTTTTATTATCTTGATCTCAGCTTGTAAGAACTTTGCTCCATTTTCAATAAAAGCACATAGGGGACCCACCCCTCCTGTTTACCCTCAAAAAAATCTGGAGCTGGCTAATTGTTCACAAATTCAATTCTATCTTAATTTATTCTGACATAGTGTTACAGGACGGAAGGCGCAGAGTTAGAAACAGGCTCAGCCTAACCTAAAGTCCTGTACAAGACTATGGTTAAACTCGCTTTCAACATCAAGATGTGTACAGAAATTAAGATAAGAAAACTTCAAAGCTCTCCCGTTCACAACGGTAGAGAAGCATGAGCCATTCACCGCCAGCATGCAGCTAATACCTAGCAGACTCCTTGGGCGAACCCAAGCTTTCCTCCCTGCAAATCATAGATCATCTCCACCGACTGCTGCGCTAGGTTGCCGATGATAGAGGCAGGGAATGTGTCCCTTGGATCTGACGCCCCGAACGCGAGGCACGCGACGGAGAAGCGGTTTGCCGGGTTGGTGAAGTACAACATCTGGTCAAGCAGGACCTCCAGGCTCGACCCGCCGGCAAACTCGAGCGTGATGATCGGCACGAAAACGGTCACGTTCAGCTGGTCCAGCCCCGTGAAGTTGTAGCAGGTGTCCAGGACGTCGTTCAACGCCGGCGCCGTGGGGTACCCGGCCATCTGCCGGCGGAACTCATCGCGGAGCTGGGCGTACACGGACGGGACGAAGTAGCTGAACGTTGACAAGGTGTCCAGCAAGGTGAAGTTGCTGATCGGGGCCTCCGGAGGGACTGGAGGTCCACATCGCCGACCTTTATGCCGACTAGCTCGACGAAGTAGAAGACCGTGTCCTTGTTGTCCACCAGTGGCGCGTACTGCACGTCCCGCCGGCCGGAGTACTTGGAACGGGAGGGGCTGACGGAGAGGAAGCCCTGGGAACTCAGGTTCGACGGAAGCCAGTAGGAGAAGGCGATGGTGGCGTCGTCGCCGCCGTTGCCAGGTGGAGAAGACGACGACGACGACACTACTTGAGACGCCAGCGAGCGGTTGTTCCTGCTGAGGTCGATCAATCCAACCGCCCCGAAGTCGAGGTCTGCAGGCTCCACGAACTGCATGCACCCGAAGGTGAAGCCATCCACCATGGCCGACGGCGAGAGCGTGAGCGTGTCCTTGACGAAGGTGCCGTTAGCCGCGGTGATTGACTCGTTACCGATCCTGAATGGGCACGTCTCTTGGGAAGCAAGACTCCGCCGCGCACTCTGGTGAGCCGCAGGGTATATGGACGAAGGACGACGAGAGCGACGGATCAAACGCCTGGTTGCATGGGCTGTCCCCTGCCTTGCACGGTTTGCACTGGAGGAACGAGACGCCAGCGGCGGTATCGAAGCCCACGGCAAACTGCTGCGCCGGCGTGCCGTAGCCGACCACGACATTGTAGAACAACGTTCCGGGCAACGACCCGGGAAGCTTGCCGTCGTCCCTGCCAGGAACAATGGGAGTCGAGTCTGAAGTCGACGCGGCACTGGAGCGGGTGCCAGCCAGTCTCATAGAGGGACTGAAGGCGGAGCCCATCGGCGTGCAGTATGTGGTGCACCGACGGCATCTCTTTGCGTGCGCCACTGGGATGCGAGCAGGGGCTCAGAGGGTGCACCAGCGGAAACATGTTGTCATTGACGGGTCCTGAAAAATATGGGACTTGCTAAAATTCAGGTGCCTGAATTTTAATTTTTTTTCAGGCAACGATTTATTGCACATACTCTATGTTAAAATTGCAGTTTTAGTTTGCTGCAATTTCTATAGATATAACTTGTAATTTTTGAATCTGAGAAATAAAAATCCATTAGACAAAATTAAAACCTAATAAAATCTAATTTGTGTTACCATAAAGACAATTTACAATTATTTTTATAGTAAGACAAGGACAAAAATTTAATATAATATAACACAAGGACAACACATTTTTTCTATAGTTAGACAAAGACAAAAAAAATTCAATATGATACAGCACAAAGTCATTAATAAATCATGGGCAAATTATAAGAACAGTTTGAGCTGGAGTCAAATCACTGCGGCAGCAACGTGCCACAAACGCTACAGCCATGGATCGAGCTTCAGCCCGCTTCGAAACAGGCTGCCACTACTAGCGTATGTACGTACTGATACTACTGTGCATGTTATGTCACGTCGCCTGAACGGACCGGAAAAACCAGGCGCCTGGTAGATAGGAAATGTGGAAAAAATATCGACCACAGAGTTTGTAACTAAGTTTTTCGCTGTGCATGGATGTGGAGAGGTATCAGAGAGTTCATTTAGCATGGGACCCGGCCTGCTTCTTAGTCTTAAATATGGAAAAAAAATCCCAAATTGTAAAAGCATGTATTGAGGTGAAAAAACTGGATAGTAGTACTCCTACCTCATAAAATAAATTCTAATTTCGTCCTAAGTCAAATCATCTCTTGTTTGAATAATTTTATACAAATGATCTTAATGTTATGACATCAAATAAATATCATTACATAATACATATTAGTGGAGTATATGCTTTTTATAGGATACCTATTTGCAGTCTTAAATTTTATAATGTTTTTTTATAAACTTAGTCATAACATAAGATAAGTTCGACGATCGACATAGACTAAAATCTAGAAATGTAATCTCTATGAGACGAAGCTAGTACAAACACTACAAGTTTACTGCTTCCTTCGTTAGTTCCAATTTGTTATAATATGTTCTAGCTTTTCTAGATATGTAGTTTTTGCTATACAGTATGTCTAACTACATAATAAAAACAACGTATTTAGAAAAAGAGCTAAAATCCCTTAAATAAGTGGCAATGATCAAGATCCCTTAAATAAGTAACAATGATCAAGTTCATTCAAATAAAATTTGACACATTTCCCCTATACAAATTGTGTAGTCCTATTGAAACACTGACTATGTACTATTCCAACACCAACAAATTGTTCTAATTATGCAAAAAGTTTTGGGAAGAATTTTTTAAAAAACTACAAAAAAAATAATACAATAGTGTGACCATGTTTACTGCACCAGAAAGGAGGGCTGAGCAATCGAGCGCCGCCAGTGATGATGACAGAGTGTTCTGAGGCCGAGGTTCAACGGAAGATGGGTGGAGGGGGACATGGCTTCTCCCATGAGTGTGTTCTGAGAAACCAAAATAGGGAAGAAGAAGGAAGGAAATAAGTAAAGAAGAAATGTGTGAGGCCATCGAGATCGTTGTTAGACAGGGGGCGATGATGTGCTGCTGCTCTATGTGGTGATACAAAATCATAGTCTGATCACTGTTATATAGATGTGGGATTACTATGCAAGTATTGCAACTAGTACTAAGCTAACTGTATTCTCCTGTATCATCCATGCGTCCAAAGATTGAAAGTTTCAACCTGACTTCATGCTACATTGATACTTCGATGTGGTTTTGTACTTTCTGCTTGGAGACATCAGGCCTCGGACATAAATAGAATGCATTGAGATTGACGTCCAGCTGGCAGCTGTGATTGAAAACTATAGCCTCACCAGCATAGCCGGCAGAATGAGATGCTTTGTGCAAGAGACATTCTGTACATAAAACACTAGTACACAAACTATTTTTCTTGACACTAGCGTTTCATATCTACTGGTGGTTTCGCTTGAGAACAACCAGTAGAAATCGACCCTATTTCTACAGGTGGTTCTCTTAAAGAACGCTTTCTACTGGCGTTTTTCTTAAGGAACTGCCAGTAGAAATCGATATTTTTCTACCGGGATTTTTTTAAGGAACCGCCAAGAGAAAGAAATAGTTTGAAATTATTTTTTTGAGTTTTTCAAACTTCCTTGGATGAAGAAACTCTCAAAATAAAAGTTGTAGACCTCAAAAAGTTATGAAACTTTGTAGTTGATAACTTTTTTATTTAAAGTCATCTTTTATGGAAAACTATGACTGAAATTTTCAAATTTAAAATTCAAATTTTACAAATGACTTCGGATGGAGAAACACTCTAAAACAAAGTTGTAGATCTCGAAAACTTATAAAACTTTGTAGTTGAACACTTTTTCATTTGATTTCGTTTAGACCCTGAAATATTGAATTTACTATCGGTTTGGGATAATATGTGGCGAACCAAAATGGGATATAAACACAAGTGACTGATGGATGGAGTAGTAGAGGAGACTACACGCGAGGCCGAGGTTGTGGGTTCGAACCCCCACGGCCTCCCCGGTTTCTAAATATTTTTACTATTTTAAAAATATTATTTTGCTATTTTGTTTGTGTTTTCGGGGCAGCGATTTCTACAGGCGGTTCCTTAAGAGAACCGCCTGTAGAAATCAATTTCTACTGATGGCCGATTTCTACTGGCCTCCAGTACTGGTGGTTCCGAAAACGCCAGTACAAATACGTTTGGAACCGTCAGTACTGACCTTTTCTGTACTGGTGAAAACCGTCTACTCCTTTTCTTTTTTTTTTGCATCGTCTAATAAAAATCCAGCAAAACTTTTGTTGCCTTTCGAAAAAAACATTCTGTACATAAAAAAGGTGAGATGACAGGCTAAATTCGGCTATAAAATTTTAAATGGTGATTGTACTCACTCCTTTCAAGAATGAAGTCAAATATTTAAAAGATCACACTGAGATTGAGTGTTCAGGGCCATCGAGCTAAAATTATCCATAGTGAAGATCGCACTAAGTTTATATAAGTATATATAGGTCCTTGCAGAATGTTAAAACTATAACTAAGCACACTATAGCATGGAATATTCTAGTTGTCAATAGAAAAACTAGCACTCAAACAAAAAGCATGTACCAAGCTAAACAAGAATGGAAATGCAAGAATGAGAATTTATAAATAATAGGCACAACTGGATTAATTTTTTTGATGTGCACTTAAGTAGGAGCACCAAAGATCCACCGACTCTGTTATGCTCCCTCTTTCCCCCGAAAGCTTAAACTCTAAGAATCTGTATCAGTCATACTTTTTAAAGTTTTACCAACTTTATACAAAAGAGCATTAATATCAATGATATAAAATGAGTATCTTATGAAAATATATTATATGATAAATCTAATGGCACTAATTTGATACCATAAATCTTAGCGTTTTTCTCTAGAAGTTCGGTCAAAGTTTGAAATTTTAACTTAGGACAACTCTAGAAGTTGTACCTTACAGGGATAGGGGAGTACTTGGTTGAGACAGCAAGACTCAAGTCTCCGTTAGTAAATGGAGAACAACTCTACACTACCGGATCCGGGTACTTTGCCAAGAGCCAAAGGCACTCGGCAAAGATACAAATGCTCTCGGTAAAGACATTGCCGTGAGTAGCCCACGGCAAACATCTCACGGTTCTTGTATGAACGGTAAAGGGCCCTTTGCATGCCAAGAGCCCTACGACGCCGCACTTGGCAAACTTTTAAGAAGGGTCAAACTGCTCTTGGCAAAGATAATGTAAACATACGGAGAGCTGTGATGGCAGCGTCAATGGTTGCCGAAAGTGTCCATCCATTGGCTCTCGACAAATGTATTTTCTTTTTTTCCAAAAATGTTTGCCGTGAGCACCCTGTCCACTATCGGCAAAGATTGTTTTTTTCTTTTTTAAAAAAAAATCCACTTTGCTGAGAGTTCCGTCACCAACACTCGGCAAAGCTTAAGGGTTTGTCGAGTGCTTTGGTAAATGCTCTAGGCAAAGCCTGTTCGCAGAATTTGGAAAAACAAGCTTTGCCGAGTGCTTTTGCCATAGCACCGGCAAAGCCTTTGAAAACAGCTATTTTTTGTTTTTTGCTTTCTAATCATTCAAACAGATATCATAAACACATACACACATAATATGCAATTCATATAGAACCAACAACCATCATAGCTCACAACCATCACAAGTCTCAAATAGAAGTCCGTCACTAGCACAAGTCCATCACAAGTGCCTAAATCAACTAGAATCCATCACAAGGCCATGTCCATCACATAAAAGTGTCCAAATCAACTACAAGTCCATCACAAGTACAAGTTTATTACTATGACAAGTATCGGATTTGACAATCATCAACTTCCCCACCCAGAGCCTCACGGTTGTTGAGGAGTTCTAGCATTCGATCCCGCCGCCGATTGATTCTGCACAAAGTAGAGTATACAAAATTGCATGTGAGTCAAGATTAGTTGGATAGGTAATTTAGGTTGCATGTTTTGGTAGTGTGTTCTAACTTGGATAGCTAATTAAGATTATAGAAGAAAAGCACAAGCGAAAACCAATGAACACTCATACTCACAGGAGTGTTGAAAGGAGGAGTGCCGATAGGAGGAGGTTGTGGTGGTGCAACGAATACATCAGGTGGCGGAGATCGACCCATACTCTCACCAAGGCCTTGAATCCATGAAGGAACTTCTTGCACTTGTACATGCTTTTTGGCAGAATGTGACCTTCCGAAAGCATACCGACAAAAAATGTCAACATAGCATTGAACGTGTCTTGACTTAGGTTGGCGCTGCCCTTTAAGGCCATTACGCGTCCAATGCCATCCAGTTGAGAAACATTTGTCTTGTCGTGATGTAGTTTTTGTGCTACAGCCAACTTGTCGTAATATGCCTTTGTGGTTGCCTCTGGCTCCTCCTACCCACATCCTTTGCCGAAGTGTGCTTCATGATAATCATGTAACATGTCTCCTACTCTGCCATCATCAACATAATCCCCAACATGTGGCCCCACAACCTCCTCTCTTGCACAATCTGGTTCACCATGGTAGGTCCACCGTGTATAGTCCGCCGTAAAGCCACACTTGCCAATATGTTGACCTATAATCAGCTTTGTTTACTTCCATGTGTTTTGACATCTGCTGCAGGTGAAACGACCCGATTTTCCACGAAGGGAAAATCCACACAGTCGAAGTGTAATACGACCTTTTAAATCATATTACCCATATTCCAATCAATAATCAAATCCATACATCGATAATAGAGTGCAAATAGAAGGGTTTATAGTAACTTATTACAACGCCAACAGGCGCGAATCACAAAGTAGCATCAACTGGAACAGCTTGAGGGTGCGGAAGCAACTTCTATCCAACGACTTGAGCGTAGCGACGAAAAACCCCTAACCATCGAATCCTTCGGAGTTGTAAGCCTCCCTCGTAACTGCGTGCCAAAGTATCGACGATATGTACCGCCACATTTTCACCCTATGCTCTGCAATGCTTTGTGGAACTGGAGCAATAAGGTTATATCAAGAGAACCAATATTTGGCTGTGGTTTCCTATGCAATATCTGTCAAGTATAGTATATTATAAGTATGTATATAGTTTAAGTTTTAACACCACATCCACACACCATCCATCCATCCATCCCATACCACCCATCCACCTCATCCACCACATCTCATCTCACTCGTGTCGACAGGCCAACTCCCACTCGGCATGCCTCAACGGTCCTCGACCGGCTCTATCTCACAACACGGGGGAGAAAAGAAGGACTCATCTCCTATCTAGTGAAGCAGGTCCCAGGAAAGGTCCATAACCGACAAGTCGGCATATGTATCTATCGATCAACCATAACACTCTGCAGAGGTCTCACAAACCCACAAGATAGCCATCTTCGACCATGCATTGTCTAGGCAAATTCTGGCTGCTTGCTTGATAGACTGATGCCATCCTACCACTTAGCCCTGGGTCACCCCGGTGAACCGGCACGCTAAGCGGGGAGGCGCATCGGGCCCATCCAAGTATCTTTGCCGACTAGAACGGCATAGGAACTTCCGACATCTATGCCGCCCACCCTATCACCTCGCAACCTAGCAGTAATGGCATCACTCATACCAAGTAGTCCAACCGTCTCTCCCATTACAAGAGAGCGAGTGGTATGCAAAGGATTCCCGGTAGTCTGGATACTAGTAAGTCCTTAGGGTTGACCAAGCTGGACATCTTCATCAGGTTTACCATTTTACGTGCCACCATAGCACCCCTGTCCTAGGCTCCACCTCTCAACAGGCTCACACCCAGGATCCCACCTCACACATCACATCACATCACATATACACGCCACAGGTATTCATCTCATAGGATGCCCAGGTCACATCACACGGCAAGACTCGCCTCAAGCTCGTCACATATCCCAGCTCGGTCGACACAACCCTCACCCTCCACTCACCCAAGACACACACAGCACACTCACCATCCACCAGGTTTAGGTTGGCACCACGTGCCTTAGTCATATATATAATAGTTTCCACCATGCATCACATCAAGATATAAAGCGTAGTAGAGATCAAAATAGTAATCATGATAGCAAGCATGTGTCTAGCCTAACAGCGGGTGAGCAGGGGAAAGGTTGCGTCAAGATAATGGCAATCAAGAAGTACTACCATGCAACCCTAATCAAGTGATAGCAATAGTAATTAAAGCACTAGCAGTACTACTCATTTGCAATGCGTAGTAGGATCTACGAGAAGTGGGTGGAATGTGGCACCTTTAGAACGGTCATCTCCTAATTCCTCGTTGTAGTCACGATCGTACTCGTCACGTTCCTTCTCTGACTCTGAAACGACACAGATACGGTCGCGTTAGCGATGCCTATAGATAGCATAAAGAACAACTTAATAACGAAAAGATCCAAATGCACTCAAACATAGGCTCATTGCGTAGAGCTCAATTTTAGATGAATTTAGAAATTTGGTTCACCATATTTGGAGCTCATATGAAGAAGTTATGAATTTCTGAAGTTTAATCTATTTCTGAAAAAGATAAAAGGATGGAATATTCTCGGGGTGACACGTGTCGGGCTGTGAGTGGTTCACTGTTTAGGGCTGACGTCAGCATGATGTCACGATGACGTCATCAAAAGGGTCACTGGTGGGCCTGGAGGGCCGGACTTGGGCCGGCCCGGCCCGCCACGTGTCGGCATGTGGACGCGCCGTGTCACTGGTTGGATTCTGGGCTGGGCGGAGTCCACAGCGGCTGGTGCATGGTGGACACACTACTGGTGGTCCATAGACCGTAGGAGCGGTCTACGGTGGACCGGGTTCCTTTTCCTTTCTCCTCTGCTCGGTTCACATGAGCCAGGTGCACGGGGGCTACTCCTTCTCCTCTCCCTCTGTTCTTCACCGCGACAAAGCCCGCCGGCGGCAAGCGTACGTCAGTGGGGCTCTGGCTCCTCTCCGGTGGAAGTGGGCGGCTCGTCTCTTTCGCACGGGCTTGGAAAACAAGGCAGAGTAGTCAATTTGAGTCGTCGGTGACCAGAGTACGACTGCCCACGATGGTCCGCAGTGGTGGGTGCTCAGTGAAGTGGTTTAGGCGTACTGCCGCGCCAATAGGTGCTATGGTTTGGCGGATCATGTCCCTAGCGACTTATCGAGGGCGACGCCGACGACCATTCGAAGCGACGGCGCACACATCGACAGCGAAACGGTGGTGAAGGTCCGGCGAATCCTCGGTCTCGGTGGCGAGGTAGCTCGGGTCGCGTATAGCCTCGGTAGATTAGGTGTCTAGGCTCAGGGTGACGAGGCGAGGCTCTATGGCTTGTCGCTCGCTGGGCGGCCCAACTCGGCGAGAACGGCGGCGGCGACACGGCAGCGCACGGCGGCGCCCGGCGGTCACGGTACTCATACGACCCGGGGTTTTGGGTGGCGCTTGGTCCTCGCCCAGTTCGTTAATCGGCTCGGGAGTTCTCGGTGGTGCTCCACGACTTCCCTTCGTGGCTCGTGACGACCGGGTTAAGTCGAAACGGCGGCGGCTCATCGGTGCATGGCGGAGCACCACCGTAGGCTCGGTCTACGGTTCATGGGGCTTCCGGGGGCTGATTCTTCCGTCTATCGTGCGTACGGAGTTCACGTCAAGGTGGCGATCATGGCCTCAGTGTCCTCGGCTCGTCTCGGGTCACGTAATTGCCAGAACGGCGGCGCGTTGTGGTGGTGGTGTTCATGGCGGCGATAGGGTGGCTTGACCTTGTCGGCGTTCGGGGTTCCCTTTTGGTTTGGCTGGTCCAGGCATGTATGTGTGGGTGCAGTGTGCTCCGGGGTCGGAGGAGACCCGGGCCTACGCTCTCCAAGGCGGAGTGCCATGACCAGTGAGCAGGGCGGGACTGGAAGAGAAGAACGGTGATGCTCACCTTGGTCGCGGTGTGGTTAGGCTATCGGTGCAGTGTTGTGTCGTTGCCGTGACGAGCCGTTGCTGTGCCATGCAGAGCCGTTGCTGTGCCGTGCAGAGCCGCGACGCTGTTGTAGCCGGCGGCATCGTCCCTCCCAGCTCCGGCGTCGGTGCATGGCAGAACTCCGGCGGCCTCCCCTTCTCTGCTTCGCCCTCCTTCCTTGCTCTCTTCGACTGGCGTGGGTGGTTGGATGCCACAGAGTGGCGGCGAGGCAATAGGGAAGCCCTAGGGGCTCTGGTTGGGCTTATATAGCCGAGCGGGTCTCCAATGGCGACGGTGAACGGTGATCCTGTGCTCAGGGCGATCAGGCGGCTGGTGATGGCCTGGGTGGTTGTCTCCGAGCTCGTGCGGGCCCCAATTGGCAGCGAGCATCACCAATTTGGCTTCGCGGCCAAGGAATGAGGCGAGCAGCGAAGGCGGGTCATGGCGGCGGCTTGCGGCGTGCGCGCGTTCGTGAAGGAGTCACGCGGTTCGCGTGACCCACGGCCCCGCAAAGGCGGTGAGGAGGGGGCGGGGTCACGGGAAGCCGGGATGCCGGCAAGGCTCGGTGGGGGGCGCGGCGGTTGCGGTGTTGTCGCGGAGGCGGCGGGCGTCGGCGCGAGGTAGGAGAAGAACAGACAATGTGCCGACGTGTGGGGCCCGTGTGTCGGCGTCTAGAGTGGTGGCGGGATTCGGCCGAGGCGCCAAGGGCGCTGGGGGGGTTCTTTGGGCCGCTGCCTGGCTTGGGCCCGGTCCAACTGGTGTGCTTGCGGTGGGAAAAGGAGAAAAGGAGGGGCGAGTGGTAGCGGGCTGTCCTGGGCCGTGTGGGCTTCTTTCCCCCTTCCTTATTTCTTTCCCATTTCTTATTCCTTTTCCTTTTCTATTTATTTACTAGTTGATCTCTAATGCATGGTTAGCCAAGGTAATTAGGGCCTTAGCAGCTTGGTGGGGTCCAGTAGGGTCCAAGGTAGTATTTGGGGCATTTCCCATATATTGGGATATATTTAGTAGTAGCATATATGTAATTATTAAGAGACATTAGTATTTACCTATGTAGTGTAAGTTTAGTTAAGTTAAATAATTAATAATTCTTTTAATTATTTAGATTTGCTAGCACCTCATAAGATCCAAATGAGAACCAAATCACACATTTTATGTTAGAATATAGTTGTACCCATACTTATAAGAAATAAAGTATGATCCATTTCACATGTGATAATAACAAATGCAGGATTATAGATATGCATATGAATTGTCCTACTTGGGAGTCATCGTAATGCATGTCTAAGGTTGGTTTCACTACATGGCACTCATCAAACATGGGTTGTTTTAAGAAAAATTTTGTAGTCGAGATTTTTGTGTCGTATAAAAATTTGGGTTGTTACAGCAGGGACACCAAGTGCCAAGCCCTTTTTTAACCCTGGCAAATGCTACTTCCAAAAAAGCATTGGTCTTCTCGATCCATTCATCGGTGAACAAACTCAGACCTGAGCGTCCCGTGTACATCCACTTACGGTCATCCATCCTCTAACATATATATTTGCGAGTAATGTAACCATCAATTGCATGCAAAAGATATTCCTACCTTCTAATAGGTAAGGATAGGTCCTAATCCCACCCAAGGATGTGTAGATGGGGTAGTTTCCATGCTCTACTCCGGTCCGAGGCAGATTTTCGGCAGCACCTAACAGCTGTTCTCCAATACACATCCTGTCAAGGAGTGTGTCTATCTGAAGAACAACAGAGATGTGATGCCAAAACTCTGTCTTGGATCGGAGCAGAACATGGAAACTAACCCCATCTACGCATATTGGGCTGTCAAAAAATATGGACAATCCAAAAGAGATAGGGATAGACATATGCAAATCATTGCATATATCTAACCCTATCTCTTTCGAATGGGAGACACCTAACTTGGTTACGTGACGTACGACCATGATATGGGAAAGAGGAGTTATACCTTTGGTGGCGGTGGAGTTAGGCTAGCGGGACCGTGATGGGTCAGTGCAGTGGTGAGACGATGCGGTGCAGGCAGACCGGCAGCGGCGAGGAAGATGATCCGGGTACTCTAGTTCAATTCCTTTGCGCGCCTCTCTGTAAAAAAACACACTACTATCAATTGACATTTTTGGCAGCACCTTCCTTGTGCGATGAGGTATTCAAAACCTACAAGAAACAACGGCACGATGGCCGACAACGACATCTCATATGAAAAAATAATGGCACGATAGCCGACAACATACATCACCACACCGCCATCACCACCGCCTCACAACCACCGCCATCAAAAGCACACCGCCACCGATGCCGCCTCACAATCACTGCCTCACCGCCCTCTATCACCACCACCACCTCACCACATCCATCACCACCACCACAGCCTCACCACATCCATCACCTCACCACATGGATCACCACCACCTCACCACATCAATGCTCGCTACCACGTTGGCGCCGGCTCACCACCACAGCAAGAAAGGGCAACGACATACCTTGGTCGTCAGGCTTCAGGGCACATGGTGATGGGGTCCTACGGCCAGGTGGGGCAGCGCAGGGGATGGGGCAGGCTACCGGCGTGCTTCTACTCCTCTCCTCTCCAGGCGTGGGCGAGCCGGCGGCAGGGCGGGTTAGCAAGCCTTCTCCCCCCTCTCCTCTACCAGCGTGGATGAGCCAGCGGTGAAACGGGGCTCTACGGCCCTCGATGGGCCAGCCATGGCTGGAGCTATGGGGGGAGGGCCGGCCGATGGCCCGAAGGGCGTCGACAGCGGTGAGCCGGGGGTACAGCGCGGGCATAGGCGTGGGCTCGGGCACTCGCCTAGTCGGCGGGGCAGGTGTGGGTGGGCGTTGAGCTGGTGGCATGTGCATGGGCCCTGGCGCTCGTCCGGCGGTGGTGGCGCGGGCGGGCGGCGGCCAGCCAGTGAGGGCGCAGTGAGTTAGCGGCGGCAATGAGCCGGCAATGCGGGTACAGGCACATGCCCATGTGCCGATCTCGCACAGGCGTGGGCTGTGAGGCGTGGCAGTGTGAGGGCGTGGAGGAGGCGGTGAGGTCACTGGCAGCATGAGCGTATGTGTGAGTGTGTCTGGTGGGTCTGTAAGCATCATACGTGATGATGGGCTCCAAACGTTCTCAAATTTTTACTACAGGCTACACATGTGATATCATGACACCTAGCCATGTTTCATGATTTTCAGACTTTGTTTGCATTTTATATAATTTGGAAACAATTTGCCCCCAACGTCAACATCATGTTTTGTGAAGACAGTGTGCGAGAGATCGGGTCTACCCATGGACACGACCTCAAATTACACTAAATAACATGCATCTAAATTTTCCATGAATAGAATTGCATTATTTAGTTCAAATCCATATTTTCCAAAAAAATTCAATGAAATGAAAAAATAGAAAAAATATAGCAAAAAGTCTTAAAATTACTCCATCTTTAAACATGTTGCCCCAATGTAGGGATGCTACAGAAAAATTTTGGCGGCAAAACGAAAAAATTAAAGATTTGCTGAGGGTCAAAAGGAGGCTCTCGGCAAAGATGTACGCTTTGCCGAGAGCCTTGTTCATGGCTCTCGGCAAAGAAGATGGCAGGCCACGGTAGTTACTCACCGTCAAGCCGTTGCCAAGAGCCCCTCTTTGCCGAGGGTCCAGAGATACCAAGGGTGAGTCTTTGCCGAGAGCAGCTCTCGGGGAAGAGCATGTTTGCTGAGTGCCTTATATTTAGCTCTTGGCAAAGTTTCTAGCACTCGGCAAATTGGGCGATTCCCGTAGTGCTAGCTAGGAGTCTCCACACAATGTAACTCTGCCAGGAATGTCATCTAGTCCATAGTCCGCTAGGCTATCTAGGTACCGGCAAACACCAGGATTTGGACAAAATAAAATGAATGTTGGGTGGACGTGTTTCATCTGCTTGTAATGGATTGGATTCTAAGACATGTAGATGATGCAGACATTGTCATAGAAAGCCACAGTCACCTTCAAGATGCCACAATGGAGCTTTCCAAGCAAATGCCTGAGCTAAATGCACTCGACCGCTGCTTTGGCCATGGCACGATATTCTATGTTGGCGCTCGATGACGTGAGATGGTAGGCTGCCGCTTGGAAGACCATGAGATAAGGGAATCCTTGATGAAGACGCTGAAGCCTAACAATGATTGCCGCGTGTCAAGGCAGCCGACCCTATCAGCATCGGATCATGACAAGCTCGACGGAGGGACAAAGGTAGAGGCCAACTGACGTAGTTCCACACACATATCGAAGAATAGACTTGAGAAGCACCATGTATGGAGCTTGCGGATCCTGCATATGGAGACATGCCTGTTAAATGGTGAATGTGATACCTGGTCGTGTCATGGTGAGGCACCGTAGGGCACCCACAGGACTGCTGTAGGATTGTGTGTCATCGATGGCGAGGCCATCAGACGGGGGCTTGCCTTTGGATTTGACAGGCGTAGTGGTTGGCTTGCAGTTAGTCATGCCTATGTGGATGAGGATGTCCTCAGCATAGCATTCTTGCGAGAGGTGGAAGCCATTGCGTGTGTGCTTGACATCGATACCGAGGAAGATACAACTCGATGCTTTAGTGGTGATGCTATGATATGCTCACTAGCATTTCTGGCACCGTTGCTCAGGATAGGTTTTATATTTATTTTTGTAGTGACGTTAAAGAGTGTCAACAAGCATTTTTGGTGCTGTTGTCGGGGAAGGTAATGGCGAGTGTAAAAAGGAATAACAATAGACCTAATAATAAACTAATGAGACAGAGGAATCCATAGACCCCTACTCAATGCAGGCTTACCCTTGTGCTTTCTTAGTGATATCTTATGCAGGGTAATGAATAAATGGTTTTGATCTACCAGATAACTACATTGAAAATATAGACTCTTTCAAAGCAAAGTATAGTCCAACAAGTGAGGGACATCTTTGAATCTCCATCAAAGATACCAACTGCTGAGGTTCGTTCTTTGGAGGAGCAAGCTCCAATAAGTGAGGAAGAAGAGCAACACGAAGGCAACTTAGCACCAGTGTTCGAGGAAATGGCTGATAAGTCACTACGCGAGTTCTCTGCTCCGACCACCAACAACATCTGCACTGGACCTAACGTCGAAGTTGGGGAGATGGATTTGAGCTCAAGCCAGCTCTTATCACCATGGTGCAAGCCATTTTGTGGAAAAGCACACAAAGATGCAAGTGCTCATCTCCAACACTTTCTAGAGATTTGCAGCACTTTTAAGATGAAGGATGTACCAAGAGATGCCATACTGCTGTGTCTGTTCCCATTCTTACTGTTGGGAAAGGCAAAGCAATGGTTCTATACCAACAAAGACAATCATACAACTTGGGATAAGTGCTCCACAACTTTTCTCTCAAGGTTCTTTCCTATAGGTAAGACAAATATCCTAAGGGGGAAGATCTCAAGTTTCCAGCAACAACATGATGAGTCAGTCCTAGAGGTATGGGAATGCTTTCAAGACTACATATCAGAATGTCCTCATCATGGGATGGAGAATTGGCTCCTCATGCAGACTTTCTATCACGGGCTCACCAATAGCACCCGTGACAATGTTGATGCTACTGCTGGAGGTGCATTTATATCATCGACCATACCACAAGCTACTGCTCTTATGGAGAAGATGGCTTCCAACCAAGGTTGGAGTGATGAACACCAACCAACCCGCAAGAGGAGTGGAGGAATGCACTAGCTCAAGGAGGTAGCATGCTGTCTGCCAAAAGATAGATCTACTCATGAAGAAGCTGGAAGATAAGGCTAGCCTAAAACAAGACGTCATGCACATCAGTGATTCTTGCATGACTTGTGAAGTGCGTGGCAATATGGCAATATGGATCAGTCAAGAGAGGAGATCTAGGGAGACCTGTGATCCCCATCTCAATGGGACAGCATGACTTTTTTGAAGTTGTCTGCGATCTGGGCGCCAGTGTCAAAGTCATGCCTAAGCCAATTTTCAAATCCAAGAGAGAGATAGGCCTTCAAGGAGCTGAGTAGAATTAGGTTCCACCATATATCCCCCATATCCATCTACCTATACATCTTGATTCGACTGTATGACTTGTTTCTTTATGGATCTATTGTTTGACTTTACAATACATGCATTACAAGTTTGCTCTTTTCTCCTTACCTATGTGCTCCACATAAGTTATAGTTATAGAATGAGAAGACAGGCAACTATCATGACTGCCTTGGTGAGGAACCACAAAAACTACATATATTGAGAGACTTGAGAGTGTCATACATGGGAAACTCTGAGTTTTATTTGAAAACCTTTAAAAACTCTAGATTGATAGTTGAGCGAAGAGCTTGAGACATAGTGCTTGAGCAAGATCTTTCTGTTTATCAAGTACTCAAGGCCCAAAGAAGAGCTGATAAGCCAAAGGTGACATGAGTAAGTTTGAAAGTCAGCTCAATTATTGCTTGAGCTTGTCGGAGAATTTCTGTCTGACTACAGGTACACTTCTAAGGAGTCGTTCCGAGATGGATACAATGCTTAAACATATATCTTACAATAACTTTTTCTGAGTTTTCTTTGCTAAGGGACTAGCAAAGGTTAAGCTTGGGGGAGTTGTTGATGGTTGGTAATGTATGAATTTAACCATCAACTAGCCATGGAAAAGGATGCAATTACGATCACCAAGGTAGACATAGGGTTTGCACTAACAGAATTCCATGAGTTTTGGTGTTTTTCTATTTCTGCGGGTGTAAACTAGAAAATACGTAATCCCAGAAGTTTATTGGAACATAGAATGGGAAATCGGGCGCCACGGCAACATAGAAAGATTCTAGAAGAGACTAGAACACACCACGCCGAAGCAGACTTAGGTGGACCGACCGGTCCGACCCTGGACCGGGCGGTCTCGCCCAGGGCCCGCTGGCAGCCCATTTTGCCTAGGTTGCTCCACTGTCTTTGAGGATTGATCTCAGTCGCACGTTGATGTCGGTTTGATCTAATAGCTCACGATCATCGTCTAGGGCTATAAAAGAAGGGTAGAACCCCCTAGGAGAGGGCACATTCATTCATCTCTCATTCAAAGTCCGATCATCAGCCAAAAACCTAATCAGAGCTCCTTAACTAGGGCCTAGATAGCTAATTAGAACTAGGGGAGGCAAGTGAAGGCTTGGATTCTGGAGCCATCAAGAGCTTAGATTTGGTATAGTTCTTACCTTCTCTCATCTTTGTTCTCTTACATTGTATAAATACTATGATTGCTACAACTGAATTGATGAATACTTATCTACTTCTATTCATAGTTATTATGTTCTTTATCTATTGTGGTTATATGCTTAGTATAGCTAGATTAATATTATACTCACTTATTGGTTCGTATAGCACTCATCTAATTGATCGTTGGGTGAGTGGTCAATATTATGTAAGCATGGTGCTTATACATTGTTTATCTGTGAATGCACCCTATAGGCTGGGTTTGGTAGATCGTGGGTGTGACGACCCTATTGAGTCCTATGTATTTCAACCCCCATTTATAGGCACAGTAGGATTGTATACGAAGGAAGGGCGTGCTATGTTCTCAAACTTTTCTAGTATATCCACTATGAGTAGATATAATACTAACCTTAATGACTACTAAGTGTAATTGCACTAACCATAGTATGCATTGCCATATAGCTAGGAATAACTTAAGAATATCTCTTGATATTCTTCTTGTAACTCTAATGATATAGCTAGGAGTCTCTATCTGTTTACGCTGATGATTTATACTTATCTTTATCATTTATCTTGTGACTTACCCCTGCAATGAGTAGCGAGGACATGGTTATGTCTATCCATTACACTATAGGTTATTCAGCAATCCTACACATATACCCGTAGACCTTCCCATTGGAAAAATATAAATAACAACTAGTAATACTATGGGTAAAATGCTACAATGGTATATTATCTGTGTACTTGCAAATACTATTTCTATATTCTAAATGGTGGCATGATTTAATACCACACTTGATATCATAGCTGAGGATGACAACTCGGCGCTTTAGTGGTGATGCTATGATATGCTCACCAGCATTTCTGGCACTATTGCTGAGGATAGGTTTTATATCTATTTTCGTAGTGATGTTAAGGAGTGTCAACAGCGGTGATTCTAGAGGTGCGTGAGGTTGATAGCGCCTTAGTCCAAAAGGAGCTAGAATGCCTACATGAATGAGAAGATTGCGAATGCAGTCATTAACGGTGCGGATGATGCACTCGGCTGTTCTATTTTGAGAGGAAGTGAATGGGCAGGAAAGGGGAAGAGCAATGCCATGCTGGGAAAGGTGATCATGTAGTGCACGGTTATCAAACTCATGGCTATTGTCAGTTTGGAAAGTAAGGATGGGAAGCTAAAACTGGGTGGACACATAGCATGAAAACAGAGAAGACATTGAAACACCTCAGACTTTGCACGCAATGGAAATGTCCAAATTTAATTTGTGTAATCATCAATTAAAAAATGGTAGTACTGAAAACCAAAAAGACTAGTGACTGGAGATGTCTATACATCGGCATGAACAATTTGGAAAGGAACATAACTAACTGAATTTGATAAATGAAAAGGCAAACGATCATGCTTGCCAAGCTAACAAGGGTCACAAATTGGAGAGTGCTTGTCTGTGGAGGTGAATTAGAGGCTAGACAGGGATCGCTAGAGGGTGCAACAAGGCCAGGAATGTCAGGTTTGCACTGAGTACAGAGAGTATGAATTCATTTGGTGACCTTAGCAGTACGCATAGCACCTAGCTAGTAACCCTCACCTAGTACAAGGTACCTCCCCATCTATGTCAGAAGCGCAGATACCTTATAATAACCATGCTTATTTTCAGACCAAAGTAGCCCAACAATGATATAGATGTGTTTCTAGCATCATTGATGGAGAAATGAAGATTTTATGGAAAGGAGTGAACATGATGGATGTGTTCATAAAGAAGTTCACTTTAAAAGCCATTGTATTTGTCATGATAACTGACTACCCTCTTCTTTTTCGGTAAAGGAGTTCACTTTATCTTGGAGAGATACAGGCTCAATTTTCAATGATTCATGAAGTTATAAATGTCTCAATTATTTTTTGTGCCATAACTTATTAGTATACTGTTGACGTTTCTAACATCACTTCGCGTTAAGTTGTCATCCCTAACATGATGCCAAAAATGTTGGAAAAGAATCTACACTTGTTTCCCTAAAAATAACTCTATGAATATATCTGCAAGCGCACAGATAATTCTTCTATTGTAGCATTTCACCTGGTAAGATTCCTAAGTATCATTGATTTGTTTTAAGCCTAATGGAAAACTCATTTATTGTGTTGGATCTATCTAGAAGGGGGTAGAAAAGAATTATGACTATAACTTTAAATGTGTAAACATATAGTGATCAACCACTCTAATGCTTTTAGCAGGGGTGAATCAAGATAAACAATAAAGATAAAGATAAACATGAAATAAAAGGACTTTCCAGAGACAGAGATTAAAGACTCAACTAACATGATTTGGTCAGACAGAAGATTCAGCTAAAGTAAAGAACTTCTTGATTATCCCTAAATAATAAGTCTACAGATCACACCAATATACACACTTTCATCTATAGTATAACCAATTCAGAAAACAACATAAGGAGCATTAACTAGGGAGGATATTGAGACATAAGTCACCTCCTTCGCGACCGCGCTCTACTAGCCTACATGCGAGGGATGGAATACAGAGGACTCAATAGGCCTGTACGCCTATGATCTACCACACTACCCAGCACATCAGGATGCAATCGTAGGTATATATGATATCTAAGCACCATGCTTACATAATAAATACCATCTAACCCACTCGAGTATTGAATTAGGCACTTTATGAACATATGACTATAATCATCACCAATCATAACTATATCAAGAATGCAACTAGAGCAAACTAAAAACTTAATAAGTAGAAATATAATAATTAATAATAAAGTCATAAACAAGATACAAATTACCAATCTTTTGAGTGCAGATCGAAAGCTCCGAGCGAAGTGCCTAACTCTACTTGAACCTTGCTAGCTAAATCTAATCTAGAACTTGAAGAACTGAAGCTCTAATTCTAATCTCTAGAAACCCTAGCTTCTAGTCTAATCTTGACAAATGAATTGAGGCAAACCCTAATTGCTCCTGGGGGGTGCAGGCACATATTTATAGCCCGGTGGAGGAAACGATGGTCGTTAGATCAAACCGACTTCACGTAGGGCCAAGATTGATCCTTAAAGGCGGTGGAAGAATACTCGGGGTGCCGGGCCGGGCGGCCGGTGGGGCCGGCCGGCCCCACCTCTCCGTGGCACGGGCTCCGCTTTCTTCTGGTGTTTTCTAGAACCTTCCTGAGTCCATTGCACATATTTTCCGTCGCGGTTAAGTTTTGTGCAATTCTTGCAATTAAATCCTCCAATTTCTCTTTTCTGGAATAATCTTGTAGAAAATGTAAAATCACCAAAACTCGTAGAAATCGTCAGTTATAACCCCTATGTTCTCTAGTGGTGATCTCTTTTATGCCTTTAGTTGACGGTTAAAAATGATCGTTATCTACCGTCAACAAGCTCCCCCAAGCTAAACCTTTGCTAGTCCCTAGCAAAGCTAACTCTGAAATGATAGAAAAAATTAATATTTAGGATTTCTCATATTTGTTTAATAACTTCCAACAAATACTCAAGTGTTTGAACCAAAATTCTTCTCTAGGTTGAAATTCATTGGTCTTATTTTTAAACTTACTCTTATTCTTTTCAACCCTGGAGCTTAACATCTTTTACCTTGGGTCATGAGTAATTTGAAAAAAGATAGATCAAGTCAAGCACCATGTCCCAAACTCTTCTATTCAACCAATCTTCTGGAGTTTTTATGGATTTTTAGAAATAAAACTTTGAGATGCTTTGTATAACACTCTCAAATCTCTCACATATGTGGTATTTTTGGTTCCTTACCAAGGCAATGAAGCTTATTGTTGACGGTGGATAGCGTTAACATTTTATATATCGAAAGGCACGAAACACACATCAATATCTAGAAGGCTAGGGGTTTATCTTATAATTTCCATGAGTTTTGGTGATTTATCAATTTTTAGGGACTCAACCAAAAACACCGAAAAAAAGGGGCATAACTACAAATCTACATCATGGAATTATCCGAAACTCGGGGAATACACCAAACTACTCTAGAAGGATCCAGAAGACACCGGAGCGAAGGAGAGGCGAGGCCACCTCGACCTCCCATGAGGAGAACTCTCTCCCCCCTTCTGGAATGTTCCTCCACCGACCTTGAGAATCAATCTTAGCCCTACGTGAAGTCGGTTTGATCAAACGGTTGTCGTGCATCCCACCGGGCTATATAAGCGGAGCCAGACCTCCCCTGGAAACCCTAATTCATTCCAATTCATTCAATACCTCATTCAAGTCATTCAAGGTTGAGCCAGTTGAAGATCAAGTCATCTAGAGCTTCAAGTTCTAGTTCCTCATAGCCTTCTAGTTCATAGTTTAGCATAGTTAGATCTAGATTAGAGGAAGTCAAGGCGTGTTAATCAGTCTTGGATTCTAGAAGTTGTCAAGAAGAGAAGAGTCTGGTACAGTTCTTAAGCTTTTCTTTCTTATTGTACTATCTGCGTTCATATGATATTTACTAGCAACATTGTGCTTCATCTTAGTTTAATTATTATGTTCATTGTCTACTTCAATACATCTAGTTTAGTTGGTTTGCTATTATATTCATACACTGGTTCGTATAGCACTCATCTAGTTGATCATATGGTGAGTGGTAGGCAATATATAGACATGGTGTCTAGATGTTTTGCTTATCTCATGGATATCCCGGTCGTGCCGGGGGTAGTGAGGTAGATCGTGGGTGTGATGACCCATTGAGTCCTTTGTAGGCCTTCCCCCGTATGGTGTATTGTTAGAGTGGGATTGTCAGGTTGAGAGGAGGTTCCTGTACTCATCTTTTTCTGTACATTGCTCCGATGTGTTTGGGAACTATAGTAGTATAATTTGACAATGATTACTAGATGTACTTACACTAGTTGACGTAGCTTTGACATGTAGTTAATTACATAGGAGTTATTTCTCTATTAATTGATTAGACAACGCTGACATGATTAGAGTGCTATGATGGATTAGTATCATTAGGAGAGGACTGATTAATGGCTCGTTATTGTTATCATTATTATCTTTATCATATTATTTATCTTGTGACTTACCCCTGTTATGAGCAAGAGTGTATGACATTGGTTACATCATCTATTCAATGCATATACATGTTATCAATACTATGAAGTAGCTTCTTAGCAATGCCTTCCCAGTGGTAGAATATAAATGACAACCTGGTAATACTCTAGGTAAAATGCTACAATGGTATAATTATCGTCCGCTTGCAAAATTGTTTTTAGTTTATATTCATCTTTATTTATTTCTGCCTAGTCACATAAAAAATGATAAGATTTAGTACCGAGTTTATTCCTAGCTTTACAATTAGGGATGACAACCTAGTTTCACAGTTAGGAGTAAGGGTAAAGAGGCTAGTGGCTAGTTGCTAAAAGCAAGTTAATTAGTACCAACATTTCTAGTGTTATTGCATGGGATAGGAAATTGAGATTTATTGCAGTGACGTTAGAAATGCCAACAAGCATTTTTGGCACCGTTGCTGGGGAAGGCTAATAAACTTAGAAAAAGTATTGATAACATATATGCATTATGAATAAGACTGATCACCCAATTGACATCTAACTCAAATAGGCTTACCCTTGTTCTATCTATTTGTATATCTTATGCAGGGTAATGAATGAATGAACAGATTTGCTCTCCCAGATAATTACGTTGAAGATCCTGAGAGACTCTTACGAAGAAGGAAGTTTGCTGATACGAGGGACATCTTTGAATCACCATCAAGAACACCCTCCACCGAAGCTCAATCTTCAAGGAATCAAGCTCTAACATCTGAAGGAGAAGAATCAGAAGAATCAGAAAATTTAGCACCAGCTTTTGAAGCTATGGCTGAGAAGACGCTACGCGAGTTCTCTGCTCCAACAACCGCCAACATCCGTACTGGACCTAACATCAATATTGTTGACAATGGATTTGAACTCAAGCCTGCTCTTATCACTATGGTTCAAGCTAGTCAATTCTGTGGAAAGGCTCATGAAGATGCAAGTGCACATTTATAACACTTTCTAGAGATTTGCAGCACCTTCACTATTAGAGGAGTATCAAGAGATGCTATCCTAGTCCGCCTTTTTCCATTTTCACTTCTAGGAAAAGCAAAACAGTGGTTCTACAACAACAAGGAAACTAACGCTACATGGGACAAATGCTCTACTGCTTTCCTAGCGAAGTTCTCTCCTACGGGCAAGACCAATGCTCTACGTGGGAAAATCTCAAGCTTTCATCAACAATATGATGAATCATTTGCCGAGGCATGGAAACATTTTCAAGATTATATTACAGAATGTCCTCATCATGGAATGAAGGATTGGCTACTTATGCAGACCTTCTATCATGGGCTAGTCTCTAGTACCCGTGAATCTATGGATGCTGCAGCTGGAGGAGCTTTCTTGTCACTTAAGCTCACCGATGCAACAACACTTGTGGAGAAGATGGCCTCAAATCAGAGTTGGAATGAAGAACGTGTGCAACCCCGCAAAAGAGGAGGAGACATGCATCATATTAAGGAGATTGACATGGTCACTGCAAAGTTAGACCTCATAATGAAGAAGCTTGACGGCAAAAGCAACGAGAATAGAGAAGTCATGCACATTGATGACTCCTGCATGACTTGTGAAGAATGTGGAGATATAGGTCAGTTAGGAAGCAACTGCCCTACACTCCAAGAGGATGTGAACTTCATCAACAACAACACCAACTATCGTCCTCAGCAAAATCAAGTATGGAATCAATCGAATCAACGGTGGAATCAACCCAATCAAGGATGGAACCAGCAAAGGCCTAACTACCAAGGTAACAACCAAGGTAACAATAATTTCAATAGCAATTTCAATTAACCACCTTTAAGAGAAGTAATTTCCAATCAGAATAAAGCTATAGAAAATTTATCTAAGAGGGTAGCATCCAATGATAAAGCGCTGGAAAATATAAATACTAAAATGGATAGTCTAGCCTCTGCTATTAAGAACCAACTTAGCTTTAATAAAATGTTAGAATCACAACTAGCTCAGCTGGCGGCTGCTGTTCCACCGATCCATGAAGGTAAGATTCCTGGACAACCCCTAGAGCCCGAAACCGCAAATCTTGTTGATGTCCGTGGAGGTTACTACATAGAAGGAATGTTAGAAGGATGGAAATATGAATCCATGCCACTTAAGAGAGGAGATCCAGGAAGACCTGTGATTCCCATCTCTATTGGACAACACGATTTTTCTGAAGTCATCTGTGACCTTGGTGCTAGTGTCAACATCATGCCAAAGGTAATCTTTGATCGTATTTTTCCATGGGCAACTTTGTTGTACACGAATATGTGCTTGCAGCTTGTAGATCAGACAGTTAAACATCCTGAAGGAATCCTAGATGACGTATGCATATGAGTGGGACAATCATATGTTCCAGTAGACTTTATGGTTCTGGATACCGGCAAAGATCCGAAGAGTCCTATCATCCTAGGCCGACCATTCTTGAGTACTACAAAAGCAGCCATCTATGTAGACAGTGCAACAATATGTTTCACCATCAAGGGCAATGAAGAGAAATTCAATTTCAAAGACAGGACCCTTGAAGATCCTATCAACACTTACCATCCAGAGAAGTCGATATACAGAGAAGAAGAAGTACGGAAGACCTGTGCAAAGGGAAAGAAGAAGAATAGGAGGCAAGAAGGAAAGAAAACTCAGATAGTCAAAGTAACAGAATACAGACAGGGTCATCACTCAGCTTTGCCAGTCATAGCTAAAGATCCTAGTCTACCATCAATAGAGTGCACCATTGGACAGAGCTCTTTCTACTCAGCCGTTTGCGACACTGGATCAGCAGTCAACATAATGTCAAAAGAGGTATACAATACACTATTTAATGAACCTATCGACCCTACATATAGTTTGCAGCTGGCAGACAACACAACACGAATCCCGGAGGGACTAGCAAGAAACATCATGGTTAAGATCCACACCCATTCTGTCCCTACCGACTTTATGATCTTGGATATGGGAAAAGAAGATAAGACACCTATCATACTTGGAAGGCCATTCCTTAGCGCCACCAAAGCTATCATCTATAATGGAACAGGCCAAGTCCACTTTCACTTCCCAGGAGAAAAGGTATGCTGTTATTTTAGAGATTATAACTCTCCTGGATTACTAGCTTTCACCAGGACCAAGAAGAGAAGCCAGCGCCGCGCCTTAAGAAGAAAAGTTGAGGAGGAGAAAGCAAAAGAAAAATCAACTACAACTGAAGAACATCCACAACCAACCAAAGTATGGAAGAAAAAGGAGATCTCCTCAACCGAATCATCAACATTAGAAGAAGCAACATCTGGGTCCCCATCAGGATCCACTGAAGAACCCTCAACATGATGACCACAAGAAGTCTTGTTCGGATGACTTTAAACACCGTACCCTCGCCATAAGGTAACAATGGTAGTTATCTAATTACTCTAGTATATATATTCTTTTGCATGTTTAGAAAAGAAAATAAAAATCCTTTACTACTTTATTATAAAACCTTAAAAAGCTCCAAAGGATTAGGCTTATGGTTTACCTCATAAGAGTATTCACTATGGTAGCACAAAAATAAATTCCCTTTTCTTTGCATTATAAATAGAAAAGCACAAAAAGAAATAAGAATCATGCTACACATTCATATCTGCTCATAAGAATAATCAATTACTCATCTGGCTGACCGCTAACCCATTATCATATTCGAGCCTCGAGTTTTGGTTTTCTTTTTGGAGTACACCTTTACAGGACTATACAATTAAGGAGTGAGACAGACAGTGGGTCACATTTGCTAAGCTTACTCTAAAAAGGATCATTCAAGCGAAATATGGCAAACATCTAGCTTGGGGGAGGAGCATCCCCTAGTTATCGGGTAACTATACCTATGCGATTTATCGAGTCTGTCTTGTAGTTATAAAATACCAAAAATATGTGGACACATGAAGGTCCATGTCTGTTGAGTCTTTTAAGAGTTTTTAGTTAAATAAAATTTAAAAAGCAATAAAAAGAAGTTTTAATCAGCCTAGCTAATTAGAGTGTGTCTAGAGTCAACTATGAACTAGAAGTTTTATCTTGGAAATGATGAATAGTTGCTCTGTTAGAATTCTTTCAAGTACCTAGTTTTCAACCTTGAGTTCTTCTAAGTTTTGGACATAATTGCTTTAACTTAATAATTTACTATGAACCTAAAACTTGTGAAGTAATATACTTGAGCTAATTGACGGATATGATATAAGAAGAGTTTGAGCTACTATTTATCTTATTCCTAATGATGCTAAATTCTAGAGATTTATCTTTTGAAAATTTTAACCTTTATATGATGAGCTCTTGTATGACGTCAACCTTTGTTGTATACTTAAGAGAGTCTTGTCATGCTTTTAAAATCAAGATCACTCACACACTCCATTCACATATGCATTACTCTTACTCTGGGAGTAAGTGCAACCATTTTCCACTTTTATCCACTTCCACCTCAAAATGTTTCTCCTACACTGGGAGAGAACACCCAAGAATATACATAAACCCATAGGATAGCCTTTGTTTATTCCAAGCTCTTTATTGATTATCTCTTCAATCAATTATTGTATCTAAGGATGCATGTGGCTATGCAAAATAAGAAGGGAGTAAGAGATGGACAAGTGTCCCAGCATTAAAACAATGGGTACTCAAATACCCACCTCCTAAAAAAGGAGAGAAAGAGAATAAAGATAGCCCATGTTTTTCCAGAGAAGTTTTGAAAGTCTAAGAAAGAAGAGAGATTCATTCTGAAGAGCAGAAGTAGAATTAGAATTAGCCACCACATATACACCTATCCACCATATTCCACACACATGCGCATCTTGGTTTGATTGTATGACTCGATTCTCTATAGATCCATTGTTTGACTTTACAATTTATGGATTGCAAGTCCTTGTTTAATGCCACTCCTACAAACTCCACTATAATCCCTAGATTTAGGAAGGCATAACATCATGAATGCCTCAGTAAGATCCATAAATACCACATACTCGAGAGACCGAGGGTGTCATACGATTAAGCTCTGAGTTTTATTGCAAAAACTTGCAAAACTCTGGAATAATAGTTGAGTGAAGAATTCGAGACATAGTGCTTAACTTGATTATTCTGTCTTTCAATTACTCAAGACCCACGTGAAGGTTAAAACCTCCACAGTTAAGGGTAATATGGGTAAGTTTGAAGGTTAGAGCAATTTTGTTTAATCTAGAGGAAATTTTTGTTTGAGAGCATATGTACTTGTCAGAATAAAAGCATTGTAGCAACTCCTGATCCAACTCTAGATTTTGCTAAGGGACTAGCAAAAGGTAAGCTTGGGGGAGTTGTTGACGGTGGATAGCGTCAACATTTTAAATATCGAAAGGCATGAAACACACATCAATATCTAGAAGGCTAGGGGTTTATCTAATAATTTCCATGAGTTTTGGTGATTTATCAATTTTCAGGGACTGAACCAGAAAACACCGAAAAAGGGGCATAACTATAAATCTACATCACAGAATTATCCGAAACTCAGGAATACACCAAACTACTCTAGAAGGATCCGAAGACACCGGAGGCGAAGGAGAGGCGAGGCCACCTCCGGTGGGGGCGGCCGCCCGGCCCCACCTACCAGGCCGGCCGGCCTCCCATGAGGAGAACTCTCTCGCCCCCTTCTGGAATGTTCCTCCACCGACCTTGAGAATCAATCTTAGCCCTTAGTGAAGTCAGTTTGATCAAACGGCTGTCGTGCATCCCATCGGGCTATATAAGCGGAGCCAGACCTCCCCCTAGAAACCCTAATTCATTCCAATTCATTCAATACCTCATTCAAGTCATTCAAGGTTGAGCCAGTTGAAGATCAAGTCATCTAGAGCTTCAAGTTCTAGTTCCTCATAGCCTTCTAGTTCATAGTTTAGCATAGTTAAATCTAGATTAGAGGAAGTCAAGGCGTGTTAATCAGTCTTGGATTCCAGAAGTTGTCAAGAAGAGAAGAGTCTGGTACAGTTCTTAAGCTTTTCTTTCTTATTGTACTATCTGCGTTCGTATGATATTTACTAGCAATATTATGCTTCATCTTAGTTTAATTATTATGTTCATTGTCTACTTCAATACATCTAGTTTAGTTGGTTTGCTATTATATTCATGCACTGGTTCGTATAGCACTCATCTAGTTGATCTATGGTGAGTGGTAGGCAATATGTAGACATGGTGTCTAGATGTTTTGCTTATCTGCGGATATCCCCAGTCGTGCCGGTTAGTGAGGTAGATCGTGGGTGTGACAGACCCATTGAGTCCTTTGTAGGCCTTCCCCCGTACGGTGGATTGGTAGAGTGGGATTGTCAGGTTGAGAGGAGGTTCCTGTATTCATCTTTTCCTGTACATTGCTCCGATGTGTTTGGAAACTATAGTAGTATAATTTGACAATGATTACTAGATGTACTTGCACTAGTTGATGTAGCTTTGACATGTAGTTAATTACATAGGAGTTATTTCTCTATTAATTGATTAGACAACGCTGACATGATTAGAGTGCTATGATGGATTAGTATCATTAGGAGATGACTGATTAATGGCTCGTTATTGTTATCATTATTATCTTTATCATATTATTTATCTTGTGACTTACCCCTATTATGAGCAAGAGTGTATGACATTGGTTACATCATCTATTCAATGCATATACATGTTATCAATACTATGAAGTAGCTTCTTAGCAATGCCTTTCCAGTGGTAGAATATAAATGACAACCTAGTAATACTCTAGGTAAAATGCTACAATGGTATAATTATCTGTCCGCTTGCAGAATTGTTTTTAGTTTATATTCATCTTTATTTATTTCTGCCTAGTCACATAAAAATGATAAGATTTAGTACCAGAGTTTATTCCTAGCTTTACAATTAGGGATGACAACCTAGTTTCACAGTTAGGAGTAAGGGTAAAGAGGCTAGTGGCTAGTTGCTAAAGGCAAGTTAATTAGTACCAACATTTCTAGTGTCATTGCGTGGGATAGGAAATTGAGATTTATTGCAGTGACGTTAGAAATGCCAACACTTATGCCTTTATTTCAACCTATATCTAAAGGTTTATATGGAGCTCATAGGTATGGAAATATCATGAATGACTTACTTGCAAAACATATATTATAAAATCAAACAATGGATCCAGAGAGAAACAAATCATACAATCAAATCAAGATGTGCATGTGTGTGGAATATGGTGGATATTTGGTGGAAACTGATAATCCTAATTCTACTATGCTCATTCTTTATCTCTCTTTTTGGAATTCAGAAACATTGCCGGGGAATTGTGAGCTATCTCTTTTTTTTTCTTTTTTTTTTTTTTTTTTCTTATGGACACTTATCCATTTATTTTATTTATTATTTTGCATAGCTCACAAAACTTCTTTTTTTGGCATATAAGATTGAGAGATAACAACAAAGATATCTGAGCATTTATTTGGTGGCTATCCTAATGGAATATTTTTGGTGTTTCCTCCCAGTGTAGGAGAAAAATATTTTTTTGACAAAGGTGAAATGGCATGTTGTTGCACTTACTCCAGTGTAGAGTAGTGCATATATGAGTGGAGTGTAAGTGAATCTTGATTTTAAAAGCATGACAAGTCTCTCATTAGGGTCACAAAGGTTGATCAAACTCAATGTAATGACAAGCAGTAGTATGTAGAAAGCTTCCTAGCCTAAATATTCAATATGGCTCTGGTAGGAATTTTAGCATTGTCATACAAGATTTCATCATGTAACATTTTGTATTTTTCAAAAAGTAAATCTCTAAAATTTTAGCATCTTTTTAGAATAAGATAAATAGCAGCTTTGACCATCTCTCTAATCATGTCCATTAATTACCTAGACTTAGGATCAAGAATATGCTACCCACAGGTATCAAGCTTTAGAATAAATTTTCATATAAGGTCAACTTCATTCAATCTGTGGGAGAATCTAAATTTAAATACTAAGCATGTGAAGGAAATCATATTTGATATTTTGATAGCTCAAAGAAGTCTAGCCTTCAAGTTCTACTAATAACTAGAAATTAAAACAAGCCTTTTTACACATTCTATTTTTGGGTTTTCATTCATTTTTTTATCATGCATGAATTAAATTGTAGAAATTTAAAGAAAACAATAGACATTTTTATTTGGTTTTCTGGTTTTTACATTTTTTTAACTAACAACTAGAAACATGAAAGGAAATGCTGAAAAAAAATATACACTGAGAGGTGAAGAGTGCTCACCTCGCGGGGATCCTCCCCCAAGCTATCTCACTGCTCTGGTGGTGGTGGTGGATACTCGAGTCCTAGACTTTGAATCAAGTATGCCAGGGCATCCCGCCCGGGTCCCGAGATCGCTGCAGGTGTGTTCACCCTATTGTCCATCCGGTCTTCGCCAAACCACCGCATGTCCGGGTCCAAGCGTGGTCTGAAATCTCTCCTGATCTTCCCCCAAGCTAGTCAGCTACTGACCAAACTGCTCAAAAGGAGGGCCTCCACCATAGGTCGCTGGAGGTCATCTGTGTTGCTCTGGAGGCTAGAGGTAGTCGTCCTCTGGGGGTGCATGGATTGCAAATGGGCCACCGGTACCGAAGTCTGTGCGTGGGCGTGTAGAGAAGGATGTTCGTCCTCTCTCATACCCTATTTCCTGCAAAAAAGAAGTATTACCTTGTTCCCATTGTCCCCATCCTGAAGATGACTCTCCCTCCTGATAAGAGGTGTAACCCTCCCATACAGAGTGGTGTGTCCATGGCTGCGTAGTCTGGTGTGACGGCTGTGGCTGATCAAAACCCATGAAGGCAGTGTATGCTGGTCCCTGCGGTGTAGAATCTGCTCCCTGGTAGCTCGGTCTCTGTGCTCTAGCAAAGCATGCTGAGGGACTCCTCCCAACAGTCGCCCTACCTGTCTGCAAGTCTAAAACAAAACTCTCTACTGTGTAGAGGCCAAGTTCTCTATTTGGTAGCTCATACTCATTGTCAAAATTCTTATAAATCATGTAAATTTTATTGTCCTTTGTTTTAAGTAAATGAGCATGCTTAAAGAATTCATATCCAATTATTATTCGAGGTACATGAATAAATGTGAGAGTAGCATTTTCTAACATCCCTAACCTTGAAGCAATACGAGTAATCCAGGAAGTAAATGTAATGCCACACTTCTTCATGGCAGGCACATGAGTCCAATATTTCAGCATGTATTTAACAGGTGAAACGCTTCTCTTTTTAATCATGGCATATAGCAATTTCAATTCCTCAATTCTAATAGTGCCCAATTCTTCTCTAGGAAAGAAAGTGACAGCTAGCCATTTATGCATGAAGCGTAAAGTAGGGTGATGTATCTCCTCAGTGGTGGGTTTATGACAAAATCTTTTACCAGAAATACTCTCCCATACTTGTGTTCTGTCAAAATCTTTTGGAGCATTATCAATATCTTCTGAACACCCAGGTGAAAAACCTAGCATGACACTAAGGTTCTTCCATGTGATAGTGTGCTCTTGGTTAAAAAGTCTAAATTCTATTTCATCTGAACCAAGTTCTAGGGTGCTCAAAAATTCTATGGTAAGTAGCTTGCTACCTTCCTCAGTGATAGCACAAGCATTTTCTCATCCCATAATTCTAAAGACTGACTCAAATTCAGTGTTCATACTGGTTGCTACAAGTAATGCATTATCAAACAACGGTGTATGGAAAAACTCCTTGTCTTTAATTGCATTAAATACTCCCTTCTCGGCTCTAGTGAATAACGAAATTTGAGAGTCCTCCGTAAGGATATATCTTGGTTGTTCATCTTGGGATGACGATGCATGGACAGCGGGTGATGGTGTATCCACGTCCATCTCGGAGTCAGCTCGTGAAGGTGCACGTGATGAAGTTTGACTCCGTGTTGAGCGGAAGGAGAGTGCCCTTCCAATGCTCCTTGCCGCACTCTTGATCTTCTTACTCATCTTCAAGAACAAAAAACAAGGACAACAAGAACAACTAATGGAGAAGGGTTAGAGAGGATGAGAGATCACTTCCCTTGGATAAAACCTTGAGCAAAGCTCTAATCTCCTTTTCTTTTAATTTTTTTCTAGATTTTTTTCTTAAGCAAATGGTGGGATTCTTGGATGTCGTGTTCTTCGGAGTGAAGAACAGAGGGAATGAAGCAGAGTTCTCTGGGCTTGTGAATGGCAGAGGAATGAGTGAGAGAAAGGAGAAAGGCAGAGGAGAAGAGGGGGTGCCGGCCGGCATGGCTTGCTTCCTCCACTTCCTGGTGTCGACAATGAACAGGGTACTACCCTCTAGGATGCTCTTTCGGTGGTGAATTGATTGAAAAATGCCAGGGAGAGGAGTGAGTGAAAGTTGGTGCATGCATGTGAGTGCTTTTCTCCTTTGGATGATGATGAATGATGAAGGGTGTGAGGTGATGTGAGATGATGTATGTGGGTCCCACATGTCTCCCGTATTCATACCGTATAATGACACAAGAATAAAAAAAATCACTAACAGGGGTTTTACGCTCCGTAAGCATTAATTACTCAGTGCTTATTCTAACTACTATGCCATGATTATTTTTGTTTCTTTTTAGTAATGCAAAATCTAAGAAAGTAACTATGTGAAAAGTAATGTGAAAATTTAAATTACCGATAACTACCGAATTAACTCCTGGCGAAGGTTCGGGGTTTTTGAGTTCACCGAATCGGACTTCTCCAATTTGATTATTCCTCATGCTTGATCTCCGGGCCTGGAGATGACGACCTTGATTCTTGCTTCTCATGGCACTCCAATATTTGGCATTGTTCCGGTCGTGGCTTGAATGCGAATCGTTCTTCTTTTCTATTAATAGTGAATTTGATCTCTCCAGCTCCAATATCAATGTGTGTATTTGCAGTGTTTAGGAATGGTCTCCTGAGGATGAGTGGTGTCTTCATCACTTCCTGCATATGATGAGCCCATGGCTAATCGAGATATTCATACAAAAGGGTCTAGCATTGTTTTAAATATTGCAAATTTGGTAATACTTTAAAGCCCTCGATATTAAATTTGGAGCTATTATTTTTTAATAAAAAATATAGCGAGAACATGATGGATAAATTTACTACTGCTGGCCTGTCATCAAATATATTTTTTTAGAGGTGCTTTGTTATTTGGAAAAGAGGAGAAAAGGGAAGGCAAGGAAATATGTCTATTTAGAGACCATGCACGTGGAGGTACAAGGCAACTCAATCAGAGTACGTCAACTTCATTCGGCAACTGTTTATTATGGTGATTAGCAATGTTGCCGCAATATTATATTGTTTTATTCCTGTACGTGTCATGGTGCCGTGCATAATTTTGGTCCAGGCCAATTCTAGCGTCATGCACATGTAGCAAGTCAGACTTGGTCCAAAGTCCGGTTCGGTGGAGTCAGGCCTGCGTGCCTTTTATTCCTAGGGCCAGCATGCCTTGTAATTAGATTAGATTGAATTTTATTTCGTGGAGTTTATCCTTCACCGAGCCGTCGCTCGTGAAACCCTAGTTGGGTGATTGATCCGGATCCTTCGTGGATTTGTGTGGAGTGCGCGATCGAGCTGCTGTAGCTTGGGTGCGTCGTTTGGAATCTTGGAGTTCCCCATCTTCTGATCGTGGTTCGTCGTGGCCGCGGGTGGAAGAAGTTATCTAGGGTTTGGATTACATCTTACTGTAAGCCGATCCCTCTATTATTGCTACAAGAATTATTGTGAGGACAAAACTGAATTATTGGTCGATCAGAATATTTCTTTCAGATTTGTTCGTTGCTTAGCAGTTGGTCGGGTTCATGTTGTCTTGGACGTTTGCAGCTGTGAATTGCTATTAGATAGTTCTGTCGGGTTGAGCTATTAATTATTGGCGTGAGATATACAACCTCCGTGTGATTTCGCTTGAGTGATTGTTTGGCGGGGTGAATTAGCATCGTTGATTTGTCGTGAGTTATTTGTTGGTGTGGTTTTTCTGGAGAATATACACACGCACGCTGCTAATTTCTGTGTACCCCTGTTTACCATGTGTGATTGGGAATAGTATTATTCTTGGCTGAAATTACAATAAGAAAATTCAGACAAAATATTTCTGTATTGTCTTGTACTTGTGAAAGATTGGGATAAATTCTTAGGCACCGCATTTATTTGCTAATTTCTGTGTACCCCTGTTTACCATGTGTGATTGGGAATAGTATTATTCTTGGCTGAAATTACAATAAGAAAATTCAGACAAAATATTTCTGTATTGTCTTGTCTTTGTGAAAGATTGGGATAAATTCTCGGGCACCGTAGGCGTGTCCTTATTATCGTGGTATCAGCTTCCGGGTTGCTCACGGTACATCCGATTTTATTGAATGGCTAATTATACTCTTGCTAACAAGGACATCAAGTGTGTGCCAACACTTTATACAGTATCCTTTGGTTATCTTTACTATACTTGGGAAGATGCCATGGAGAAGTTCTTGCGGGGTCGTGGACTTGCGTCACACATGCAATTGTTCTTTGCAAAGAAGACATTTTCTAATAATCTTTTGATATGGTGGCGGGACTTAAATAAAGGACGCATCATGAGAGGTGAAGAGCCTTGTAGGACATGGACTCATATGAAAGCTGTGTTGCAGCACCGATTTGATCCTCCTCCTAAGCCGAAGTAGAAGATAGATGATGTTGGTGCCAAAAAATCTCTAAACACCAAGCCAGTTGTTCGCTCCTCCTGGGCGGATTCTATTACTGCAGATGAGTATGTTCCTCCTTCTAACCAACAAGTTCTTGATAATTCTTACAAGAAGTTTGGTTCTGGAGTTTCATATAGCAGGTCTATGCATGCTGGAATTAGTTCTTCTCCATCCAAGAAAGCTACTAGTCAGAATAATTATGGGATGAAACAGTGCATGGCACCAAAAGAAGTTCTGGCTGTAGGCAATCGAAGTGCATGGTGCCTTTTCAAAAGTTGGATGCTAATATTTCCTCGGCTGTTTTTTTTGCCAAGCAGCCAAAAAGAAGCGCTGTGCTCGTGCAGCATCGACATTGTTCCTCATATTCCGGAAAACAACAAAGAAAATACAAACGAGAACCTAA
Organism: Chrysopogon serrulatus; assembly: GCA_015844335.1. NCBI lineage: Eukaryota > Viridiplantae > Streptophyta > Magnoliopsida > Poales > Poaceae > Chrysopogon > Chrysopogon serrulatus. The sequence goes on from JADLZL010002502.1 coordinate 454,375, forward strand.
AGAGGAGTTAATTGTCCAAGGGACAGATTTTTAGTGTGTGATGACATGTTCAACAAGTGCTGCTCTATCTTTAGTTTCCGGGGCTGCATGCCAGTGATGATTCTTCTTCTTGTGGTACGCTTAAAAACTGTTGAAATTGACGATGCACCAAATGGTTTATCTATGATGGCCCGAGAAGTACAAAGTGATGGTACTGTTGTTATTCTTGTCAAAGGGCAGCGGTCCAATATATTTCAGATCGAGTGTAAAATTCAAGACAAGGTATGCAAATTGATTATTGATGGTGGTAGTTTCACTAATGCTATTAGTTCAGATTTGGTGAATGCATTATCTTTGTCTACATGGAGGCTTCCAATGCCACATTATATGCAATGGATGAATCAAAGTGGCACATCGAAAATTACTCATAAGGCACGAGTTAAATTTTCTATTGGAAATTATGTTGATATAGTTGATCGTGATATTGCGCCGATGAGTGCTTGCCATTTGTTATTGGGTCGACCATGGCAGTTTGATCTTGATGCTACACATGGTGGTCGTTCCAATAATTATTCATTTGTGCACAAAGGAGTTCATCATGTCCTCAAGCCTTTGTCGATAGTGCTATTAAGGCCGAAGTTTTTGCTACTGTGAAAGTGAAGAAAAAGGCTTTCGAAATTAGTCCAAAGCCGAGGATGGCTTTGCTTCAAGAGGGAGAGAATGATGAGGTAGTTCTTTGCTCCAATAGTTATTGCTAGTGTCCCCGATGTTCCATTAATCACTAGTGCTCAAAAAGAGTCGTCCCAAAGAAATATCAAAGCTAGGAACTATTCATTTGCAAAGTGCCAAAGATAACGTGGATAGTGTGGTTGTTAGTTCCCTAACTATTTTTTGCGTCAGAAGAATCCTTTCCCCGATCCAAATGTTTTGAATAGCAGCTCACCGAAAAATCAAAGTCAACCTGTCAACTCAAAGCCACGGATGACATTGATTCATGAGGGGCAGAGTGATGAGATTATCCATGCTTCAAATAATACAACTAATGTCACTCAAGATTTTCAAACCTTGGTTTCTAAAATTGAAGTATTTAAGGCAGAGGATGTTGTGATATCTTTACCAGAGGCAAGTGAAAATTTATCAAAGTCGAGGACAGCTTTGTTTCAAGGAAGAGAGGATGATGAGCCCATGGCTAATCGAGATATTCATACAAAAGAGTCTAGCATTGTTTTAAATATTGCAGCTGGTAATACTTTAAAGCCCCTCGATATTAAATTTGGAGCTATTATTTTTAATAAAAAATATAGCGAGAACATGATGGATAAATTTACTACTTGCTGGCCTGTCATCAAATATATTTTTAGAGGTGCTTTGTTATTTGGAAAAAGAGGAGAAAAGGGAAGGCAAGGAAATATGTCTATTTAGAGACCATGCACGTGGAGGTACAAGGCAACTCAATCAGAATACGTCAACTTCATTCGGCAATTGTTTATTATGGTGATTAGCAATGCTGCCGCAATATTATATTGTTTTATTCCTCAGACGTGTCATGGTGCCGTGCACTAATTTTGGTCCAGCCAATTCTAGCGTCATGCACATGTAGCAAGTCGACTTGGTCCAAAGTCCGGTTCGGTGGAGTCGGGCCTGCGTGCCTTTTTATTCCTAGGGCCAGCATGCCTTGTAATTAGATTAGATTGAATTTTATTTCGTGGAGTTTATCCTTCACCGAGCGCCGCCGCTCGTGAAACCCTAGTTGGGTGATTGATCCGGATCCTTCGTGGATTTGTGTGGAGGCGCGATCGAAGCCGCCTGCAGCCTTGGGCGCGTCGTTTGGAATCTTGGAGTTCCCCATCTTCTCGATCGTGGTTCGCCGTGGCCGCGGGTGGAAGAAGTTATCTAGGGTTTGGATTACATCTTACCGTAGCCGATCCCTCTATTATTGCTACAAGAATTATTGTGAGGACAAAACTGAATTATTGGTCGATCGAATATTTCTTTCAGATTTGTTCGTTGCTTAGCGGTTGGTCGGAGTTCATGTTGTCTTGACGCTTTTGCAACCGTGGAATTGCTATTAGATAGTTCGTCGGGGTTGAGCTATTAATTATTGGCGTGAGATATACAACCTCCGTGTGATTCTTTGCCGAAAGTGATTGTTTGGCAGGGTGAATTAGCATCAGTTGATTTGTCGTGAGTTATTTGTTGGTGTGGTTTTCTGGAGAATATACATCGCACGCTGCTAATTTCTGTGTACCTTTTGTTTACCATGTGTGATTGGGAATAGTATTATTCTTGGCTGAAATTACAATAAGAAAATTTCAGACAAAATATTTCTGTATTGTCTTGTCTTGTGAAAGATTGGGATAAATTCTCGGCACGCGACGCCGCTAATTTCTGTGTACCCCTGTTTACCATGTGTGATTGGGAATAGTATTATTCTTGGCTGAAATTACAATAAGAAAATTTAGACAAAATATTTCTGTATTGTCTTGTACTGTGAAAGATTGGGATAAATTCTCGGGCACCGTAGGCGTGTCCTTATCAGCATATCAAGTACTACAAAATCTACAGGAATGAAAAAGTCTCAGATTCTTACCGAAATGTTTTCCGCAATCCCCGCGGGATAGCGAATCGATTGGTCAGCTAGTTGCAAACACATTGAAGTGGGTGTAAGCGTAGAGTAGTTGAGCTTATCGAAGACCTTGGGCATAACACTAACGCTAGCTCCAAGATCACATAAGGCATTCTCAAAATTCTAATCTCCAATAGAACAATCAATGGTGGGACATCCTGGATCCTTCTTCTTGACAAGAAGAGAATTCAGAATTGCCACACTACACTCTTCTGTAAGCTTAATGACTTCCATAGAAAGCAGTGGTCTTTTGTTGTTGAGGATATCTCAAAGGTATTTCGCGCATGTAGGCACCTGCATGGCGTCTAGCAACGGAATATTGACATATAATTTCTGAATTACTTCTACAAACTTACCAAATTGTTCATCTATTTTGTCCCTTCTATTTCTGCGTGGAAATGGTAGGAGATTTGTATCATGAAAGTCTTGGCATAACTCTTGATCTTGTGGCAAATCCTGTGGTATAACTTCTTCTTCTGTATTATCCTTCTCTGCTTCTTCTTCTACCTGCTCTAATTGTGGTGGCCTCCTTGCCCCTTTTGGGTAAGGTGGATCACATGTTGACTTAGCTCCTCTAGTGGATATTCTTTTCACCTACTCAGGGTTAGCAGTAGCAGACAAAATAGAAGCCAAATAGGCTATTTGCAATTCTATCTTCTTATTAAATGCTATTTGTTCTTTCATAGCAGAAGAGAAATTATCTAATTTAGAGTTTATTCCTTCTAAGATTGCATCATTGGAAGCAAGCTTCTCATGAATGTTCTCATTAATTCTAGCTTATTCTAATATTAATTCTCTCAAGGGTGGTTGCTTTTGATTGGAAGAAAATTATAATTACCTTGATACTTACCTTGAGGTTGATTCCATCCTTGCTTCTGTGAAGTGGACTTGATAATAGTATTGATTTTCTTTAGGGAGTTAGTGAATTCAACTCCTAAGTATTCTCCACATTGATTCTGAGAATTGAATGTGTCTTGAATGGCTTGTCAATCTCTTTTATAATGGGCTCTTTGCTCTAGCCAATTCAATAATACATCCATTTTGGTTGATAGTGCACACACTTCCTCTAAAACTCTTCACTCTTATGACAAGTTTGGCTATTGTATGCCCAGCTTTGATTTTCTAATATCTTGTCCATAAGAATTCTAGCCTTTTTAGGAGTGAGTAACATAAATGATCCTTCAGCAGTGGCATCAAGTTGTTCACATAACTTTGGTATTAATCCATGATAGAATGTTTGCATGAGTAACCATTCTTCTATTCTATGATGTGGGCAGTCTGAGATATAGTCTTGAAAGCGTTCCCAAGCTTCTGGAATAGGTTCACCTTTCTGCTGACAGAATTCTGATATCTTTCCTCCTAATGCATTGGTCTTGCCTACTGGGAAAAACTTTTCTAGGAAAGCTTTTGAACATCCTTCCCATGTCTCAATCTGATCTTTAATTTGATAGAACCACTGCTTCACCTTTTCTTCCAATGAGAACGGAAACAAACGAAGTAGCACAATGTCTTGAGATATGTTCTTGATGTGGATGGTGCTGTAAATCTCCAGAAAATTCTGCAAATGAGCACTAGCATCTTTATCCTTCTTTCCACTAAATGTGATAGCTTGCACCATGTTGATAAAGCTTAGTTTAAGTTCATAATCATGTTCTCCAATATTGAGAGTTGGTCCAACGCGAATGTTCTCAGTGCTTGGAGCAGAGAATTCACGCAATGTCTTCTCAGCCATAGCTTCTCAACTGGTGTTTAGATTCTTTAGGGTCTTGGTTGCTTCTTATTGATGAGAGTTGATAGCACACAACCAATCCTGCATTTACCCTGCATTGAATAATAACAAAGTCAAACAAGGGTAAGCCTGCTAAAAGCAAAAGATGTTGATCTAATATCCCTAATGAAATTTTCTTTGAAAGATCGAATAACAAAGTATTTATGTCTATAGTCATGTTTATCTAATATCCCTAATGAATGTTTATCTTTGAATAATAACAAAGTATTTATGTCTATAGTCATGTTTATTTTTTTAGAAAAATATTTTCTTTGAAAGATCGAATATCCCTAATGAAATTATCCTAGCAAATAAATGTTGAGTTCCCCGGCAACAGCGCCATAAATGCTTGTTGATATTTCTAACATCACTTCGCGTTAAGTTGTCATCCCTAACATGATGCCAAAAATGTTGGAAAAGAATCTACACTTGTCTACTCTAAAAATAACTCTATAGAATATATCTGTAAGCGCACAGATAATTCTCCTATTGTAGCATTTCACCTGGTAAGATTTTCAAGTATCGTTGATTTGTTTTAAGCCTAAAGGAAAACTCATTTATTGCGTTGGATCTATCTAGAAGGGGGTAGAAAAGAATTATGACTATAACTTTAAATGTACAAACCAATAGTAATCAACCACTCTAATGCTTTTAGCAGGGGTGAATCAAGATAAACAATAAAGACAAAGATAAACATGAAATAAAAGGACTTTTCAGAGACAGAGATTAAAAACTCAACTAATATGATTTGGTCAGACAGGAGATTCGGCTAAAGTAAAGAACTTCTAGATTATCCCTAAATAATAAATCTACAGATCACACCAATATACACACTTTCATCTATAGTATAACCAATTCAGAAAACAGCATAAGGAGCATCAACTAGGGAGGATATTGAGACATAAGTCACCTCCTTCGTGACCGCGCTTTGTGTAACGGAACCGCCCAAATTATAAGAGCACAAGTATAAAAACAATCACCGAAGTGACTAAATTTTCACACTTGAGCCCATATAATCCCGGTAGTCCACTGAAATCACGAAGGACTTCAGACCAACCAACATATAAGCCAAGATCTACTGATTCAACCAAACAAGTCAAATGTTGCATTCTTTTTACAAACAAAAGCTTTTGTTTTAATTATACAAATGACATGTTTAATGTTGAACCTTGCTCTGATGCCAGCTGTAACAGAACCGACCAAATTATAAGAGCACAAGTATAAATCAATCACCGAAGTGACTAATTCCACACTTGAGCCCATATAATCCCGGTAGTCCGGAAATCTCGAAGGATTTCAAACCAACAAAACATACAAGCCAAGATCGAACGCAACTTAACATAATTCACCATCCGATGGTATCAGAGCCGACTCTCGCGGTTTCACGGACGCGTGTGTCGTAGTTGCGCAGGCATGGTGCGTATGGCTGGTGTGGATCCGTCGTGGTCACACAGCATGGCACATGCGCTGGCACTAGACACATGGACGTGGCCAAGAGAGGAGGTTCCTGGCCTGGGGTTGACCGACGGGGACGTCGGTCTCCTAAGGGGGTGAGGATGTAACACTCCGGCCCAGGGCTTAATAGGATTAATATGATACTCATACCAACAAGTTGTAATTTCTTTTCCGGAAGCTCATCTTGAAAGAACTCTAAAGTTAAGCGTGCTTGGCCTGGAGTAATTTCAGGATGGGTGACCGACCGGGAATTCGTTCCCGGGTGCGCATGAGTGAGGACAAAGTGCGTAGAAAAGACTGGTGTTGGTCTGTAAGGGAAGTATTGGTCCTATTAACGCTATCAGATGTAAGCGGGTCCGGCCTCGAGGAGGCAGGACGTTACACTTTGCTAGCCTACATGCGAGGGGTGGAATACAGAGGACTCAATAGGCCTGTACGCCTACGATCTACCACACTATCCGGCACATCAGGATGCAATCGTAGGTATATATGATATCTAAGCACCACGCTTACATAATACATACCACCTAACCCACTCGAGTATTAAATTAGACGCTTTACGAACATATGACTATAATCATCACCAATCATAACTATATCAAGAATGCAACTAGAGCAAACTAAGAACTTAATAAGTAGCAATATAATAATTAAGAACAAAGTCATAAACAAGATACAAATTACCAATCTCTTAACTGCAGATCGAAAGCTCCGAGCAAAGCGTCCAACTCTACTTGAACCATGCTAGCTAAACCTAATCTAGAACTTGAAGAACTGGAGCTCTAATTCTAATCTCTAGAAACCCTAGCTTCTAGTCTAATCTTGACAAATGAATTGAGGCAAACCCTAATTGCTCCTGGGGGGTGCAGGCACATATTTATAGCGCGGTGGAGGAAACGATGGCCGTTAGATCAAACTGACTTCACGTAGGGCCAAGATTGATCCTCAAAGGCAGTGGAAGAATACTCCAGAAGCTGGTAGGTGGGACCCACCAGGGGGTGCCAGGCGGCCTGGCCAGTGGGGCCGGCCGGCCCCACCTCTCTGTGGCACGGGCTCCGCATTCTTCTGGTGTTTTCTGGAATCTTCCTGAGTCCATTGCACATATTTTCCATCACGGTTAAGTTTCGTGCAATTCTTGCAATTAAATCCTCTAATTTCTCTTTTCTAAAATAATCCTGCAGAAAATGTGAAATCACCAAAACCATGGAAATCGTCAGTTATAACCCCTATGCTCTCTAGTGGTGATATCTTTTATGCCTTTAGTTGACGGTTAAAAATGATCGTTATCTACCGTCAACATATACCTCCATTTAAGTACTACACCTTCTGTTGGGGATTTCAAGAATCAATTAGTAAGCCCCAAATAGATATATGTAGCAACTATTATTTAATATTTAATTAGGCACATTAGTAAGAACGTCTATTGTTATTAATTTTATGAGATGATCATAGAGAAGATTTGTTGTTCTAAACTAAGAAATTATGTGAGTTTAGGTCCATAAGTATATATGTAAAGTGTGGGTGTTAATAAGCAAGTTTCCTAATGAGGTTAAAAACAGTACTCCCTCCGTCCCAAAAGGATGTCATTCTCGCTTTTCGAGAAATAACTGATGGCAATTTTTATAAATACTAAATATCTTCGATTAGTATCATAATTAATATTATCGGAAAGATCTTTAAATCTAGTTTTTTAACAAATTTATTTGGAGATATAAATATTATTGTACGTATTTTCTACAAATCAAGTCATACTTGTGGCACGAACACCCAAAACGTCATCCTTTTTTGGGACGGAGGGAGTAGGCTATATAAGGGTCTACAATTCTAAGCGTAACGTTAAAAGGGAGTTTTTAAGATTAAAACTGCTCAAAGCCCACTAAGGTTTAGAATAACATTAAATGGACATATGAAAAAGGTGGAAAAGTTTATCATCCTAATAGTCTATATGGGTGAAGTTGTAAGAATGTGACATAAGGGTTTTCTTATCGCCCAAGTCTTTAATTTGATATATTTTTGGTGAAGCCTCTAAGTTTGTTGGCACTAGGATACAAATACCTGACCGCCTCAGTTAAGGCCACGATTAACCATGACCTATTGTTTGACGTAGTTGGGTTGCTCATCTCTGTTAAGCCTTTTTGTCTGCCTCCATTAAGTTTCCTATAGTAGAGATCATTATGCAGTAATAAGTCTTCGTGTTAGAGACCACTATAGAATAAATTAGGCCACCTCAAGGCGATAATTTTCCTCTGGTCTTGTAACCGCTTTTGACTATTTCAATTTGATAATCATATGTATGACCCTTTTACTAAGGTCAATAAAGCTTGGTATTTCTCTTAAATCTACGTATCGACTATGTGTATATTGAAGTGTATTTGTACATGATCTTAGCACAAATATGTGTATTTTTGGACTCTCAAAATGAGGGGTCGACAATATCTTTTTCTAGGACAAGCTTTCAAATGCAGAATGACAAGTTTTATAGGATAGACGGAGTATATGCGAGATATGGAAAATTATGAAAGATTAACTAGAGTTCAAATGGAAGTTACATATATCTAATAGTTCTTCAACAATTTGAAAACAGAAGTTTAAAGCAAATTTTGAAACAGAAAATGATGTTAAATGAAAAGGTTGTCACTAGTACACAAAACATTTCTCTTGACACTAGCGTTTCATTTCTACTGGCGGTTTCACTTTAGAACAGCTAGTAGAAATCGGCCATATTTTTATAGGCTGTTCTCTTAAGGAACTGCCAAGAGAAATATGATTTCTCTTGGTTGTTTTTTTAAGAAATCCGCTAGTAGAAATAGTTTGAAATTACTTTTTTTGAGTTTTTCAAACTTCCTCGGTTGGTGAAACTCCCAAAATAAAAGTTGTAGATCTCGAAAATTTTTAAAACTTTGTTGTTGACAACTTTTTCATTTGAAATCATCTTTTTATAGAAAACTACGTCTAAAATTTTTAAATTTGAAATTCAAATTTTACAAATGACCTCGGATGGAGAAACGCTCTAAATGAAAGTTATAGATCTCAAAAAGTTATGAAACTTTATAGTTGAACACTTTTTCATTTGAATTCGTTTAGACCTTGAAATATTAAATTTATCATCGGTTTAGGATAATATATGGGGAACCGAAATGGGATATAGATATAAGTAACATGTGGGTGGATTGGTAGAGGGGGGTATGCGCGAGGCCGAGGTCGCGGGTTTGAACCCCCAAGGCCACGTAGCGCACGATATTACGCGAAAAAATGCGCGACTTCTAAATATTTCTTGCTGTTTGAAAAATATTATTTTGCTATTGTTTTCGTATTTTCTGGGCAACGAGGCGGTTTGCTTAAGAGAACCGCTTGTAGAAATCGATTTCCACTGGCGGTTAACCTTTAGTGAAAATGGGCCATTTTCACTGCCCTCTCCCACTAGCGGTTGGAAAAAATACCAGTGAAAATAGTTGCCCAACCGCCTGTAGAAACGTTTTATGTACTAGTGTGTAAAGATCAAAGTTGCATGACTTTTTGAGATCCACAACTTATATTTTGATCATTTTCTCATCCAAGGTCATTTTAAAAAATTCGTTGTTTGGTCAATTTGGAGCTGGCTAATTGTTCACAAATTCAGTTCTGTCTTAATTTATCCTGACATAGCGTTACAGGACGTACGGAAGGCGCAGAGTTGGAAACAGGCTCAGCAAAACCTGAAGTCCTGCACAAGACTATGGTTAAGCTCCCTTTTAACATCAAGAAGTGTACAGAAATTAAGATAAGAAAACTTCAAAGCTCTCCCGTTGATAACGGTAGAGAAGCATGAGCCATTGATCGCCAGCATGCATGCAGGTAATACCTAGCAGACTCCTTGGGCGAACCCAAGCTTTCCTCCCTGCAGATCATAGATCATCTCCACCGACCGCTGTGCTAGGTTGCCGATGATAGAGGCAGGGAACGTGTCCCTTGGATCTGACTCCCCGAACGCGAGGCACGCGACGGAGAAGCGGTTCGCCGGGTTGGTGAAGTACAACATCTGGTCAAGCAGGACCTCCAGGCTCGAAGTAGCTGAACGTCGACGCCGTATCCAGCAAGGTGAAGTTGTTGATCGGCGATTCCGGAGGGATCTGGAGGTCCACATCCTGTCAGGGATCGATCCACTGACCAGTACCCTGAAGCGCAAGGCAATTGGAGTGGCTAGGTGGGCCACGGTCATCATGTATGGGCTGAAGGCCCACGAAACTTGCTGTATTCGCCTGTCATATAAAGGCCGAGCGGGAGAGAGGAGAGGGTATCGAAATTGTATTCCAAACTCTGAAACTTCTGAATAAAGCTTCCTCCTCCGTTCTGACTCTGTTCTTCGATGCTTTCCTCCCCAAACTCCAAAATCCGCGTTCTTAGTTAGGAATCCTTCCTGGATCCTAACAATTGGTATCAAAGCTGCCGTGATTCGATTTGCCTTGATCGCGTTCGTAATCCCCGTTGGCAGGGTTGCAGTTCTTCTCGCTGAGGAGTTCGCGCGATCCAGTAAGTCCTCCCGAGGTTGAACGGGTCGGCGATCGGTTGCGGTGGGTGAGAAAGGGTCGGTCCAAGTCTGGCGCATAAGAAGCTAACCAAGTTCCAACTCGAGATGTCGAAGTCGGTGGAGGATTTGTCAACTCAGTTCGAGATGATGTCCAAGCAATTCGCTGGATTCCAGACGATGATGCGAGAAACGCTGGACAAAATCTCGGGGTTGGAGGAGTGGCGGGCGACTGCAGATGAGTCGCTCGACAATTTGCTTCAGAAGACGGAGACGGCGGTGACGCGGGTGGACCAAGCGGTGACGCGGGTGCAGGCGTTGGAATCGATTTCCCCTGCATCAATTGCTGGGGAAGCAGGCGTTTCATCATCCTTGCTGCTTCCGGCGACTCAAGCCGCGCCACGGCGCACGGACCTCAACGTCGTACCAGGTCCGTCTCCCCACCAGTCGCTGGGTGGGGATATGGCGCTGGTGAATGGCGGAAACGGCGGAGATGGGCTACTGGGACCGCATCCTCTTCAGAATCTGCAGTATGGTATGGCTCCCAAATCCCACTCCCAACCCCCAGTGGTGTTCTCGTCTCGCGATGATGAACGTGCAAGTTTTTCTCGTTCGCCTCCGTTTCCAAAAATGGAATTCCCTAAGTTTGATGGGTCGAATCCGAGGTTGTGGAAGGAGAATTGTGAGATGTTTTTCGAAGTGTATGCAGTGGATCCTTCTCTGAAAACCCGTTTTGCTGCGCTGAACTTTCGGGGAGCAGCGGCTACATGGTTGCAAACAGTTCAGCGAAGGGGGCATGTGTTGGATTGGGCTGTGCTGTGTGGTTTGGTGATGAGCAAATTTGATAAGGATCAGTACCAGGTGATTCTGGCTCAATTTGAGCAGCTGAAACAGTCGGGTTCGGTAACCGAGTATCAGGAAGAGTTTGAGCGTTTGGCTCATGGCATGCTGCTGTACAATGGCAACTATGATGAGACGTACTTTGTTACTCATTTTGTGGCGGGGTTGAAGGATGAAATTCAGCGTGTGATTGCTCTGCACCGACCGAAAGATGTGGATACAGCTAGTGCCTTAGCCTTGCTTCAGGAGGAAGAAAATGTCAGGGTGAAACCAAAAGGGGTGGGCAAGGAGTACAAATCAGGATTTCGAGCAAATTCTGATCGTCTCAAAACTGCTGACTCTGAGTCTGGGAAGCAGAAAGAAGTTCGCAGTACTCAAGAGGATAAGTTGTCATCATTGAGAGAGCATAGAAGGAAGAATGGCTTATGTTTTAAGTGTGGTGACAAGTGGGGTCAAGGCCACAAGTGTGCTGAGCATGTGCCATTGCATGTCATTGAAGAATTGCTTGATGCCCCGGAACCCGTTGATCTAGAGGAAGGGAGTTCGGATATGCTTGAATCAAGATTCAGTTATGACAAGAGATAGAGAAGGCTATGGAAGTTGGTAGTCAGAGAAGGACATTGAGGTTGTGTGGGCATATTGGCAGGCAGCAGATTCTGATCTTAGTGGACTCTGGCAGTGTTGGCACTTTCATCAGCAAAGAATTGGCAGTTCAGCTGTCTGGTCAAGTGACTGAGTGTGAATCTGTTCAGTTTGTTACTGCTGATGGTTCTCCAATGGATTGTAAACATATTGTGAAAAATCTCCATTGGTTATGTCAGGGCCATACTTTTGTGTCTGATGCCAGAGTGCTGCCACTGAAATGCTTTGACATGATTGTAGGTCAAGACTGGTTGGAGTCTGTGAGTCCTATGTGGGTCCATTGGGCTCAGAAGAGAATGAGGTTTACACACAAAGGTAAAAGAATATCATTGCAAGGACTGGTGGGTGCTGATCATCAATGTCCAGAAATTAAGCCTGAGAAGTTGAGAGGCTTACTGGGTAGGAATGCAGTTTCACACTGTGTTCAGTTATGTCCTACATTAGAGCATGAGAACAAGTTGTTCAATCGACAAGTGTGACCTTCTCAAGACATGATTGGTCGGCCATTTGCTTTGGACATACGAGGAAGTGCACAGGTTGTTGCATGAGTTTGAGGATGTGTTCCAAGTACCTACCGCTTTACCTCCTCTCAGGGAATTTGACCATCATATTCACTTAATGCCTGGAGCCCAACCATTCAGTATTAGGCCTTACAGATATTCTCCACTGCAAAAGGATGAAATTGAGAAACAAGTCAAAGAGATGTTGCACAATGGCATCATTAAGCACAGTACCAGCCCCTATGCATCTCCTGTGTTGTTAGTGAAGAAAAAAGATGGGTCATGGAGGTTTTGTGTGGACTATAGGCATCTTAATGCACAAACTATCAAAAATAAACATCCCATGCCTGTTGTGGAAGAGTTGTTGGATGAATTGTCAGGGGCTCAGTGGTTCACCAAGTTGGATTTTCGAGCTGGTTATCATCAAATCTGTATCAGCCAAGGTGATACCTACAAGACTGCCTTTAAGACTCATGAAGGGCTTTATGAGTTTCTAGTCATGCCCTTTGGGTTGACTAATGCACCAAAGCATCATTCCAAGGAGTCATGAATAAGATCTTTGCACATCTTTTAAGGAAAGGAGTGTTGGTGTTTATGGATGATATTTCGGTTTATTCATCTTCTCTGTCCCATCACTTGGCATTGTTGAAGGAAGTCTTTGAGATCCTGAGAACACATAAGTTTTTTGTTAAGTTGTCTAAATGCTCTTTTGCTCAAAAGAGTGTGGAATATTTGGGCCATGTTATTTCTGCTGAAGGGGTGGCTACCGAGGACACCAAAATTCAGCAAGAAAATCTTGGCTTTGTACCTAAGAACTTGAAAGAGCTCAGAGGGTTCCTAGGTCCGATTGGGATATTATAGAAGATTTGTGAAAAATTATGGATTGATAAGCAGGCCTCTGTCTCGACATGTTGAAGAAAGGAGTTCCATTTGTATGGACTTTAATACTCGATTCAGCCTTTCATCTGTTGAAGAAGGCTTTGATATCTGCTCCAGTATTGGCATTGCCTGATTTTTCAAAACAGTTTGTCTTGGAGACTGATGCCAGTGACATAGGCTTTGGGGCTGTGTTGATGCAGGATAATCATCCTATTGCTTACCTCAGTAAATCTGTTTGTGCAAAGAATAGAGCATTGTCAACATATGAAAAGGAGTGTATGGCTATTCTGTTAGCTGTTGATAAATGGAGAGCTTACCTACAGCATCAGGAGTTTATGATTAAAACAGACCATAGAAGTCTATTGCATCTTGGTGATCAGAGAATAGCAACCAAGATTCAACAAAAAGCAATGCTCAAGCTGATGGACTTACAGTACAAGATTGTTTACAAGCAAGGTGTCTCTAATATGGCTGCTGATGCTCTCTCTAGGTGTCCTTATGCACCTGCAGTTACTGCTATTTCCACCATGTATCCTGAATGGTTGGATAAGGTCAAGCTGGGTTATCGGGATGATCTTTGAAGCCCCGAAAAGCCGTTGTCGGAGTTGAAAGAGGATGACACACCTGCTCCAGGATTTTCTCTGAAGAATGGGGTGATTTGGCTGAATGGCAAGATCTGGTTGGGCACAAATGCATTGGCCAAACAACATATCCTCCAAGCTGTGCACCAGAGTGGAGTGGGAGTTCATTCTGGATTTTTACCAACTTATCATAGGGTCAAACAGTTGTTCACATGGCCATTTATGAAGCAGGATATCAAAGAATTCATCAAAGCTTGTGCAGTTTGTCAACAGGCCAAGGAGAGCACTGTAAGTATCCTGGGTTACTACAGCCTCTGCCTATTCCAGATCAAGCTTGGAAAGTGGTCTGTCTTGATTTCATTGAAGGGTTGCCTAAGTCAAATAAATTTGATACCATTTTGGTGGTGGTGGATAAGTTCACCAAATATGCACATTTCATTCCCTTGGCACATCCATTTTCTGCTCTGCATGTTGCTCAAGCATTTATGGACAATGTGTATAAACTGCATGGGCTGCCTAGTAGCTTAGTGTCTGACAGAGACAGGATATTTACCAGTGCTGTTTGGAGGGAGTTGTTCAAATTGTCAGATACACGGTTGTTAAGGAGTTCTTCATATCACCCTCAGACTGATGGCCAGACTGAGAGGGTTAATCAGTGTCTAGAGACCTTTCTAAGGTGCAGTGTTCATGCTTGCCCAAAGCAATGGAGTAAGTGGTTGTCTCTCGGCCGAGTTTCGGTATAACACCAGCTTTCATCTTTGCTCTAGGTAGAACACCATTTGAAGCTTTGTATGGATATACTCCAAGAACCTTTGGCATTACTAGCACCGGTGTGGCTCATCTTCGCTGAGTTGGAAATTGGGTCGTTGGAGAGCAATTCTTTGAATGATGTACTCTCCCATCGGTTGCATAGAGCTCTCAAGAAGCGAATGAAGGCTCAGGCTGACAAGAATAGGTCTGAAAGAGAGTTTGCAGTGGGGGATTTGGTGTATCTCAAACTCCAGCCCTTCATTCAGACGTCAGTTGCTGCTAGAAGCAATCATAAGCTCAGCTTCCGGTTTTATGGACCTTACAAAATTCTGGAGAAAGTGGGCACGGTGGCTTACAAATTGCAGTTGCCAGCGGATGCTCGGATTCACCCTGTTGTGCATGTTTCTCAGTTGAAGCGTCATATAGCTAGCAATGAGCAAGTGGAGTCTGATCTTAGCAGTTTGCCTGATGATCCATTGACAGTTGTATCTCCAGTCTGCTTCAAAAATCATCGTTGGGTTCAGAAAGGCGCTTCAACTTTGTTCCAGCTGCAGGTTCAGTGGTCTGGCCTGCCTGAAGATATGGTTACCTGGGAAGAAGTTGCTGATCTTCGTCGTCGTCACCCTTTGGCTCCAGCTTGGGGTCAAGCTGCTTTTCAAGGAGGGGCAAATGTCAGGGATCGATCCACTGACCAGTACCCTGAAGCGCAAGGCAATTGGAGTGGCTAGGTGGGCCACGGTCATCATGTATGGGCTGAAGGCCCACGAAACTTGCTGTATTCGCCTGTCATATAAAGGCCGAGCGGGAGAGAGGAGAGGGTATCGAAATTGTATTCCAAACTCTGAAACTTCTGAATAAAGCTTCCTCCTCCGTTCTGACTCTGTTCTTCGATGCTTTCCCTCCCCAAACTCCAAAATCCGCGTTCTTAGTTAGGAATCCTTCCTGGATCCTAACACATCCCCGACCTTTATCTCGACTAGCTCGACGAAGTAGAAGACCATGTCCTTGTTGTCCACCAGTGGCGCGTAGTGCACGTCCTGCCGGCCGGAGTACTTGGAACGTGAGGGCCTGAAGGAGAGGAAGCCGTGGGAGCTTAGGTTCGACGGAAGGCAGTAGGAGAAGGCGATGGTGGAGGGGACGACGACACTAGTCGAGACACCAGCGAGCGGTTGTTCCCCGCTGAGGTCGATCATCCCAGCCCCCGAAGTAGAGCTCAGGCTCCACAAACTGCGTGCACCGAAGTTGAAGCCATCCACCGTAGCCGACGGCGAGCGCGTGATCGTGTCCTTGACGAAGGTGCCGTTAGCGTAGGTGATTGATCCGCCGCTGATCCTGGGGGGCACATCTCTCAGAGCAAGACTCTGCCGCGCGCACTCGGGTGAGGCGCAGGGTATAGGGGCGAAGGCCGAGAGCAGATTTTCCACAGGCCACTTCGGGGGGAAGTGATATTTGGTACCGTTAGATGCTGGTTCGGCTTTGAGATCTGTGCAGCACCTGTCCAGCAGTTGAGGCAAAAAATCACAGGCATCAGGCAAATTTTCAGGCAAAGGAATCTTTCTTTACCCGTTGGCTCCCAGTTCCATTCCATCTCACCCCTCTTGGGCCCCCTTCTTCCCCATCTAGCTGAGCTTTCTCTGGATCCTCAGCTCTCTCGTTCTCCCCAACCTCAACCATGGATTCCCCACCTACTTGGTCTAGATCTGAATGAATCCTCCTGGTGCCCCTTCCATTTTAAATCATGTCAAGACGTGATTTGAACCTAGTGATCCTTGGTCTATTATTGACACATTTTGCTTCAGGTGGTCTCATCCTCAAAAGCTCAGAGTCACTCAAAATGGAGCTAGAACCTGCAGCTCCATAGCTGTTACTAAAAAATGTTCCTGAATTATGGTTGGAGTGGAAAAAGTTGCAACTGACCTATCCAATGTGCAAGGATGACCTTGGTCCACCATGTTGGTTGGTTGCATGCCTGTATGTCCCAATCACCACTGGTACCCACCCTGCAAGAATAAGAGTTCCCAACTGATCCATATAGGTCGGGAAATTGCAATGCACCAGAGCTTGCTCTCATAACCAAATCTTGGAACGTCGATCCTCCAAGAATCCCTACTTACAGAATAATATTAACAAAGTGCCACAGTTTTAAAGGAATTGATTACAAACACTACCATATTTATTCATTAGGAATGAAGAAAGTATTCAGCATAAACATTCATGCAGAGTTAAATGTAGAGGGAACAATGACTTTCCATGTAGAGTTGAACAGTAGAACAATAACATGTGATATATGAATAGAATTAAATATAAAATCTCAAAAAGATGTGTCATTCATTCGGCATAGAAGAAAGCAGCTATAATGCTATGTAATACTACTTTTTTCAGCTTATCATAAATAAGTGGAAATATAGAAGCAAAACTATATAAAATTGATTGCTCCATCAGAAGTGGAGATCTAAAATAACTGATGGATGCATCACCACATAGGCTAATTATTGTTCTTGAAATTTCAGGTGTATTATCAACCCAAAAGTTCATCCACCATCTGCTGACTACCTATAAATTTTAGTCTACTTATGTGTCTACTTTGTAAGAAAAATAAGAATCCTCTCTCACACCACCCATCCTGACTTCCTGAATTCAAGTCTGTTGAATCTAAAATCAGCATATTCCTTTTGACAACCTGCACTTGAATTGTTTCAGCACCATTGTTGCTAGTCATGACATCTGCAAATGGAATTTCACCACCATGATCCAGTCTTGCTTACACAGAGAAGCACTTCGATTTCAGCAACGAGGACAAAATTTAACATATGACTGTACTATATAACAAATTAAACTCATTAACCTTCTGAAGAGGGAGCACGTTCTTCATTCATGCCAATCGGATTCAACTAAGAGACCACCTGGAAGCAAAATGCTTTAGAATTAATGCATGCATTAAGACACTACGGCAGGTTGGAGACCTTTTAAAATGCAAATCCTTCTCGAAACGGGGCTTTCAGCATCCAATGCATCTGAAATATGCAAAGGAGAATGAAACAAAGCAAACAAAATCTGTAATTGCAACAATGTTTTTTTATAAGAAGTATAATTGCAACAATGTTGAACGAATCTGGAGTGAAGTCTACAGACCTTAACAGTCTCCACCATGAGCCAACACAAGAAGCTCCGACAAAGAGTCCAAATGGTACCGCTGGAGTTGGAGAAGAAAGAGGGGGGGAGTCTCACCGGAACCCTAGCCATCGCCGCCATCGTTTTCGTCTCTGGTGGGCACAGATCCAGGAGGATAAGGACGAGGATGAGGATGAGGATGAGGGGAAGGAACCGGTCTACTGCCGTCGGAGCTGCCGCCGCGGGACGCCGGGAAGGACGCGGGCGCGGAGGCCGGAGCGGATACGGAAGAGGCGGCGAAGCGGCGAAGCGGCGTCCGACGCGAGCGGCGTCTGGAAGAAGAGAAGGGGGCGATGGGGGCAGTCAACGACTCCTGCCAGGTGGGCCAGGGACGAAGAAAATTGCCTGCACATGAGGCAAAATGTTGACTCCCGGGCACTTCTCTTAGCCACAGCGAGGCAGGGCACAGATCTCCAGCGAACAATCCAACGGTGAAAAAAATGACTTCCCCCGAAGTTGCCTTCGGGATATAGTTTCCCCTGCCGTGCATGGTTTGCACCGGAGGAATGACGACAAGCCGGCTGCGGTATCGAAGGCCACGGCGAACTGCTGCGCCGGAGTGCCGTAGCCGACCACGACAGTGTAGAACAACGCCCGGGAAAGTTTTCGTTGTCACTGCCAGCAATGGGAATCAAGTCTGAAGTGGACGCCGTCTTTGGAGCGGTGCCAGTCTCATAGAGGGACCGAAGGCGGAGCTGGTCGGGCGCGCAGTATGTCGTCCACCGACGGCATGTCTTTCCGTGTGCCACTAAGATGGGAGCAGGGGCTCAGAGGGTGCACCAGTGGGAACATGTTGTCATTGGTAGGTCCTGAAAAATATCGACCACAGAGTTTGTAACTAAGTTTTTCTGTGCATGGATGTAGAGAGTTTATTTAGCATGGGACCCGGCCTGCTTCTCGGTCTTATATAAGGAAAAATTCCCAAAATGTAAAAGCATGTATTGAGGTGAAAAAACTGGATAGTACGTAGTATCAGTCTCAAAATTTTTTTTCTAATTTCGTCCTAAGTCAAATCATCTCATGTTTGAACAATTTTATACAAATGATCTTAATGTTATGGCATCAAATAAATATCATTACATAATACATATTAGTGGAGTATATGCTTTTATAGGACACCTATTTGTAGTCTTAAATTTCATAATATTTTTTTATAAATTTAGTCAAAACATAAGATAAGTTTCACGACTTAGATTAAAATCTAGAAATGTAATCTCAATGAGACGAAGCTAGTACAAACACTGCAAGTTTACTATGTCCATCATTATTAGTTCTAAATTGTTATATGATGTTTTGGCTTTTTTAGATACACAGTTTTTGTCATACACATAGATATACACTATGTCTAACTACATAATAAAAACAATGTATTTAAAAAAAAAGCTAAAATCTCTTAAAAAAAGCTAAAATCTCTTAACTAAGTGACTGAAATGTCATAAATCATGGTCAAGTTCATTAAAATAAAATTTGACGCATTTCCCTATACAAATTGTGTAGTCCTATTGAAAACACTGGCTACGTACTATTCCAACACCAATAAATTGTTCTAATTATATATGCAAAAAGTTTTGGGAAGAATTTTTAAAAAACTAATAATAAAATAATACAATAGCGTGATCATATTTACTATACCGGAAAGGAGGGCTGAGCAGTCTGGCACCGCCAGTGATGATGACGGAGTCTTTTGAGACCGAGGTTCAACGGAAGATGGATGGAGGCGGACATGGCTTCTCCCCTGAGTGTGTTCCGAGAAACCAATATAAGGAAGAAGAAGGAAGGAAATTAATAAAGAAGAAATGTGTGAGGCCATCGAGATCGTTGTTAGATAGGGAGCGAAGATGTGCTGCTGCTCTATCTGGTCATACTAAATCATAATCTGATCACTGTTATATAGATGTGGGATTACTATGCAGGTACTGCAACTCGTAATACTAAGCTAACTGTGTTCTCCTGTATCATCCATGCGTCCAAAGATTGAAAGGTTCAAAGTATTATCCTGTATCATCCATGCGTCCAAAGATTGAAAGTTTCAACCTGACTTCATGCTACATTGATACTTCGATGTGGTTTTGTACTTTCTGCTTCGAGACATCAGGCCTCGGACATAAATAGAACGCATTGAGATTGACGTCCAGCTGGCAGCTGTGATTGAAAACTATAGCCTCACGACCATAGCCGGCAGAATGAGATGCTTTGTGCAAGAGACATTCTGTACATTAAAAAAATGGTGAGATCGATGGCAGGTTAAATTCGGCTATAAAATTTTAAAAAGTGATTGTACTCACTCCTTTCAGGGATCAAGCCGAATACTTTAGAAGATCACACTGAGATTGAGTCTTTAGGGCCATCGAGCTAAAATTATCCATAGTCAAGATCGCACTAAGTATATATAGGTCCTTGCAGAATGTTAATTTTTTTTTTTTTGCGAGCTTCAGGATGTTGAAACTATAACAAAGCATTGGTGTCAATTAGTCAAAAATTATACCTTTGTGTTGCGTTCTACTTTATCTTGGTCTTTACAGCAAGTGTGCTGGTGTTTGATCTGAACTTGTAATAATGGGTCTGATTCTACCCGTTGGTAGATAAAGCCAGATATGAACTATCCTTTATCTAAAAAAACAAAGCACACTATAGCATGGAGTATTCTAGTTGTCAAATAAAAAACTAGCACTCAAACAAAAGCATGTACCAAGCTTAACAAGAATGGAAATGCAAGAATGAGAATATATGAATAAGAGACAACAAGATTAATTTTTTGTTCATGTGCTCCCGTCTCTCTTGGGTTTCATCTCTAGCCTACCCCAACTTGCTTGGGATAAAAGGCTCTGTTGTTGTTGTTGTTGTTGTTGTTGCTCTTGAGTAGCTGCCACTACACCTAATCCATTTAGGAGCACCAAAGATTCACCAACACTCTGTTATACTTGGTTGAGACACCAAGACTCAAGTCTGCATTAGTGAATCAAGAACACCTCTAGGAGTCTCCACCTCACAATGCAACTCTGCCAGGAATGTCATCTAGTCCATAGTCTGCTAGGTTATCTAGGTGCTGGCAAACACCAGGACTCGGACAAATTAAAATGAATGTTGAGCTGGATGTGTTCTATCTGCTTGTGATGGATGGGATTCTAAGACATGTAGACAATGGAGACACTGTGGAGCTCGCTAAGCAATTGCCTGAGCCAAATACACTCGACCGCCGCATTCACCATGGCACGATATTCCGCCTCGACGCTCGATCGTGAGATGGTAGGCTGCCGCTTGGAAGACCGTGAGACAAGGGAATCCCTGAGCAAGTCACATAAGCCTGACGTTGATTGCCGCGTGTCGGGGCAGCCGGCCCGGTCGTGGCGAGTAGGCAGTGGACGACAAGCTCGGCAGAGGGGCAAAGCTAGAGGCTGAGTGACGTAGTTGCACACACGTATCGAAGAATCCACTTGAGAAGCACCATGTGTGGAGCTTGCGGATCATACATATGGAGACATGCCTGTTGAACGGTGAATGTGATATATGGTCGTGTCACGGTGAGGTACTGTAGGGCACCCACCAGACTGCATAGGATTGCATGTCATTGATGGCGAGGCTGTCAGAGGAGAGCTTGCCTTAATTTGGAGTTGACTGGTGTAGCGGCTGGCTGGCTTGCAATTGGTCATGCCTACGTGGTTGAGGATGTCCTCAGCATAGCATTCTTGCGGGAGGTGGAAGCCATCGCGTGTGCACTTAACGTCGATGCCGAGGAAGATGCTGAGGGCGCCCATGCCCTTGACAGCAAAGACGTTCGACACTAAGGCGGAGTAGGGTCGTACATGGGCTGGTGAGGATGATGTTGTAGATGTACAACAACAGATAGCAATGTCATTCCCTCGACGAAGAACAAAGAGCAAAGAGTCAGAGGGCATGGCAGTGAACTAGGCACACGACGCTTGGCGAAGGTCCATACAGAGATTTGTCGAGCAAGCAAACCTTGGCTGGCTGTGCAGTATCGACGAAGCCGATGGGCTGTTGGCAAAGCACATGTTTTTGAGATGCCCATGGAGGGATGCATTGGAGACGTCAAGCTGGTTAGTGTGCGAGCTGCGGGACACAACTATTGTAAGAACAGTGCAAATTGTGGCCATCTCGAGAACAGGTGTGTATGTCTCTCCAAAATCGACTTCGGCACGCTGGGTGAAACCGTGGACCACCCATTGCGCCCTGTATCGCTCAAGAGTGCTGTCTAGATTGAGTTTATGACAGAACACCCATTTGTAAAACACGACATGGGTTCCAGGAGGGCGATCAATGAGGCGCCAACTCTGATTACGCCGGAGGGCCTCAAATTCTTGAGTCATGGCCTGGCGCCAGTTCAGGTCTCTAAGAGCTGAGTGAGCCAAATTAGGATTAGGAGAGATAGGTGTCAAGGCCATCGATAAAGGTGGTGTAGAAGTAATATGGGCTTAGGATGGTAAATGCCAGCACAAGCTCGTGTCAGCGTAGGGTGAGCTGTGACCGGAGCCGCCAGAGTAGGGACAAGATTTACTGGCTAGACCGGAGTTGATACAGGCTAGGCCTACAGTGGTGATATAGTTGTGGTATTGAAGAAGCATGAGGTGGATGCGGCATTGAAGGCACTGAAGTCTCGAAGGAGGAACTGGGAACAACGGGTGTTGTCGGAGGTGACTGAATGCAGTTCTAAAGAATGACATTTTATCGTAGATGATTCGACTATTGTCGGCAGGGAACAAGGAGCAGCCATTCTGAAGGGAAATTGTGACTCTTTGAAGATGATATTGTGATGTGTGGCGGCTTTGAAGATCAAGACATCGGTAGCCGTGGTGATCCGCTAGAAACCTGAGAAGCACACAAGGCGTCGATCGAGGGCTCAGTTTGTGTGACGCTGTGGCTGATTTGTTTGCGTAGTATAGCACAGGCACCAAAAACACGCAACTGGCTGTAAGTGGTGGGACACCGAGCAAGAGCTGAAATGGTGTGGCGGTGCCACTAGTTTGTCAAGGGCGGTGATTCAAGAGGTGTGTGGAGGTGGATAGGCCTCAACCTAAAAAGGAGCTAGCATGCCTGCATGAATGAGAAGACTATGAATGCAGTCATTGACAGTGCGGATGATGCACTCGGCCTTCCCGTTTTGAGAGGAAGTGTACGGTAGGAAAGGTGAAGAGCAATGCAATGTCATGAAAGGTGATCGCGTAGTGCATGGTTATCAAACTCACAACCATTGTCAGTTCGGAAAGCAAGGATGGGGAGCTGAAACAGGGTGAACACATAAGCATGAAAATGGAGAAGAAACTGAAACACCTCAGAATTTGCATGCAACAGCAATATCCAAATGTAATTTGTCTAATCATCAATTAAAATATGGTAGTACTAAAAACCAGAAAGACTAATGACCGGGGATGCCCATACATTTTTTGATGATAAGAGATGTCTATGCATCGCGTGAACAATTCGAAAAGGAACCTAACTAACTGAATTTGATAAATGAAAAATGCAAACGATCGCTTGCCAAGCTGACAAGGGTCGCAAATTGGAGAGTGCTTGCCGGTGAAGGTGAATTGGAAGCTGGATAGGGACTACTCGAGGGTGTGACATCCTAGGTGCCCCAAACGGTGATGCCAGAGCTCGATGGTTGGAGTAGCGGCCAGGTGAGCCTTCAGCAAGGTAGTTTCCAGAGGGTAGAGCTCGCTGCGGCTATCTCATCGGAGGAGCTCAAGTAGCTCAAATTCACTGCTGACATTGCTGTCATGGGTGAGAGCGCGCACGAAAATGAGATTTTTGACTAACAATGGGGAATCCAGAATATAGTTCAGGTGGAGAGGAGAACGAGCAGTGGCAATATTAGTAGGTTCCCGGTGAGTGATGGGTAATCGAGCACCATTGCTGCCAACAATGATGGGAAACGAATTGTAGAGGGGTCTGGAAGAGGAGAAGATACCGAGATTAGAAGCCATGTGCGAGGAGGTGCTGGTGTTGAGGAATCACTTGGCGGACTACGGGCCATTCACTGAAGCGTTCGCCGTGGCTAAGGTAGCGAGAAGAGCTTGGTGATTCCAGACATCTGGGTGGTTGTAGCTGCGCCCAGAAGAGCGATGCCATACTGGTCCTAGGAAAAGGAGGAGTGCTAGCGAAGTACCAGGATGAGGACAGAGCATGCCGGCTCCAGGGATGCGTAACGGCATCGGCTAGGCCTGGACCATGTCTGTCCTCGGGTTCAGACCTGGAGTCCATGCAGTGGGTGTAGGTGGAGCATAACCACGAGGGTTGTGGTGGGTGTCGCATCCACGACCGCACCCACAAGATGGGGAGATATTGGGAGCCGCCGATGGCCGAGCAACTGGAGGTTGACCGCCAAAACTAGAACCACCATCTGTGGCCAGGGACAATGAGGCATGTGATCCACTGGTGGTGACTTAGGCATGCTGAATGGCAGTCTTGGCATGCTCCTTTGTCATAGTGTTCCTCTAGGAGAAGGTATGACCAGGCGGAGACGAAGATGTGTGGTGGCTGCTCGGCGATGATGGGCGGGATCACATGGCGGTACTTGGAGCTAAGACCACACAACATGTTCAGGACCTAACTGGTCTCTCAAACAGGCTGCCCAGCCTAACAAATAGCGTCCGCAGTTGCTTTAGCCACCCGATGTATTGGCCGATATCCGTGTCACCTTGCACAAGGTTCCTGAACTCAGCTTCAAGGTAGTGCAGTTCATTGTCGTGAAACTGGTCTTGAATGGCGTTCCAGATGAGGTACTCCATCGGCTTGGGGACCCTAATGATGGCGAGAATGTCTTTGGTGATAGAGTTGTGGATCCTGCTGAGGAGGCAGTGGTCAATGACATGTGCTATTCCGGATTGCGACGCTGTGCAGAGGTTGGACAAGAAGAGAGGTGGAAGAGAGGTGATTGCTGAGCTTGGATTTGCCAATGAAGACATCAAAGTGTGCCATTCGGTGTAGTTGGGCTCGATGAGCTTGAGTGCGATGGGAATGTGGGATTTGGTGTTCACGCTTTGTAGAACGGCGGTAGAGGGAGGCTGGATGATGGTGGCAGTGAAGGAGATGCCATTGGTGGAGGAACTGGAGGAGTTGTCAGCATCGGAAAGGTCGACTTCAAACTACAGGTTGGTGTCCATGGCAGCAGGATCGCGGCAAGCACGGGCACAAAGAGAAGCAGCAGAGGGTGCATGCCCGAGATGGAACACGTGGCAGTTGCGCGCGTGGTGGGCATAAAGGGATGGGACAGGAAGAGGACTAAGCGTCTGATACCTTGTAGAAAGAAAATGGAGCAACAACACTGTATTGATCTCAATTGAATGTATTGATCTCAATTTAATGTATATATGTAGTACAACAAAAGACGGTTTCTATCTTTGGCAACTACTCTACTCTATACGCGACGTGCGCAGGTGGTAGCGCGGTCATCACGGACTGGTCATGGCAGTTCCTATATAAGAATCGAACTCTATATAAATATGAGTTGCTCTAACACATATGAATGTGGGTCATGAGCCCAGATCATATACAAGATACATACAGCGTGACCTAATCTACATTTGAATCGGACTCTATTCATTATCACTAGACTCAAAATTTCTAACTCTTACATGAATTTAGAC
Organism: Chrysopogon serrulatus; assembly: GCA_015844335.1. Classification (NCBI taxonomy): domain Eukaryota; kingdom Viridiplantae; phylum Streptophyta; class Magnoliopsida; order Poales; family Poaceae; genus Chrysopogon; species Chrysopogon serrulatus. The sequence goes on from JADLZL010002502.1 coordinate 479,674, forward strand.
ATGAATCCAAATCAAATATGAGACACGGAGGACATGAGTATAGTTCTAGAAGTAAAATAAGCGATACTTAATGGTAGAGAGAAATTTGCCTCTTTAATATTAGGTACTATGAGCTAGCGAGCAAGTGCAGCTTACCTACAACAAGAGTAGCGTACCTGTATCTCCACCCAGGCATTGACAAAGGACGCAAGATTCAACGGGAAGTCCAGCACCAGCTCGCCAGACCAGGCTACTTCGGTTTGCCACGTCTTCTAGATCTCGATATGAAACCTGTATTCCAAGCTACTTGAAGTAGGCAATCCAAAGAACAACTACTACTCTAAAAAATCTCACTTAGGCTATAAATAACAGGCAATGGTGGAGTTAGAGCAAATTTGAGGATGGTGCACTGGGTACATAGATTTTTTATTCTATGGATGTTTATATGGTGAAAAATTGAACATAATTACTGTGTTTCTTATTTTTTGTGGGTGCAGCCGCACCTCATGCATTAAACATAGATCCACCCGACAGGGACTGTCAAGAAATGACAAGGCTGATCAGCCAAGAAATGGCAAGGTGTGTTTGAGTGAGATAAGATGGGATAATAATATAGTTTATCTTTACTTTTCAAATAGACCTATTATTATGGGTGATAGGTGAGTTTTTATCAATGGTAGAGGTAGATAATTATGATATAAATTTAGATATTATTTTATTGTATTTTGATAGATGGGTAGTATTTTTGAAAAATAGATCTAATTTCTATCTCTTCTCTTCTCTACAAATAAAAAGAGTAAAAGTAGAAGTTTTAGAGCCTGTCTACCTAGCAACCGGTTGTTTTGTAGCAACTGGACAATCGATTGTTTGCAAGCCAAAAAACAAACAATTTTTGTCCTTGTGCAAATTCAGTTGTTTCCTGCATATGTAACAACCGATTGTTAACTGCCAACAAAACACATGAATTGTATTCAGTAAAGAAATCGATTGTTTCCTGCAATTCTGACACATGAATTCTGCCAGCCAAAACAACTGAAGATAACCAGCCCACTAAACAACCCAGAAAAGCCCACAAGGTATATTCTACCATATAGACCATAAGAAGCAAATAACAAAACACTAGAGCCCGAAATCTAAAGCCCATACTGAAGCCCAATCCAAAGCAGTACACAAACACAAGACTTGTAAAGGAAGGAAAGCAAACCAGATCTCCCCCATCATAGGGGAAGCCTGCGCTTTCTTGCTGCGCACGCTTGAGTAGGGCAAAAAAACCGGCGGCTGACACTGCATCAAAGAAAGGGCAAAAAGAAGGAGAAACTACATCAAAGAAGAATAAGGATTTCAAAGAGAACTACAGATTGAATTCATACCTCAGATAATTGGACCAATCTACAACTTTCTGTATATTGTGGGCAGCAAACTTCACTGCATCTCCTTGTGCTTTCCTCTTGTTGGGAAATCTGATCAGGTCTAAAGAAGGAAAAGATAACACAATTTGCTAATCAGATGGGTACAACAACCTAGATCTATTCAATATACTCTGCCTGTTAACTAATCTTAGGGATCACTGAACAAATACAAGGGCTGCAAGCAGATTCTTTCATTCTATGCTCCATCACATGAAAGAAATATACATTCGAGACTAGAATCTTTGAAACTCAATACTTCTTACGTAATGATGCTGCAACTTTATACTAATAATCCTAATCTTTTGCTAACCATATATGCATTTATGGATTGCACATAAACAAGCATTTAACTGCACAATTAAAATTCTGAAAATATGGTCTTCAAAACTTGTAACAAACAGAATTATAGAATTTCATCAACACCTATGTACATTGGTAGCATATAGAATCACAAAATAGAAATGAACCCTGTGTATGTCAAGTACACATCAGATTACTTTTATTCTTACTTTACAGGCAACAATTTAACAGTTTTCAAGTACTTTGAATAATGCACTACTTAGAAACAACTAACCTTTTCTTTTCTTAACATCATAGCCCAAGCATAGGAGAAGGTCGGGATTACAACTAACGAGTCTTTGCTACATCATCGGCTTAGGTAAGTACTCCAACCTTCCGGATACAATCCCCTAGTTCATATAATTATACGGGACAATAAAACACAGCAACAAGAGTTACAAGATCAGAAAATTATAACAACACAAATGACAATTCCTACACACGCATTCTTTCTTTCTATGCAATATGGATTCAAACTAGATTACTCAAACTGAAGATTACTCAAACTGAACACATTCATGATCTTTGTAACTTTATAATAATTCCATATACTGATCTCCAATCATTTGCTAATAATATAAGTATTTATGGATTGCACATTAAGTAACATAAATTACATAATTAAAATTCTGCAAATATTATGTAAGCAATATGCAACAAACAAAATACAATAAATAGTTTTAACCCTCCTCCTTTACAGGGCTTGGGACTGCTATGATGGAACACCAAAAGGTGACCCACCATAGGCGGAGTTAAAAACTTTTAACATCCATAAAACATAATACACTTACATGCTTATAAAGGAGAAAACAAAACCTGAAATAATGCATCATTATGCATACTAATAATAACTGTATCTCTCATTGCAGGTTGAAATTATGGAGCACAATATTTGGCCAAAGCCTAACTGGATCGATTCGAACGGTCAAATACAAACAATTACATCATAGTGAGCATAATCAGAGCCACTTTACATAAAGCACAAAAAACAAAGTTTAATGCTGAAGCTAACAATTATTACTATGCAGGGAGGCTACACAGGGCTCATCCTAGAACAGATTAGAAACTCTCAAGAGGATAATGACACCTCCACAGGGCTTCCAGAATCGTACACGCAAATGTTACTTAGAAATAATATTAATGAGGTAACTAAATGCATCCTGCTCAGAATATATTAGATTATGTCTGTGCATATCGAATAATTTGTAGCATACAAAACAGAATATCATGTTTGGAACCGAAGATCCATTCTTTGGAGGAATACAAACTGGCCTGGTCATTACCAGAGGCAAATAGGATATCAGTACAGCAAACACATGAACTCATTTGATTACATTTATACAAGCAAGGCAAGCATATTTACTGGCACGCAAAAGTAAGCTTATATTTTATAAAAAAAACAGGATGGAGAATGGCCAACCATAGCCTATCATGCTTATGATGGTGATGCAACTCCAAGATTGACTCGATCTTTGGGCCACCTGAAACCGAACAATACCAGTGGCAAATAGATGTATTCGATAACATGTTCATTGATGAGGTAAGATCGATCCATTTAAACATTTCATTGCACGCTTCATTAAAACCTATACACAATCTCAAACAATAGCAGCTACTTACCAAACTAAGAAAGATGCTGTCATATTTACAGGAACAAAATGAAACATCAGTGGAGGAAAGACAATTTAATAACACAGCAACAGGAGCGACAAGTTCAGAAATCACATCTATAGTCACAGATGGCAATCAAGATGAAAACAACAGCCAAGAACTCAGAGGAAGAGATTGAGCAGTTCATTAAAGATGAGCTACTTGCAGCATCAGAAGGCAACAATGCACCTATCGACAGCAAATACACTCCCCAGCTTATGATGGAATTTGAAGACAGACATGCTGCTCATCATTTCTTTGCATTCTATACATTCCTAGCTGGTTTCAAAGTTGCTATAAGAAATGTCGTAAGAACTACAAGTCGCCAAAGAGAAGGAGAGATAATGAAAGTCACAATCAGATGCACAAGAGAAGAAAAACCAAAAGCAAGAAAGTCCATAGAAGAAGAGGAGGCAGAAGTACGAACAACCATTGGAAAGAAACCTAAAGCAAGAAGGAAAACTAATGTGCAGGAGAAGACAGACTGCCCATGTGTCATGGTGGTGAAAGAAGACAATGGGATATGGAAGATCATAAGACTTGATTTGGAACATAACCATGAACTCAGCCCTGGCTAGAGGGACCAAATGTTCTCGGGCCACAAATACATGACAGACATGGAAAAGACCCTTGTCAGAACACTAAACGACAACAATATCCCTACTAGAAAAATGATCTCCATCCTGTCATATATTAGAGGGGGCGCAACAGCTATGCCAATGAAGAAGAAAGACATTAGCAACTACAGGACAAAGATAAACAGGGAAGTCAAAGGCTCAGACATGACACAGGTCATGAACTACTTTAGAGACAAGAAAAGAGAAGATCCCTCATTCTTTTACAAGTTCGAGCTCGATGAGGAAAACAAGGTGAAGAACTTGTTTTGGTCAGACTGTTCCTCTCTCAAGTACTATGCAGACTTTGGTGATTGTGTGAGTTTCGACACGACATTCATGACAAACAAGTATAACCTCCCTTTCGTACCGTTTGTTGGAATTACAGGTCATGGGCAAACTTGTATATTTGGATGTGCTTTCCTACATGATCAGACGACTGAGACTTTTCAGTGGGTTTTTGAGACTTTCCTAGAAGCTATGGGAGGCAAACACCCGCAATCAATAATCACAGATCAAGACAAGGCAATGAAATTAGTGATTCAGCAAGTGTTCCCGAGGGCTAAACACAGAAACTGCTTGTTCCATATAAAGACAAAGTGTTACAGCAAGAATGGCAAGTTATTTGCAAAAATCAAAGGAATGTATGAGGACTTTGAAGACATCGTCAACAACTCATTAATAGAAGAGGAGTTCGAGGAACAATGGCAAAAAATGATACAAGACAAGAAACTCCAAGCAAACAAGTACTTCTGTAAGATGTGGGAGATGAGGAAGAGGTTCATCCCAGACTACTTTAAGAAAGATTTCTTCCCCTTTATTCAGAGCACAACAAGGAGCGAAACAACAAATTCAAGGTTCAAAGACAATGTCGACCCAACCTATAGTGCTATCAGGTTCCTAAAAGAATATAGCCGGATCATGGACAACATAAATACTGCTGAGAAGTTGGAAGACAACCACAGCAGCGAAAAAAGACAAAAAGAATACATTTTTGGTTACACAATTGAGAAGCAGGCAGAATAGCTCTACAATAGGAACATTTGTAGGAAGTTCCAGATTCAGCTTCAAGCAACTTCAAGGCTAAACTACAAAGAAATCGAAGAAGGAAAAACATATGATGTCTGGCACAAGAGTAACCAAATCCAAAAGGTCCACAAGATAAGAAAATACAGAGTAGACACTGACCTGACACAAGGCCAAGAGGAATTCACATGCATATGTGCAAAATTCAGCAAAGATGGTCTTCTATGCTCTCATATACTCAAAGTGCTCGTTGAGAAAGAAACCAACAAAATTCCAGAAAAATATTTCATTGAGAGGTGGAGAAAAAAGAACATGAAGGTACATGTTCAAAGGGAAGAACCCCAAACCATAGAAACAAGTTCCCTGTTGAGGTTCAATATATTGTCTAGGAGATCGACAATATTGAACTCGAAAGCCTCAAAAGCAAAGAAGCAATAGAATATCTATTGGCAGAATTAGACAAACTAGAAAGCAACGTGGACAACATCGTAAATGGACAACAAACAGCACAAGCACAAAATGTCCAGCAAGGGAAAGAGGAAGAAGGGCAAAATTCAGCCATTAACGAGCAATAGAATGAAGGAACTCATAGTACAGAAACAGGAAATGGAAACCCAGATCATATCATAAATGATCTAGATTCAATTCAGAGACAAGGAAGGCCATCTAAACCAAAGAGATTCAAGGATCAGATTGAACAAATTAAAGAAAAGATGTTGGCTCAAGAGAAGAAGAAGCAAGCTGAAGAGAAGAAGAAGCTAGCTGAAGAGAGGAAGAAGACAGCAGAAATAAAAAAGAAGAATAAGAAATCAAGTGACACAGATAGTACAGGTCATTCTTCAATAAATGCAGTACATACATATCTATTTGAAATGTGGAAGCACATATTCTAATTATGTCAACTAATAATAATTGCAGGCTCTCCGGTGAAACCAAAACCAAAGAAAATGAAGCGGACATCAAATGCTACAATCAATACCAAGGCAGTCAGGATCTTACAATCAAATTGAGTTTCCTATTATTATATAGCTCATGTAATAGTCAGGATGATACAAGTTTGATTTAAATTTATGTAACAAGTATAACTGCACATCGTTTGCATTACAATTGCAGTTCCCAGCAGATGTAATTTACATTATTTCATACTGCAAGACTTTATTTCATACTGCTACCCCTAGTACAAAAAAGCCTCACTACTGTCATGAGTAAGTAGACATACAGCTCAGCTCTACTTTCATACAAACCTCAACAGATATGACTTACCAAATTTTAGATACTCTTGCCATCAGGCAAAATTGGTTTACTTAAAACATTTTCCTGTAACAGACAAATATTTTCAAGCGATTAGAACAACAGGTTGCAAGTAAACTTAGACAATTACCAATTCAGCCTGCGCATACTACCTTGCTGGGTCACTGCAATCCTCATAAAAGCTCTCATCGGCTCACATGTCGGCGACTCCTCCTTTACCAAAGATAGCTACAAACAAAATAAAACATAAAAAAAGTTTTAACCCTCCTCCTTTATCAGGGCTTGGAACCTGCTATAATGGAACACCAAAGATATCCCACTATAGGCGGAGTTAAAAACTTGTATCAATCATAAAACAATATATATGAAAATTGACAGAGTGCTAAAATAAAACAAAAGTGAGACACAAATAATAAGTACAATCAGATGATGGGTACACGAGACTCTAACAAATACATAAATCTCCAACGGATAAATTATTGAGTGCTGAAATAAAACAAAAGTGAGGCATAAATCTTCAACAGACAAATTATTGATGGGATAACCGAAATAAAGATAGATCTGCATATAAAATTAAAATAGAGTAAGCAAAAGTGAGACAGATTACAAGACAATAATTTCATAATAGATTTCGAATACTAACTAGGCAAATTTCATAAAACAGACAAAGCTTAGAAAGGCCGGATCTTGGAAACATACACGATAAAAATCATCTTCCGCCGACATCATTTCCATAGAAAGAAACACGGCGGAATGACATATTATTACCATCAACACGAAGTGAACGACCAGCTATCAATTACGGATCTTGAGGGTTTCTCTACCAACACATAAACAACTCCGGTATTTCCATCCAAAGCAAACTTGCATGTGGGAACAAATTCACGACCACGATTCTAACGAACAACCCTTACAACTAGCCGCACCGAGTCTTCAAACATTTAGATCCATAACGGCAAGAACCCTAGATTGCGGACCAACAACTAAATTGAAATACTCAAACACAAATTCAGAAGCAACTTGATTGCCTATATATCGATCGAGAACAATTTCCACGAACAAGTATATTTACAAAATTAAGCATAAATGACATACACATCATCAACTGAATCACAAAACATAAAAAACAGGGAAGAAACATACCCTGATACGAACATCAAGATCAATATAGGCTTTGGATGAATTCTTTCTCTCAACAACACTAGTAACTTTGTAAAAGATCATACTGTCATCACCAACATGAGTAGAAAAGGCACAAAAGGTATCACAGATGCCATCCTCATGGACAAGATAATACACAACCCTATCAGCTTGATCATAGCAGAATCTGAAATTCCGAATACCAAAAAGACTAAAACGAAACCTCCAAGCACACACTGCACTCATCACTGGATCATAAAATGTCTATTGAGGAATCCTCTTACAAGCCATCAAACGGGATTGCTCACCAACATGAATATCAAGTGACTCCATAACATATCCAGACACTTTCCTATTGGACCATACATACCTCGACCTATCACGATGAAGACTACCATCCGACATCTGAGAAAAGAGAAAAAATTCAGACAAAGCACACCAAATCAAAATAAAAAGAAGTAAAAAACAGAAAGCATACCTTAAAATAATTCAGACAGTACCCAAACTAAACCAGACAGGATGAGACAAGAATGCAAATACGATAACAAAACAAACCCCTTTATATACAAATGGAAGATGACATGCACAGATTCAGTCTTACTAAATATCAGGTCAGAAAAGAAACAGTCTTATGGGTTATTTCTTACTTAGTGGAGCACAATGAAAATAGGACAAGTTAATGCAGAATGAAAGACTAAAAATAACCCAAACATGCAATACAACAGTCAAAAGCCGTAACAACCAAATACTAAAACTGCACATCTAAAGAACAACAAACAGTAACTCAAATATGCGTTAATCCTAATAAAAATGCAGTTCTTCCTAATAAATATGCAGCTACATGTCAGACTCACCAGAATTAAGAAGCACACCAAATTTGTGTTAATCATACCACACCAAAAAAAAAGAAATTTTAATTTTAAAGAAGTGAACCAATTTCAAGTATTACCAAATCTATTAAATAACATAAATATCTATCGGACCAAATAAGTATTTGGAAACATAAAAAATTATGTTATTTTCATAAAACTTAGTAAACTTAAAATTTATTGACTTCTTCAAAAATGAGAATTCTAATTTATTTAAGCATGGTTACATTTGGCACAAATTGGAATGAAGCATTAATAGCATTTTTAAATTCAAAGCAACATGGGAAAAATAAAACACAGGTAAAAAATAAAGGAAATCACAAGTTTCAACCCTTCTCCTTTACCGGGGCTTGGAACTGCTATGATGGAACACCAAAAGGTGACCTAGTATAGGTGGAGTTAAAAACTTTGAACATCACAGGAAAAATCAGAGGAAAAATGACAAATAAGACAAAAGACAACACAAACAGACAATTTTTTACTATGAATAGACAAGGACAAGAACCTGGTGTGCATAGCCAAAAATCAAAGTAAAGAGAAAAAAATATGTGTCACAACAAAACACAAGAACACGGACAACAGCTTCGTGCGTGCGGACAAAGGCAAGTTAGCAAAAAAAACACAAACATACAATTTTTTTCTATGAGTAGACAAGGACAAGAACCTGGTATCCATAGCCAAAAATAAAAGTAAATAGAGAAAACATGTGACACCAAATAGACACTTTTTTTCTATGAATAGACAAAGACAAGAACCTGGTATGCATAGCCAAAAATCAAAGTCAAGAGAGAAAACATGTCACATCACAAATAACAAGAGACAACCACTTTAGTAAAAAGTAATCCAATCAAAGTAGTTGTGCCTATACAAAGAACTGCTCCTTACAATAAAATTACATACTATATGACAAAGCAACCTTGACATCAAATAGAGACTAAATGATCAAAAAAACAAATCCACAGGTCAAGCCATCTTATAGTACTTGTCATACACCTAAACAAAAGATTTGGGAACAAATATTAATTATATTAAACATGAAACAAACACAAAAGTTAATTAGCACCAATCAAAGGGGACAATTTTTTAATCTATGGAAAAACAAGCACAAACCAAGAGCAAAATACTAACAAAAATATATATATCGTGTGTGCTAGCAGAAATTACTATACACAAATCAAAACTAAGAAAATTTCCATATGAAAGGAAAAGTATAAAATAGGAGCTCCCTATTAACACAAATCCACAAATTAAACAAACAAAATCTAGTATTACCTCGGATCATACTCCATGACTTTAGAAGAACCATCAACTGAAATGTTATGTTCATTGAAAATAATTTCATTCATGAACTTGATACGAAGGTGTGCAATATCAGCCTCACCATACTTATCCATCATGAAGACATTTGGCTCCCAAAGTTCAAGATTTTTTATTGCAAATATACCACTATCATTGATACAAATTTGTCACAAAAGTTTAGGTCACAAGACTAAGGATTAGAAAAATAATATCCTTTGTACAAATAAAAGGCTACTTAACATACTTCTCGGTCTATTGCGGTACATCTACAAATTTAACTTCATGTCCATGAAATCCCATGTCAATATGAACAATCTTAGTCCATAGATCATCAAAGCTTGGTATCTAAAACAAGTTAGAAAGAAATAATTAGACTACAACTATACTTTCACTTATTCAGACAAATTAACATATTATATATACAAAAATCATTTAAAATCCATGTGCTGCTTATACTTACAAATTCATCAACCACAGCTCTATGGAAAGCCGATTCCGCTCCAAAATGAAGAGTACAGGAATCCAAGATTAGAAACATTCTTTGACATATATGGACAATTAGCATATACCAACGCTCCTGGAATAGAATTGGGAAATAGAGCTGACAAAATAACACATAATGCAACAAGGGAATATTAGTATAGCTGCAATGCAAACAACATAGTTGATAAAACTCGAAAAGTTCACAAGGCTGTGCTACTTACAATGTGGTCTGTTTGCTAATGGCCGAGCATGACCAGCGCCAATAAAGCTTCTCATAGCATTATCATGTAGATCCTTCTCATTCATATCATTATGGCCATGATCTCCAATAAAAACATAATGCTAAATATTATTTCATACGATTCACAGTGTATATAATTGGGAAATAAAGGATACTTACACCAACTTTTGAGAAGAAATAATGCTTGTAAGAACTCTTGGGACGTTTCTTATGGAATAATAATCTGCATAAAGCATTCATTACAATGTAATGAACCTTTCCTTGAGGCTTGAGAGAGCTTGCCAAAGCAAACTTAATATAACAAACACATGACCATAATCGATTACTTTAAGATTGAAAAAACAAGAAGAAAATATCAGATCATAAACATCAATATAGCATGAATTCCTAATTCAAATATACTTCACTTTAAGTGTAGTCACAAGTGGAAAATATGCGAAGGTGGAAACAAAAAAAAAAAAAAAAAAAAAAAAAAAAAAAAAATTACTTGGAGTGCTTGCTTTTACGCCATCCTCATAACAACATCATACACACCGCTTCTAGTCCGGACACTCTTATATTTGATTGAGGATGCATGTAAGGATTGAGCCTGTATTTGCTTGGGACAAAAAGCCTCCTGCCACGATGAATAGCTAGTTTTCCACTAGAAGATTGCCAAGGCTCTTGAACACCGTCTTCACTAGACAACCAGTAGTCAGCACAGTTACTTGATGAAGCATTACTTTCCTTACTTTTGGGAGACAATGAGCTCCCAGCAACAGCTGCAACATCTCGATGGCTTGGAAGAGGTGTTGCAATAGGTGGCTGTGAATTTAGGAAAAAAGAAGCACGTAAAATTGTACCAATATTATAAAGTACAATTCTATAGAAATACAGTGGTTCCTCAAAACCCATAAATAGCACCACATGATAAATATTTATAACACTGTTCCACAAATGATATAATACAATGGTATTTATACAAGATAAGTTAATTAAAGCACCAGTGTTCCACAAACGATATAATTATAAAAACTGAGATACAATATCATAGTGTTCTCCAGAAGGACTAACAGAAGCAAGAGGAATAGGTTCATGCTCTCCAGAAGTCCCGATAGAAGCAATTGGAACAGTTCAGCCTAGATAACGAGCCAGCTCGGCTCGTTAGAGCTCGGCTCATTACGGCCTCTAACGAGCCGAGCTCTAAAGAACCGAGCCGTAACGAGCCGAACTCTAACAAGCCGAGATGTAACGAGTCGAGCTCGAGCCAAGTCATTAACAAGCGAAGTCGAAAGCGAAGCTAGCGAGTTTTGAGTTTTTCGTCTAGGCTTACATGTGGCCCCGCTTCATCCCTCCAAATCAAGGATGCAAGTTCAAATTATTTTGGGTCACTCGGCTCGTTATGAAAATGAGCTGGACGGCTCGGCTCGGCTCGCTCGTTAGCTCGTTTGAGCTAACGAAGCTTCCATGAGCCGCACCGAAGCTGGGCTCGTTATAAATCGAGCTAGCTTCGTTATAAAATGAGCTAGCTCATTATAAAACGAGTCGAGCTCGAGCGGAGCCATTGACGAGCGAGTCGAGCGAGCTACCGAGTTTCGAGTTTTTCGTCCAGGCTTAGGAACAGCAGCAGTTGAAGCTTCAGCATCATCAGAATATTCAGTCAAAGGGAGAGACACCATGTTGAGAACATCCTAATAAAAATATGCTACCATATTAGACACATAAAAAAGTGCACACAAGAAGCTTATAAAGAAGCTAAACTTACAAGGAAGCTTACATTTTCAACATGGTCATTTCTTTCTCCCACGACATCGGTATCTTGACATTTCTGATTGTTCACATTATGATGTTGACCAAAGGGGTCAGACCTCATCCGGTCAACAAATGTCCAACCTTGTTCCCCTGGGCAAAACTGAAAGTAGAAGCTAGTATCAGCCTGAACCTATCAAAAAGAAATACTAAATCAAGTTGTAGTACAGAAAATAAAAAACAAGACAAGAGTAGAGACAAAAAATGTCAAACATACAATGTTAGAGGCACCTCCATCACATATATTAGCACCATGATTCTCATCGGAAGTACAAACAGTTGTGACCCCGCAGAACGTAGAAAATAAATAAGTAACCATGATGATTTAGAATGAGGAGAATAGAAAAAATGGCAAACTAAAAAAGAATAAAATAGGACTGACTTATTGCTGCACATCTTTAGAATCAACACAAGATGACGAACCAACACGACGCCTCAAGGTTAGGATCTTCAACAAAATTCCCTAAATCATCATCATCATCAAACAATCTAAATGGAGGTATACTAGAACTATTGAAGTAGGGAGTCTTCTTAGGACAAACATTGTGAACATATGTTTTGCTTCTTTGAAAAAAATTGGGAAGTGGAAAAAATACGTAACTTATAGTTATGAACAATAGATTTTGCACATATCAAATACAATAATTGCAGTGCATCCACTATGCAATTAAAAAAAAATAAACATGCAATCCAAAAAAACGTACTAACCAAAGACGATTCGAAGCAGGAACTTCATCTTACGCCATTTCAATATCATTCAATGAATCCAATTTAATATTTTCTTTGCCCTTTTAGCAAATAGGGGAAAATCTTGTCATGAACCATCAAATGATTACAAAAGCTTATACATGGTTACAATCAGAGAGTAAACAAAGCTCAGAGTTACACATTTTTTGCCCAGCTATAGAAAATAGTAAGATGGACAGACAAGAGTAAGTCCCCAAAAAAACAGTAAGTGGGACTGATAGTGCATAACTTACAATTACCTTCTCAATCTGGTTCACACAAACAACAAGACTTGTTTTCTTTGGATCCTTCACCTACAATAAGATCATGCTAAAAAATAACAAAACAAAGAATACGAAGTTCAACCGCTATAGAATTTTTTTAGTTTATTTATATTACAAAGGAGCACAAACCTGCGATCTTGTCAATATCATCCACTAATGGTCCAGCAGCTCCCATACTTCCTTCAGCAGCCTAAAAAAAAAAAAAATGTCGGGTTCAACTATGGTGTTGTAAACTACAAGGCGCAGTACTTTCTAGGTCCACAACTTTTAGGCTAGGATGCAAAAAATGAACAAAGATAAGTTCAACCATGAGATACACAGCTGATAAAGAAAATTCCACACACAAGACCACACATGGGTGTTAGCCATGCAAATATTGGCACCTCAACCTACCTAGCAAATGACAAAAAGGAGTTGCTCTTTTACTTTTTTGGGCGCATGGGACTAGGGCGTGTGTGTAGTGCACATAACATCAAAGCACAAATTAACACATGTTATTTGAATCATTGGTCACCAACAAAATAAAGGGTATCAAGATATCAAGTGCAGTACTAACCTTCTCACTTTGGCTCATAGAAACTCCTGGAGTCCTAATGGATGCTTTTTCTGCACAAACATCATGCTCAAAACTAACCAAAACCAGTGAACTGCAACTAATGTTTACTGTTTTTTTATTCAAGAGGACCACAAACTTGCAGTCTTGTGAATATTGTTCGATGACGATACAACAGCTCCACTAGTTCTTTCAGCAGCCTTAAAAAATAAAAATGTTAATTCCAAGTATGGTAATCTAAACTACAAGGCACAAACTACTTTTAGGTGCACAACTCAAAGTAATGCTTCCTAAACAATCATCAACAAAGCACTAAAAACAAAGACAAAACTTACTTCTAGTTCCACCTTCTGACATTTACTTGCACCTTCACCACTTAAGGCCGTGGATCCTTCAATAACCAAAGGATTTTCCTTTGTTCCTTCACTTCCACTATGACACAACACACTTTGCATACAACTCAAAGGCAATTTGCCACTACACCGGCGCTTTAGTACCCTAGAACCTATAGTATCTTTAGGAATAGGAACTTGTATAGCAGGGCTTCTCCTCTTCCTCTTGCTTTTTAGTCGAAGTCAAGAATTGAACATACAAAATCGAACAAAGCATCACTAACAAAAGATAACTCGATGTTGTAACAATTTAACTAATGAAATACAATTACCTTGAGATGATGATTGATTCGAAGGAATAATCTCAGTTGGTGCAGAAGCTGCACAATTCTCACTAGGAGTACCATCATACATGCTATCTGAATCAAGTTTCTCAGTCCCACAAACTTCTTCTTCAAGAAACAAAGCACCAATAGCAGCTGCAGGGGTTGCCAGACCAACAGCAGGCATACTAGGATGTAGCATACCATCAGGGATAGTTGAATCCACTGTTCCATTCTTGGGTTGGACATCTACCGTAATGTCGTCAACACAACCACCACCATCAACTTCTTTGACAGCTAAATTACTTGGAACAGCTGACCACCCCGTATTTATCACATTGATATCGATGCATCAGGATGTGATGGGACATCATGTTCATAATCACTACCAGGCATTGGGTCTTTAGAATTATCACCAATAAAGCCTTCAGAATTATCAGCCTCTGCACTAGAATTACGTTTCTTCTTTCCATAATAAGAATACAAGTAATTGAACATTGACATCACAAGCTCCACAGGCCTCCTAAAACCATTTTGTGAGTGATGATCTTCAAAAATATCACACAGATCACCTCTCACCTGTCATAATCATGGTACCAAATGAATCATTTCCAAAAATCATCACAAATTGGAGCTCAAGAACTAGATGGTGCTGCATGAGGGAATTTAAGAAACCACACACATCTTGCAAATGATCATACAAAACAAAATTGCACTTACTGAGCTTGAGAAGAATCGTTCACCATCATTCGTAGTCTGTCTTAAATCTTACGTACATTCACTAGGCAACAACCCCATTCGCATAACAAGTATCCTTAATAGCCTTCACCTAAACATCATATATTCCACCAATTAAGTCAGTAAATTCAGAGATGACAAAACAAACAACATAACAAAAAAAAAGAGAGAACAAAAACCTAAACTCACCGGACGCTTTCTAAATCTACAACCACTGACAAGATCAAAAGAAGCATACTTCTTGATCATCGAACCTTTCCAACAAAGTATTCTAGGCATACTTGCTGGAAGCTCTTGACCATACCCAAATTTCAAAAAGTCTAAATAGTAACCCCGCATGAGTTCCCAAAACAGATCGGTAAATAAGTACAACATAGAAAACAAGCACATAAACAATAAAAACAAGCAATCGAAAAATCACTTACTGTGAAGAAATATATACAGCCACCAAGAGTCTGTCCTTTCTTCTTTCTGTATTTGCAAATTGACTTAAATAGCCAATCGTACACAAACTTCGACCAATCCCGTTTTTGAACAGACTCAACATCTACTAAAGCACCTAAGTAAGCAAGGCTAGGAATAGTACTGGAATTTGGGCACAGAAAGGTCGACAGAGCAACAACCATAAAGAAGTGGAAGATATTATCATCACAAAGACTATCATCTTTCAACTTATTACCAAAAGTCTTAATTAGAGGAAGCTTGGACTCTTTGATCTTGGTAAGGAAGCTAGATTTCTTTGAATCATCACTTTTCAGGCTAATGTGATCACCACCAATTGGGAGACCCATAAAAAGATGCACTGACATTGGACAAAATGGAATTGTCTTGTCGCCAACAACAATGTCAGAGCAGTTCACATCTACCTGATCAGCAAGCCACTGCACAAAACCTCTAGGAACATTACAGCCATCATACTCAAGTAACATACCAAACCCATGACTCTTGATAATCTCCTTCTTTTGCTCATCCAAACTTCTAACTATGTCTCCAAAGTAACTGTTGTTGCATCTACTAGAAGCTGTACCAGATGGACTGCCAACAACAGATTTCTCTTTTCTAGTAACCTTAACATTCCTAGCAGTCTGAAAACCAATACAAAGAAACAAGTTTATACTCATCAAACTAACTACGAATCCAACAAACATCAATGTAAAAAAAGCACAAGATGCTAGATTTACCTTTCCACCTCTATGCCGTTACGATTTCCATTTCTTCTCAAGAGACTTAGCATACTGAAAAAAACAAATGAATATTACAACTAGATGCAAACAAACTATGCGCAAATTTAACTCTGAAAACATGAACAAGCACTGCATGCAAAACTAAACAGACCATGCTTCCTAAATGCATATTGGAATTCAAAAATTAGGTAAAGCACGCTGTGAAGTAGTCAGCCATATAATTCAGATACAAGCACTGATCTAGGGGTAGACTAATACTATTTTTCATCAAACAATCTAAATAATGATACACTTGAACTATTGGAGTGAAGAGGTGTCCTAGTGGAAGCTTTATAATCTAATGCAAATAGGAAAACAAAATAATGCGTAAGTTATATAAAATTAAAGGATATTGCACATGGCAAACACCATGATTGCAGTAATTTAAGTATGTAATTTTACTACTAAGAAATGTGCAATCAAGAAAAATATACTTCACATATATTTTACCTCTACAGTATAATCAGCAGTTAACTGACAACTAATATGCACATTACGCTAAAACAAGTTTCAGAACATACTTCTTTCAGTTCATTGAATGCCTAAACAAGTACAGCTGCATCAATGTCATCATTTGAGCAGTTCAGGTCCTAAAAAAGCCAACAAGATATATTATATGATAATACACAAACACATAAACAACAAAAGACTAGAACGATTAATTACCTTGTTAATATTCAAAGAAACAGAGGTATTGTCGTCTTCAGAGTTCATATCAGAACCATCATCTCTCTCATCATTTGCAGAGTGGGCATCAGAATACAAATCATCATCATTTATGGCTGTATCTCAAAAAAAACTACAAGTATATAACCAGCTCTAATAAAAAATACAAAATCAACACCCACCCAGCAGCCCAGTGTGTGCTCGGGGTGCCCAAACTTTGTCACACAAGATACGAATCACACGCACATGGTTACCAAAACTGTTCATACGCCAAAACAAAACATAATATAGCATAGATCACACCGCGTGGTTTATAATACCACCAATTACTACAAAGCATCCAACACATTACAGCAGCCAACATATTAAAATTTAATATAGTTTAAACATCCTAATTACAAACTAAACAACTACTCCCTCTCCGCAGCAACTTCAGTAGCAGGCGGCGTCCACCGGCAAACAGGGTATGTAGCACTCTGCATCAACCATGTGTAGATGCAGTGCCTGTGAAAGGCATGCCGATAAGGCAAGGCCCTAATCCTCTCCTCCATATATTCTAAGGTAACGTCAGGATCATTCTCCCATGGCTCTTGCAGCCTCATCAAACAAATAGAGCAAACATCATCCCAGCTAATTCCAGTTATGTAAACATCTTTCTTAGTCCCTTCACCCTCCTTAGGCTTGCTAGTTCCCGTATCCTCTTCTTCACTCACGATAGGTGCAACTTCAGGCACAGGCTCAGAAAAAGAACGATAGCGCTGAATCCACAGACGGCTATCCATGTACGGCCCCCTCCTCTAACGGATACGATCCATCTCTACTCGCCAGATTACATATAAAAGTGAGTACTGATCAGAAAAATTATTAATTACAATATTCTGTCCAAAGATAAATCAATATTACTCAAAATTAGCAAATTACCCCGACACTAGACACAAAAGTGAGTGAGTACTTGATCCGACCGGAGACAATTCTAGTATCACTACAATAATCAAATGAATCAAATGCTACAGCGATAGCTAACTGAACCAACAATACCAAACTGAACTAACAGTTTACCACAACCTACAACAAGTTTTGCCCCAACCCACTAAAGAGAACACACACACACACGCGCATGCAGGCAAAATAAGACTAGCGTATCCAAAGTAACGCAAGGAATTGCATGCATTGAATAGGATACAAGTTTATCTATTACAATTCCTTTATGAATAGTTGAATTTAGATGGCAAGTAAGATAGTTAAGTGCCTCTGCTGATTGAAAAGTAGTCTTGCAAGGAACCCCCAAGGCAGGCGCATTGGGAGTTCTAGAATGATGAGCTACTCAAATGTAGCATATAATACTTGCAAAAGGAAATGAAGTGAGGGGCCTGATACTAGGCCATCCAAGTTTAATTGCTATGAAAATACTTCCATGACAAAGCAATGCACATGATCGGACACTCCTATCCAAGCTACACACATTACAAGTTCAGAGGCTTTTTCTACATCACAGAAGCTACCTAACAAGTGCACAGCCAACATCACAGGAAGTAAACCCTAAAATAACCAAGAGCAAACACACAACTCTAAAAACCACAAATCCTATCACAAAATGCTATGAACCAGGCCATAACAAAGTATAAGACTAGTACATAACAAAGAGCATCAAAATGACAGGCCACCAGACAACCAAATGACAGGCCAAAGCAAAATAATCATGCCTAAAGGAGGATCAAGTAAACCCTAAATCCAAGAACCCTAACTACAAATCCTCAACAAAACTTATAGTACCACAATCTTTGTGTAGACAGACTCCTCACGAAACCTAAACGAACACACCGCCCAATCCTAATCCAACACACCAGAGAACCCAAATCCTACACGAATCAGCAAACACACCAGAGAACCGCAGGCAACCTTACCATACAGAGACAACTCACCGTCGGAGGGAGGGACAGGATCACGTCGCTGTCGCCGTCGGAGGGGAGGGAGAGGATCCACTCGCCGCAGCCGCGAAACCACCTGAAGAGGGAGGCGAAGTGAGACAGAGGAGGCGAAATCGATGCGACTGACTGATGAGAGACAGAGCTCACCATCGGAGTGAGGCACAAGATCACCTCACCGACACCGTCGCCGTTGCTGTCGGAGGGGAGGGAGAGGATCCAGTCGCCGCCGCCACCAAATCACCTGAAGAGGGAAGCCGGTTACTGGGGGAGGTGAAATCGACGCGAGTGACTGATGCGAGACAGAGCTCGCCGTCGGAGTGAGGGACAAGATCACCTAGCCGTCGCTGTCGACGTCGCCGTCGGAGGGGAGGGAGAGGATCGCTAGGCTGCGTCGCCGAGGAAATCGCCTGGAGAGGGACGGAGAGAGGGGAGGCGAAGTGAGCGGAGCGAAATGGAAGAGACTGATGGGTATCCCGGCGCGGATTCCAAAAAATTGAAACAGTTCCAAGGACGTGGGGCCCACCTGTCAGAGACAAAGTGACGAGGCGCGTCGGTGTGGACACAGACAACCGCGCTGTAGCGTCCATCGCACGATGAACGAACCAGACGAACCGTGTGCTGGCCAACAAAAAAACAACCGGTTGCTGTATAGCATTCCTGAAGTTTTACCTTGGTGCGGTAAACGCACGGAAGGAAAATTTCGCTCTGCCTCCTGCGAATGGAAAGTCACCGCAACTACCAATCACCGTGCACGATCTTCCCTTTTTGTCACCCCCGCTCGTTCACTCCGTGCGATCCCATCTCACACAGGCAAAAAAAATCACGAATCCCATCCCCATCTCCATCGCCGCCGCCGCCCCTCCGTCCTCCGCCAGCCTCGCGGCCCGGACCTTAACAACGCCTCCCCTTCCGTCCCTTCCCTTCTCACAACGCGCACCAACAACGGCGGCGATGATGCTGCTGCCCCTGCGCCACTGCCAAGTCCCATTGGCGACGTCCGCCACGCCGCCCCTCCCCACGATCCGCTCGCCCGCCCGCGCCAAATCCGGGTGGCCGCTAGCTTGCCTCGGACTCCCTCCGCACCTACGCCCGTCACCATCGCGAGCCCCCCGCCACCCTCACCCTCGCACGTGTGATCCAGTCGGTCGGACTCCAAATCTTCTCCACTCCATGTGCATGCAATTTTACGTTTGGCTTTTGACTGTCGGTTGTGCCGTTGGAGCATTTGCGTGTGCAAGATGGCTTTAGTTGTGCCATTGTTAGTCAAATAAGAGAAGCTCATCCTCTTTTTGTTTACGATGTGGCTGAATTTTTGGCTAAAGAATTTTACGTGCACATGCCCCTTTGCTTGAACCATTATGTTACAAGAAAAATGCATGACATATATGAGGATAGGACCAATACTGCAACATACAATGGCCGAATTGAATTGATCGATGGATTCAGAGAGGGGATCCAGTTCACATTCTTGAACACAATCTCCAGTCGGTTGTTTGTTGGATATGGGTTGTTATTGTTACATGGTTGTCGAGAAGAATGAAACTCTAAATCTTGGATGACCTTGGAGTTCCATTTTGATTCTATGTACGTAAGAGATTTCCGTACCAATTATATCAATCGTTTGTTGTCAAAAAGCTCCCATCTTTAAATAGGTGTTGTACATCTGGTTAGTTAAGTAATAGCTGAAGAGTGCTTGAAGAAGAAGCCTGTAAATGAAATCTTGAGAGGCATTCTTATACACTATCAGCATATACTTCTCATGCTGTATTTCCTGGCCAAACTTTTATATCTTGTTTATCCTTCTTTGTATACCATCTGCACTGTCTCGAATGAACTACCTAATAATTATTGTAAATTTCTTATTTGCACACAACAAATTCGAAGTCTTAGTTGGTTCTCTCTGCTTATACATTTGTAACTTTTCACAGGTTTCGAGAAAGTCACCCTCCAAAGCAAGGATGTCAAGCCGATCGCTATCAACGACCATTTCATTGCCACGGACTACACAGTATTGCCCTGCAATTTTTAGTTGCTCCCTGATTCCTTGATTGCTCCTGGTTTCTCTGTTCTTGCTTCCTGTTATTATTACTCCTTTTAGGATTTTTTTTTGAGTTGTAATCTCAACCTCTATGTGACAGGTTTGTGTTTTTTAAAAATTTATTTATCATCCTGCTCAGGTATCTTTATTCAGCCCTTGAGTGGTCAATTCAGTGATTCTCGATGCACTTGCTTTTCTGTTCTATCATATTTCAAACAATCGATACTTTTCAGGTTAGTGTAAAGTGCAATGACAGTTAACCTAACAAAGATAGAAATAACTGCTGGCAGTGTTGATGCTACTGTCCAGGCAGACATTTGCGTAGGTAATTATATCTGATACATGCACTCTTTGGTTTACTAAATGGAATTTTGGTCATTCCCATTTTCACATCAAGAACTAAACCACTATTTAATTTATTCTATATGTATTAATGTTGGTTCACTTTCCTCTTGCTTATAAAAGGAGACTGTTGGTAATCAGGGGCATCCTGTGAACTGTCTCATTATCAAATGACAGCGATTGACTTTTAGGTAACTATTTAGATTCTACCGTACGACTTATAGGCAATTAAGTGTTATTCACAAGCTGACCCCTTATTCAAAAAACTCGCTAAAAAAGCCGCACAACATTTGTTTTCAACCTGAGCACAAAATTGTAGAGCGGCTTTTTTTGTCTATCATTTTATAGAAGGATGGAATTGTTATTGTTGTTCTCCTCTACTTTTATTGAAGGATGCAATCACACTCTTCCTTTAGCTTTGATTGGAAAGATGATATGGTCATCAATGATGGCATATGTGGCCTTCAGAAGAGATTCTTCCATATACTGACATAGCTTCCAGTCCCATTTACCATCTTGAATGGATTGATCTTAGCAAATTTTCTCCCTAACTCTTAGTCTCTGATTCATCATTGGTCTATCATCTTTGCCATACCATCATTCGTGGGAATCCATATGGTTCAAATATATCCAACTACTGGTTTTTGCAGCTGCACTAAGATGCTGTCCGTGCCATGGAGGTTCTTGCACTTGCAGTTTCCTCATGTCTCAAGCAAATATATTTTAGAATTGTAGTGCAAGATTTAATTTACATATATTAAAAAAATAGGTTAATTTGGTATTGAAACTTGTACTTTCTTGGGTAGCTAGCAAGTTAATGAACTAATTTCATATGCTAATATGTGTGTTCTGTGCAACAAATCAACAACAAGATCTTGGATGCTTCTCGGTGGCCATACGTTTGTCATTAATAATAAGTGGAATACATGTTTTACACATCTAACAAATTGGCAAATAGGAATGTTAAAAAATTCCCAACCAGTTGCAAATGATTTCCTGATCTAGAGTTCTGGGAATAGGTGTTTCCACCTATACTAATGGTTTAAATCTGAAGCTGGTCCTAGGAAACCTGAATAAATCAAACTCGAGGGAGTGCTATTGAGATTGCAAAGATCCTCCATCAGTTCAAGCACCCATGGAGGTAACACACCGAGGTGTGGTCTGAGTGTGAGTCATGGCTTTTTGCTTAAAGATCAGTCTTATTACCAGGTGTTTGTTGTTGTCAAGTATCACTGTGCTGTTTCCATGTATAACATGTTGGAGATAGGATTCTTAAAAAACATGTTGGAGATAGGTACCTTGCAGTAGTTTTTTTTCTTCATTAGTTGAAAACCATCAGATTGAAAGAAAATCTGTTTCTAAAACATGTATATGTCCTTGGAATAGTAGTAGCCACCAAACTTATATAGGTTAGGCAAGAAAAAAAGGGTGTATTCTGTGGCTATTTATATGGACCCTCATCAGAATATAATTTCTTTTTAAACAAACATGACCACTAGCGGCTCAGCCTACCTGCTTTAGTGTAGATTCTTTTGATAATTCATTCAGTTTTAAAGTATATATGTATATATATTTTTCGTTCTTTCTTAGATGGTCTGGACTCTGGAGATGCGAACTTATTCGTGGGCACTGGTGCACAAAAGAAATTGATATTAGAGATTTCTTTCTATCATTGCAAAATATTATCTTAGCTGCATCACCGAAAGATCTATAAACTAGAGTTTGTTAGCTTTGATGTCGTGCTCTCTATGATTATGTTAATTTCAGACTTTGCTTTTTTAATTAAATATCACTTTAGCGTCAGCATTTAAGTTCATAATATTGTTATTTTATCGTGTGATCTGTGTTTTTATTATAAAAGTTTAGTTATCCCGTAGCAACGCACGGGCACGTTGCCTAGTAACTAAAAAAAGAACCAGATGTTATCATCTCATCGCTTCACCCCTCCATAATAATATATCACAGGAGTTTCACCCACCCGCCCTCTCCTCCGCCAAACCGCCACGCGCCACGACCTCCACCTCCGATCCGCAGCTCCCCATCCACGAACCTCCCGCTGCCGACGGCCTCCCACCCACGCACGCCACCCGCCTCCGGTGAAAACGAGGCCGGCGCCGCCAACACCCGGCCCCAAGCGTTAGCCCGCCGCACATGCCGCTGGCTCCGGCTCGCGCCCGCCCGTGATAGGCAATGCGCTCACTCGAAGCCAAGGTACCGCCAACGCCGGGCCCAACCACTGTCCGCCCACCACGCTCCGTGGCCGACAACGTGCCACCAACACCGGCCCAAAGCGCTGTCCGCTGCGCACGTCGATGCCGACTGGTTCGGTTTCCCATCAAAATCGTGAGACAGACGAATCGGTGCCAGTGCTCCACTCCGTCGTGGCCAGGTTGCTGCGCTGCCATCACCATGCCTCTCCTTCCCCGCAGGCCACAGGACGGACGCATCGGTGCCGGCACGCCCCTTTTGCTCTAATCCATCGCAGCCACGTCGTCTCCTTCATAGGGGCGTCACTGCATCGTCGCCAGCCGCTCGAGTTCCCCGGCGCTGGTTCGTGCTTCCATCCCCGGTGGTTCCCCGAGTCTCTGCCTGCTCACATCCTCACCGTCCCAACTGGACCTCTGCGCCGTTGAGTTCGATGTGTCCAGCGCTGCCTTCCCGCAGCGCTACGGACCTGCAGGAGGACCTGCTCGGAGAGAGCCAGCCTTGCAGGAGGCTGGGGCTCTGCGCCATCGCCGCGGGCTCCACGCAGCAACGTCGCCATAGCCGCAGGGCTCCGCTCCACGAGCCCATGACCGATACGGTCCATCGGTGGACATGGAACAGTGCGGCGCGCCTTTGCTTCTCCAGTTCACCACACATGCTCAGGTACCCAGCTCTTCGTCACTACTACACAAAGACTAACAGTGGCGGTTGATTTTGATTAACCGTGGCTGTTTTCTTAACTGCCACTAAACAAAGGTCACCGTTAATCACGTAATTAACTGTGATGGTTGCTATAACCGCCACGGTTGATCAAAATAAAAAAAAAAAGAAAGGAAAATCCACAGACAAGCCCGGCAAGCCCATCTACGGGTCCGCCAAGCCCATCTATGGAAGAGGCGCCCGACACGACCTGCTTTACCCGGAGAAGTAGTGCCAACCATCGGATCTGATCTTCCTCCACCGGATTCGGCTTCCCAGCCACGGATCCGGGCTCCTCGTCACCAGCACCGTTCGGATTTGGGAGGGAGAGGGGCCGTGCTGAGCCATAGGGAGGAGTGGCGCCGCCCGGTCGCGAAGCTCACCGCCCGGGAAGCCGTGCGTCGAGGATCGAACGCCGCCCGGCCAAGGCATCGAACACTACCACCAGCGCCTCCAACCTCCTGCCCTCCACGGCGTCCCCGCTTTTCCGGCTACCGACCCCCAGCGCCTTGTGCCTCTGCGCACTTCGCCACGAGCCATAGCGCCGTCGGCTCCGCACCCCGCGGCGCCGCTGCCGCGTCTTGCGCTGCCAACCCCGCGTCGCCGTGCCTCTGCCACGCTCGCGCGAGCCGCCATGCCATCGGTTCCACGCGGCGGTGCACTGCCCGCGGAGGCTGGCGGCCCGTGCGTGCCATGCCTCCCGCCCCCGCTTGCCGTGCCTCCGACTCAGCAGCTGCTGCTGCGCACGACCTCGAGCTTCTGCTGCACCGCCTATCGCGGGCGGAAGGATGTGAGGGAGGAAGGGAGGGAGTGAGGGGAGGGAGGGAATGATTGCTAGAAACCCTAAGTACTAGTTATATAGATAGTAAAGTTGTTGGGCCAACTAGGCTTTGGACAAGATGAGTCGATTTACCGTGGTCCTTCTGTTGTGCCAAACGGAGCACCCAAACCCTCCCAAGCTAATTGGCTGTTTGTATCCGGGACTGATTTGATCTAATTACATGAGTGTACATGTATTATGACTACTAACTTCTATCCATGTCTACTTTGCATATCCATGTGCGCTTTGCATTGAATGTTCTGCGGCCCGAAGTTTTCCCAATAAGACATTTGCTGATGTGCTGATTTCAGTACTTGGCATTAGGGCATGCTGATGTTGAAATTAACTATGTGGAAATATTGTCCACATTGACATAGAGTTGCTAAATTCTTTGTCCCGGGTCGGCCCAAGTCTACTAGATTATAATTGCGGATACTAAATCAGGTTTTGCAGCTCTATTACTACATTTGTACTTTCTCTCATGTGTTGTTCTCTTGTGTTCTCGCTATCCTCACCTTTCTCGAGCACTAATTTTTGTAGTTAAATTAAACTATGCATTGTGTCTATTCAGTATACTGCAGTGGTTTGGCACTAATATTTGCAGTTAACTTTGACTCATAGGTTCAAGACTGGATGTGATTGAGTCTCGATCCCCGAGTCTCTTCTCTCTTAGCATCCTCTTGACTCTTGTTTAGGAAGAACGTGACCACAAATTTCCGACAAAGTTATCCCAAGATTGGTTCAGGTATGTGAAGTTATCCCTAGATTGATTGATTGGGAATGTGTTGATTAGTATGTGATCATGACAAAAGTATTGTTTCCTTACCTTTAGATGCACAAAGTGTCCATGTAGCCAAAATTAGTAGTCTTTGTACCTTAGAGGAGATCAACTTTCTTTCTAGGAATATATATGTAGCAGCTAACAGCAACACTGTAGTGGTTTTAGTGTTTCAAATTGTATTCCTTTGTATGAACTTTGGTCACATTATGGGTGTTGACGCCGAATTGATCCCGGATCACACACTAGCTAGGGCTTTGAACACCCGGACCGCCACAGACCGAAGAACGCAGCAAGAAATCACACTTATGCGGTGAAGAGCGGCGAGGTTTACAAGCAAACCAGCAAAGGATAACCAATCGTGCTTACGTGATGAAGAACGGCTAGTTTCCGGGCAAACTAGCAAAGGAACCGCCGAAGCTCTCGCCCGGGAGGGACCCCGTCAGGGCAAGGACGTCGTCGGGGTGCCCTAGGTCGGCCGGCAAGCCTAGGGCGCCATCCTTGGTCGTCGGATCAAGAGATGAACAGCATGGGGGTTGGAAAAGAGAGTAAAAGATTGTAGTAGATGTGTTTTGACGATTGGATTGATGGGTTCTTAATCGGCCATGATCTCCTCATTTATATAGGAGGGGGTGGTCTTATCCTAGTAGGAAACATGTCCCAAACACGTTCTCCAAGTTTCCATACACAGAAATAGATCAAAATCCGAGTTGGAGATGAAGACTCCTCGGAATACAGGCGAACCGGCTAAGCCAGCTCCGGGACCCGGCTTAGCCGGTTTCCACGGGTGTGGGCAACCCCTCGGGCGGCTGCCACATCACTTTAAAGAGGACCCGGCTTAGCCGGGTGGGGGACTCGGCTAAGCCGGCTTTAGGACCCGGCTTAGCCAGGTGGGGGACCCGGCTAAGCCAGCTTCAGGCCAGGCCATCAGGAACCGGCTAAGCCGGCTCCTAGACCCGGCTAAGCCGGTTTGGGGGCCGGCCATAGTATGAACCGGCTAAGCCGGGTGGGGAACCCGGCTAGGCTGACTGGCCCTGGTTCACCATGGCTCGCCATCTTCTCGCGCGATCCTTTGTTGTTTTGTCACGTTATTTGGCCACCAACATAATGGTGACGTGTACAACTTGTTGGAGATGCTATTGATTCACCTTGGGACATTTTTGAGTGTCAACATATGCCCCTGTTTTTAGGTGAATTATGAATGAACCTGAAAACATGAGTCAAAGCCGAATAGCAACGATGCCCATCCATCGACTTTTCAGCATTAAAAAGGTCTAAGGGCGATGTATACATCAGCCATTTTGTTTAAGGACGATACATGTATTGACCATTACATGGAGAGCGCTTAGACTTCCAAACACTTGAAATTTCAAGTACCTCGGCTTGAAGTTTGGTTCAAATGTAATTTGAATTGGCTTGATGTATCAAATAGCATGATTATGAGAAATAATAATCATGCCAACACCTTGGCCCTTTTTGCAAGCCAATTAATCATACTGTCATATCCATATAGTAAAATACATATATCATGCCCCCCGGGCCTTAAACCAATCAAAGTAAATTCCATGGGAGCTTTTCTAGTAGCACGATGATTGCAAGCATTCATCGGCTATGTTTTTATACTGGAGATGAATTCCACATAGATATAGGTAGAGAATATGAATGCTGCCATGACCAATAGTTTTGATAAATTGGTGCAAACTTCCGATTTAGCAATTGTTTCTTGAATCTCCTTCTCTCCTTTGCCATCATCGCACCACTTGCTTGAGCATCATTCTTGTGAGCTTGAACACTTCCTTTAGGAACCCACGCCAAGCCTTTTTCTTTTAGCTTCTCTGCACTAAGCCTTTGCAACTTGCTTTCTTGCCACTTTGGTAAACCGATTGAGTATATCGATTTTATTTCAGTTTTAGACAGCAGCAAATCTTTCTTGATATTGGGCACTCTCACCTTTCTTTGTTCAAATTTGGTATCTAGAATAATAGATGATTCTCCCATGCCTTTGCCATCAATAGCCTGATTTTTCAGTAATGTAATCGGTTTTTCAATAGTTGAAATCAGATCTGAAATTTTCTTCTTTCGGCCATCAAACTTCACACGGTAAACTTGCTTTACCACTTTCTTCTTTGGTTCAGCTCCGGACCGATTTTGATCAAAACGGTCTTTATAAGTTGATGATCTCTCTAAATGCCTAGGAGCTGCATACTCTACATATTTTGGCCTAAAATATGGTGGAATTTGTGTCTCTTGATTAAACCAGCCCCAAGGTAAATAAGGATGAAAACCTGTGGGTCATGGTCCATATGACAGGAATTGGCTGCTCAAAAGGATAATATGTTGTTGCTGCATGGGATCTACCTTCTTGCCAATTCTTCTCTTGAGACTTGTATTTTAGAGGTAATCTTAATGGTTGAACCTTCTTTGATCGATTGGTAATATTTATTTCACCTATCTTCTTATATTTAGCTAGAAGCTCTTTGAAGCTAAGCTTCGGTCTTCTATCCTTTTGCCTATCATGAATTTTGCCCCCATCAACATTATGAGCATCCTTCTTCTTTTCTCCATCCTGATAGACATACTCCAAAGAAGGATCCTTAGCCCATTCTCCTTGCTTAATTGGATAACCGGCTTTTGCTCTAGCTGGAGATATTTCACCTGCCCCCCAATGTCTTCTGGAATTGTGATAACTTTGCTATCCTCTGGAATATCTTCAATTTGTAATTCATGGACAGCAACCTTGTCTTCACTTGAGGGCTCTACATCTCTCTCTTGGACATTCGAGTGTTGAGCTTTAATTGAATCGGCTAATGTAAGCCGATTCAAAACCTGTTTGCCATCGAGGACCGATTGAATCCAATCGGTCCATTTGTTGAGCTCCAGAAAATCTCAATCGGCCTTTATCGATAGCCGATTGGATCACTCGATGAAACATATTGCTATCACAAGTATTATGATCAAACAAATTATGCCACTTGCAATATGTAAGCTCTTCTAAGTTTTGAATAGATGGCAAAGTATTGTGATCAATGATTCTAATAAAGCTATTCTTAAATACGATATCAAACATACGATCACAAAAGGTAAAGTCAAAGGTGTATTTTGATTTCTTTAACCGAGATTTTTTGTGGAGTCGGTTTTAAAGCCGGGCAGCATTTAAGGGATCAGATTTAACATCAATCCATTCGCCACACCTTTGCAACTACTTTTAGAAAGCTTTAATTTTGATAAACCAAGTACCATCGGCCTTACCATATGGCACAATCTGTTGGCCGATAGAATCTGAATTTACCTTATCTTCAATAAATATAATGCTATTCATAATTAGTCTTTTATAACTATTTATAAGGATATCTCCGACAGATGCAGAAATTGAAATAGCACGACCGGATTGGAATTTAAGCAAAATATTTGTATTTTGTACCTTATTGATCATTTTAGAGAAGTGAACGTCCTTGATTTGCATAATGTTGCCCTTCAACTCCAAAGAACGATCAACAACAGGTGCCGAATCATCCAAAGACGCATCGGCAGCTGCAGAAACAGAAGAAATCAGCATAGCTGACTGGAAGTCGGCTAGGCCGACTTGGGCACTAGCAGCAGGTTGAGTCAGCCTAGCCGACTCGAGGCAAGCACCAAAGGGCAGAGGCAATCAGCCTAGCCGGCTGAAGAGTTGGCTTAAGCGATTCGGAGCAAAAGGCTACGAGAGGCTGTCGGTCGAGCCGACTGAGTAGTCGGCTTAGCCGACTTTATGCAAGTAGTTAGCCCTTCCTTCTTGCTTGTAGGGTCTTGATCTTCATCAATGATGTGATAATCACTAGATAAGTACACCACCCCTTTAGCTCCTGAAAAGTCAAGTCTAGCTGGTTTTTTGTGTTTCTCACGCTTTTCTATAGCAAGACTTGCTTTCATGTCTACTAATAATCCACTTTTAGCCGATGACTTCATAGTGATCAGCTTTTTTGCATTGGTCTTCCCAAAGTATTCATAGAATTGCTCCTCTAATTCAGACCATAAACAAATAGTACATTGAGGCAAAGATGTAAACCATGCAAAGGCAATACTGGTGAGGGATAAAGGCAAATTTCTTATTCTTATGTATTCTTCTTTACTGAAATCACCTAACTGTAAGAGATATATATTAATATGTTCTATAGCAGTTTTACCATCTTCACCACTAAACTCATAAAAATCAGGTACCCACCAACCATCGGGATCTCTTAAGTAATCATAACACAACGGATATGGTCTATGATAAGCGGGCACCTTTCATTTAGAGGAGCCATATGGATTTCTAGCATGGGCTAAATCTTCATCGATTCGCTTGATTTGAGAGCAACATACTGGCCGAATCACGATAGTTTGCATGCACACCCATTGCTGAATTTTCATTGATTCGGCTACAATTATTAGCAACTTGTGAAGCCGAATCATGGACTTTTTGCACTCGAATGCCTTGCTGAAATTTCATTAATTCGGCTAGAGCTAGAAGTAGCATATGAAGCCGAATTGTGAGCATTGATTCCTACATAAGGCACTGAACTTGTATTGATTCGACTATGGTTACTAGTAACATATGAAGCCGAATCACGAGCACTTGCACTTAAATACCTTGCTAAATTTTTCTTAATTTGGTTTGAGTTTGGAGTAATATATGAAGCCAAATTATGAATAGAAGCATTAGCAGAGTGCTGAATTTTGAGAGCAATTGGCTAAGTAATTATCATTGTTATAGCCAATTGTCTCATTCACCGGCATGTCATGCGGTAGAACCACATATTGTGAACTTATAGCCGATGAATAAGAATTTACATGTTGTATGTTGCTAGATGCATTCGGACTCAAAGAATTTATAATTGACATCAGCTCTTGGACATAATAAGGACCATTAACAACATAAGAATTAGCTGATGCAACATATCTATTATTATCATAACTAGCAACACCAACATGAGAGTTCATAGAACTTGCAAAATAATTATTAGAATCATAAGATGCATTTGCAAGCTGTACCTTAGGGTAAGTGTAGTAATTTTTTGATGAAACACCTTGGTACTCCATGATTTAGAACTAGACCACCTTGCTAAAATTTTCAACAAGTGCAACTTGTTGCAAAATAGCAAGCAAGATCACAAGGGGTCAAAACCAGATGCAACGGTAATGGCGAGCACAATAGGATAGATTGAAATCAATGGATAGGCTAGGTCAGAG
This sequence comes from Chrysopogon serrulatus, assembly GCA_015844335.1. Taxonomy (NCBI): domain Eukaryota; kingdom Viridiplantae; phylum Streptophyta; class Magnoliopsida; order Poales; family Poaceae; genus Chrysopogon; species Chrysopogon serrulatus. Next base: position 510,625 of record JADLZL010002502.1, read on the forward strand.
AGATCGGCTATATGAGATAGCCGAACCAATCATCCCCAGCGGAGTCGCCAAAAAATGTGTTGACGCCGAATTGATCCTAGATCACACACCAGCTAGGGCTTTGGACGCCCGGACTGCCACGGACCGAACAACACAGCAAGAAATCACACTTACACGATGAAGAGCGGCGAGGTTTTCAAGCAAACCAGCAAATGATAACCAATCGCACTTACGTGACGAAGAACGGCTAGTTTCCAGGCATACTAGCAAAGGAACCGCTGAAGCTCTCGTCCGGGAGGGACCCCGTCAGGGCAAGGACGTCGTCGGGGTGCCCTAGGTCGGCCGGCAAGCCTAGGGCGCCATCTTTGGTCGTCGGATCAAGAGATGAACAGCATGGGGGTTGGAAAAGAGAGTAAAGGGTTGTAGTAGATGTGTTTTGATGATTGGATTGATGGGTTCTCAATTAGCCATGATCTCCTCATTTATATAGGAGGGGGTGGTCTTATCCCAGTAGAAAATATGTCTCAAACATGCTCTCCAAGTTTCCATATACAGAAATAGATCAAAATCCGAGTTGGAGATGAAGTCTCCTCAGAATACAGGCGAACCGGCTAAGCCGGCTCAGGGACTGGCTTAGCCGGTTTCCACGGTTGTGGGCAACCCCTCGGGCGGCCGCCACGTCACTTTAAAGAGGACCCGGCTTAAAGGGTGGGGGACCCGGCTAAGCCGGCTTCAGGACCGGCTTAGCCAGGTGGGGGACCCGGCTAAGCCAGCTTCAGGCCAGGCCATCAGGAACCGGCTTAGCCGCCTCCTAGACCCGGCTAAGCCGGTTTGGGGGCCGGCCAGAGTATGAACCGGCTAAGCCGGGTGGGGAACCCGGCTAGGCTGATCGCCCCTGGCTCGCCATGGCTCGCCATCTTCTCGCGCGATCCTTCGTTGTTTCGTCTTGCTATTTGGCCACCAACATACTTGTCATGTGTACAATTTGTTGGAGATGCCATTGATTCACCTTGGGACATTTTTGAGTGTCAACAATGTGTAACCAATTTCATTTTGTTATAGTAACTGCACAATGCAACAATGTACAGGACAATATTATTTACAAAGAGATGTGTGAATTTTTTAGTTTACTTGTTCCTGAATCATAAGACAGAACTGCATTATAGAAATGGCCATCTAAGATTTTGTTGGGCATAAAACTGTAGACCAGCAACCTATGCTTACCTGTTTCTAAATCCGCTATGCAGTAGCAGACAAGTTTGATGAGGTTCAGGTGCTTAGGAACATCCCATAATTAGACTTCTATTATAGAATAATGGGAATAAGATCGAACATGAGACACAGATTTTTACGTGGAAACCCCTTGCGGGAAAAACCACAGGAGCCAACCGGTGATCTTCACTATATGGAGAGAGTTTACAGAACGCAGGGAATACATTGAGTCGTCAACTCTTCTCATGCGGCTTACAAGAGGTATTTATAGGATGGACTGACTGCAGTCAAATACAGAAACAAATCCGCTAATAAACATAACCCGAACCATGGGCTCTTCAGACGTCCCCAAAAGACTCATGATATAATTCGGATCATATTCCAACGAACTCCACCTTGACACAAATCCATCTTATAGCAAATAAAGTATCATCAATTAACTCACTTCAATAATAAATAATCACTGGCGCCAAAAGTCAATAGGACTTAATTTGTAATGCCAACTAAGATTGAGCATTGCCCAAACTTCGCTCCTGGAACAGGCTTTGTTAACATATCAGCAGGATTATCATGGGTACTTATCTTGCATACTTTAACATCACCTTCAGCAATGACACCTCGAATAAAATGATATCTCACATCAATATGTTTGGTCCTTTCATGAAACATCTGATCTTTAGTTAGACAAATAGCACTCTAGCTATCACAATGTATAGTAGTGCAAGAAGTAACTCCGCAAAGTTCAGAGTATAAACCTCTCAATCAAATAGCTTCTTTACAAGATTCAGAAATAGCCATATATTCAGCTTTTATAGTAAACAGAACTACTGAGGGCGCAAACACGCTTTCCAAGCTAAGAGCACAACCACCAATGGTGAAAACATAACCCATAAGAGACCTCCTCTTATCCAAATCACCAGCAAAATCAAAATCAACCTAACCAACAAGTCCATCTCTAGATTTCCCAAATTGCAAATAGGTATTAGAAGTACCTTTTAAATATCTGAAACTCCACTAAACATCCCTCTAATGCTCCTTACTAGGATTAGCCATGAATCTACTGACAACACTCAATGCATTAGATAAATCAGGACGAGAACAAACCGTGGCATACATAAGAGAACCAACTGCACTTGAAATATGGAACTCTAGACATGTACTCAATTTCATGATCTGACTGTGGACATAAATCCGATGATAATCTAAAATGTGCAGCTAATGGAGTACTCACTAGTTTTATATTATGCATATTGAAACGACGAAGAACGTTTTCAATATAAACTCGCTGAGTGAGGTATAATTTACTAGATTTTCTATCTAGTAATTTCCATTTTAAGAATTTTCTGCACCCAAGTCTTTCATCTCAAATTCTTTACTCAATTGTCCTTTAATTTAGCTATTTTTGATTTATCTTTAGTAGCAATCAACATATCATCAACATAAAGAAGCAAATAAATAGCTGAGCCATTAAAAATCTTCAAATAAACACAGCTATCATAATTAGACCGCTTAAAGCCATGAGAGAGCATAAATAAGTCAAACCTCTTGTACCATTGCCTTGGAGATTGTTTCAAACCATAAAGAGACTTCTATAGTCTACACACAAGGTTTTCTTTTCTAGGAATAACAAAACCTTCAGGTTCATTCATATAAATATCTTCTTCCAACTCCCATGTAAGAATGCAGTTTTAGCATCAAGTTGCTCAAGTTCATAATCATGCATGGTAGCAATACTAAGTAAAGTACGAATAGAACTATACTTAACAAGTGGGGAAAAGACATCATTATAATCAATACCACGGAATGCTGGCTACAGCCTTTAGCAACCAACCTCGCTTTATACCTTGTTGGCTCACTAGGAGAAATACCCTCATTTCTTTTTTATAAATCCATATGCAACAGACATGCTTTTTATTCTTGGACAATTTTACTAAATCCCATGTAACATTCTTTTCAAGTGACTTCATCTCATCTTGCATAGCGGTCATCCAATTGTTACAATCAGTAGGAGTAATAGCCTCATAATAATTAGAAGGTTCTAAATTACCTTCAATCTCTTCTGCAATACTCATAGCATAAGCAACATTACATTTTTTGATATACCTTTCAACAGGCTTAGGCTGCCTTCTGGGCCTATTAGCAGCAATAGAACATTGTGGAGACTACACAACTGGAGAAGAATGCTCAATAATAGATAAATCATCTGGTGAATCAATTAAGTGCTCCATCTGCACACTTGTTTTCTCTCCCTCAATAGGAGCATCTTCAGAAGGATTGTCAAAAGAATCCATTCATCATCACTATTTGCACTTCCAGCAAAAGCAACAAGCATATCACCAGTAGAATAATCTGTCTTAGAAACAGCAATAGAAGCATTACCTTCATCACTGGATTTACCTCTCTCTATATGTGTTAGCTCTCTTATCTTTATTTTTTAATTTATAACATTCATCAATAAAATGATTATCCTTCTTACATTAATTGCAGAATTTATCTCCTTTGTCATGAGACTTCGATTGGCCCTTGTAATGATTATAACTTTTGCCTCTATTGCCATTGTTTGATTTATTTTCTGTCCTCCCACGAACAGACAAGGCTTCTCTTTTAGAAGCAAAACCTTCAGAAGACACCATCAACTTCATTTTTTCTTTAGCATGCAACGCCTCACAAACCTCATCTAGAGTTAGTGAATCATGGCTATATAATAAAGTATCTCTGAAGTTTGTAAAAGAACTAGACAAAGAGCACAAAAGAATCAGACCCAAATCCTCATCATTATAATCTATCTCCATAGCTTGTAGATTAGAAACAATCTCCTTGAAGACTGTCAGATGGATAATAACAGAACCACCCTCTTGCAATTTATGCGTATATAGCTTCATCTTCATATGCATCTTGCTTGTCAAATCTTTAGATATGCAAATTGACTCTAATTTGAGCCACAAAGCAGCTGCAGTATTCTCCTGCAAACAATATTGCAAAATATTATTTGAAAGATCAAACTGAATTTGAGCCAAGGCCTTACGATCTTTTCTTTTCTCATCATCGGTCCAAGATTTTGAATCTTTCTTGCTAAATTTATCAAGAGCATCATCAACTTCTACCTGAGTAAGAATAGCTCTCATCTTAACTTGCCAAAGAGCGAACCTCGTATCATGGTCCACATGTGGAAGATCATCCTTGATTGACATGGTGAAAAATAATAGCAATAACGAGAAGAAAATAATCTACAGAAATTTAGGTATTATCCTAACAAAAACCTACAGCCTGATACACTTTCGATGTAACAAAAAAACTGAATTAAAGAAAACCTTCTGGTAGCCTTCACATGTGCACGTAGCACAATCACCAAAATCGATTTCACCTCCTCACGAGACGCACACGAGAACAACGGACAGCAGCAGCCTGGTCGCGGTGGAAAATAACTCGAGTACCTCGGGACAGTAGATCAACACTGCTTTTGTAGATGGAACTCAGAAGTCGGCAAGCAAAGCCTCTGACTCCACCTTGAACACTGATCCAACTGCGCCTTGGACTCTGATGTCAAGCCGTCTGGTCGCTGATTCAATCAGCACAGAAAAAAAATCGCCGAGGATGATCCCGGCGGCGGCGACGAACAGGGATGAAACCCTAATATTTTTCTCAATCTTGTGTCTGGCTCTAGATAGTAATGGGAATAAGATCGAACACGAGACACAGATTTTTACGTGGAAAACCTTTGCGGGGGAAAACCACGGGCGCCAACCGGCAATCTTGACTATATGGAAAGAGCTTACAGAATGCAGGGAATATAATGACTCGTTAACTCTTCCCGTGCGGCTTACAAGATGTATTCCACGTAAAATACATCTTTCACAGGAATACAGGGAATACAATGACTATAGGACGGACTGACTACAGTCAAATATGGAAACAAATTCGTTAATAAACATAACCCGAACCATGGGCCCTTCAGGCGTCCCCACAAGACTCACGATATAATTCGGATCATATTCCAACAACTTCAGCCAGGCACTGCTTGTGCACTTGAAATGAGTGCTTTTTACTCTTCAGATATGAAACTGAATTAAGTTCAATCCCTTTTTTTTTTCTCACACTTGATTTGTTTTAATCCACACAAGAACAATTAAATATACAAGGAGAAATAAAAAGTTTTATCCCTATCAATTTAATCCTGTCAATTTATCCAACAATTTTTTGTAGGTAAAATACATACAGGTTCATTCAAGATGACTGGGGACTAATATTGATTGCATTAAGTGAAATTGTATAACAGTAATCCTTACATGAGAGGAGATGGATGCAAACATGTTGCAGTCATATTGTGTGGCTAACTGACCTTTCACAGAGTGAAGTTCAGCATCTTTTTATTAGGGGACATATACTAACTCTCATTCAGCACCGATAATAAGATGTAGTTATGAAAGCATTATTATGTCCTGCAATGTTAATCGCATATGCTACAATTAAGAAATCATGTGTTTTTTTTCAAAAATATGCCTATGCTTGAATTGAATAAAGCACCTGATGGTACAAGTTGCTTCCTGAAGCTTTGGTCAAAGTGCTTGAAGAGGACTTCGTTTTATTTCCCTGACAGAAGATTTTGGGCTGTGAACATGGATGTTTAGGGACTTGAATATTTACTGATCATGATGCCATGGAACTTGCTTTAACATGCCTCATATGTATTGAAAACCTGTTGATTATAATATTTTTAAATGTCTTTTATTCTTGTATGGTTAATCCGTTAATGTGTAGCTTTATGTATAAACAATTGTTAACGAGCAAGTGATATTGGCTGTTGTAACAGGCATATCAAGTAAATTCTCTATGGCTTCTCTGCTTGAATCGACGTAACCTGACCCATACGTTAGGTTTTCCCCGTACATTGCATATCCATAGTAATGCATGGGCACTTAACTAGTAGTTATTAATATTAGTGGTGGCCAAACTGATAGTCAGACGATATTTTTTATTCTTCTGAGAATCTGTATGATTTATTTCATTTTCTAAGACATTTTGTGAGAATTAATATTAAGGCACCATTAAGGTCTCCAATTAGTAACAGTAAGATGATGTGGATAGTAGCTTTTTTTAGATAAAGGATAGAAACTATCCGGCTTCATCTACCCGTGGGTAGAATCAGACCAAATTATTACAACAGAAAAATAAAAAAAACCGATGGAAAAAATTACATCCCCAACAAGGAGCTCGAGTAGTCCTACGCGACAAATAGGCTTGCTCCGTGATGTCAACTCCACTAGAATAAGATCACCCTCGTGATGACAACTCTACTAGAATAAGATCACCAACGTCCAGACAAAGCCGTCAGAAATACATTTATCAGACTAAAAAAGGTACTGAAAACGTTGGACACCGAGCACCATTGAAGATTGGATGCTTTTCCAAGGCAATAGCACAAAGCACTTGGTGTGTAGATACAAGCCTGCCCACCAAAAGCCGAGCTGTTACGCCATCGTCGCCGCCTCCATCTTGAGCTGCGTAGCAAGGTAACACGCAGTAGGAAATCCTGGTACTGACGAACAACAACTTCGACGACGCACCAGCTGCACCACTACTGCCGGCCCGAAAAAACCAGGCTAGGTTTTCACCCGGTTATTGAACGCCCACGGGCGCAACAGCTTCAGCGACACAGTTAGTACCACCGTCGTCGGCCCGATGTAAGATGCCAAGCAGTGTTTTCACCCAACTGCCATCCCATGAACCGGCCGCCGGGCATTGGAACCGGTCGCCGTCTAGATCCAGATCCAGCCGCCAGGGAGGAGGGTGTTGGCAATCAAATCCAGATCTAGCCGCCGTCACCCAAGAAACCCTAGCCGTAGGCACTGCCCACACGGTTGCCCCAGGCCCGAAGTCGCCAGAACCGATAATAGCTGACTTTCATATTGGAATAAAACTAGCTTTATATGTGAGATAGTTAGAATAGTGTATTCGTGGGCGCAAAATTAATATGCAAAATATGTTCATTAATTTATTGTCAAGACAATACGGTAGAACTCTGCATTATATATTGAATGGAACATATATAAACTTGTTC